>CM051406.1:2907225-3507225 GCA_028052125.1 Melia azedarach
TTAGATTTAAGTCAAACCAACTCAAACCAGACAACAGTAGTTTTGCAGTTAGATTTTATAAAATGAAAACTTCAGTATTTAAGTATCTCGGTGATTAGGGTCATAAGATTTAGGTCCAAGAAAAAAATAATGCAACATAATTCTACTTTGTTTGACTAGAAATGTATTAGGACACAAATTGAAACTGCTTGTGTCTGTAATGCGTCAGAATATATCATAAATTTGCACATTGGTTAAGATATTAAATCACTTCTACATCCATTAAAACTTGACAAGCTATGCTTCCATTCCCTTGCCAACTTTTACAATCTTTGTATTGCTACCATCAATGCTGTGCACCTTTCTATGCATAGGGTATAACATCAAACTTTAGGAAATTTTACCTCTTCTCCTTTTCTAACCCGTTGTCCAGCATTTATCATCACCTCAAGCATGCGATCCTTAAAACGCCAGTGGAAAAAACAATTTGGCTGGAATGAATGGTTTAGCATGTCTGCAATGTATGAATATGTTTATTAAAAAGAAATAGAATAACAAATAGCCGGGGCTCTAAAATTAAGCAAAAGTAGACATGGTAAATGAGATGGATAGAAATAAAATAACAATTAATCCAAGAGAAATAATGAGATTAAGCAAAAATAGAAAGGAAATGTTTACCAGCATAAGGGATTAGCATATTTGAATCTTGTACAAGTGCACCAATCCTGACTTGCATGTTAATGCACCGTGACTGTGCAATACTCACGGCCCAAATAAATCTCTCTGGATCACGAGCAAGGCGCTTTATCTTGAGGGGGACACCAGAGTGCTGAGTGACATTAAATATACAAACAGTTCCATGCATATAAGAGGTCAAATTAAAAAAAATAAAATGAATGAGATAAAAGCAATGCTTTATATCATATAACGTCTAGTTTCTTGGTACCCAGTTCTTTTGCCAAAATTCTAGGGCTCTTTGTTGCTGTTTTCTCATGGTTGAAGCAAGATTTTGGTCCTGCAGCTCCATAAGATCCTCCTATAGCACACAGAGAAATATGGGATGAGGATGAAGGAACTTGATAATTTTGCTTCACAAGGCTGTAAAGCAAAAATGATATAAAGATAACAAGCTGATTAGTGACAAAGAATTATCAAACAGGCTTGTAGAGGACAAATAACCTAACAAATGGCACTTAGAATAATGCAAATCAAATCAAATCAAAGACCTCATAAAGATAAGGCTTGAGACAGCTGCTGATCTCATTGAACTTAAAGAAATATCTTTTATTTCCACTAGGTTGGCTTGCCATCCAACATGCCGAAATCAATTGACTAATATATATGCATATGCACTCTCAGTCATATTTTTCTTTCCTGCCAATTCAATAAAAAGGGTGCAATTATGAATGAAATTTCATATGGCACTAAATCAATAGCTTCATCATGTTAGTCCTCAGGAATCCTGTTTTCCTTCTTTTCAAATTGAA
Organism: Melia azedarach; assembly: GCA_028052125.1. Lineage (NCBI taxonomy): Eukaryota > Viridiplantae > Streptophyta > Magnoliopsida > Sapindales > Meliaceae > Melia > Melia azedarach. The sequence continues at coordinate 2,908,692 of CM051406.1, forward strand.
ATAAAAAGTAAAAGCTAACATGACCTACAGCCAGTGAACATTTGGATGTCCAGTGATATATAGAGTAGCCAGATGATATGAAGAACCTTTTAATTGATAGTGGCTAGCAGAATTCTACAGATGATCATAGCTTCAGGTGCCCAAGACATTAGAAAGGCAATCTCTGAGGTTTACTTGGTATTTTCACATAACTTTTTTATGTATGAGCCTTACGGCTGATTCAAACAAATTTCACTAATCCTTGCTTCAAGGTGAATCTCTCTACTCAGTAGATCTAAGCCCCATATGAATTTCAAAACAGTCAGCCTCATTTAAATAATTCCTAAGAGAAATGATATCCCTGATGTTTTTACATCTGAAGCTAATTTGAAAAATACTGAGAAATTTATCAATGGAAGGTCACAAGTAACAGTCAATCGACATCAATGGTTTCCTGTTCTGTGGATTTGCCTACCTCTGTTGCAAGAAGCAAGCTAGTGCACTCATCTGCACTGGGTAAGAAATCACCATATAATTGCCAAAAGTTATCGTCCCGATCAAATGCATACAAAAGAAGGCATGCCAATCTAAGGTCCCAATCTGTCTGCCACAAAGAGATATCGATCATAATTATACATTTGCATAAAAGAAAGACACTGAACCCTATTCTTAAAACTCCATAATTAAAAAAATATAAGGTTTAAACAGAATACATAAAAATGAATAATTACAAGCTTAAATAAAAATATATACCAATGCAATACTAAAAGATCCAAAAAGATAGCATTAAAATCAAGAACTTATCTCTGCAATTAAGAAGAAATTAAGTTACCTCTGGGTCGGTTGAGTTAATGATATCAAATATTGGATGGCCTATTGGCACTACATCAGGGAAGAACATCCATGGGAGTTTCTGCCTTATAGTTAACATCAACTCTAAAGGTATTTCCATGATTAGCTGCACAGTAAATACAAAACCACACATTGTAAGTAACAATAAATTTAGTTGTCAATTAAGATCAGGCAAACAATAGGAAAGAACAACAGCATAGCCAAAAATGAAGATTACTATATATACTGCAAAAGCATAGCTATTACCCCAATCAATCATGTGCATTCACCTGAAAATGAAGCAACTCACCCTAGCACGACGACGGGGTTCAACATCTTTGGAAGCAAAAACTCCAAACCCATCGGGGCCTTCCTTAAATTCAACTCCATATGCTCTCACATTACGAACATAACCTATCTTATAGAAATCAGGGTCTGCTGGCTCAAACTATTTACAAATACAAAAGAGAGAGATTACACTCAAGCACTTCATTCCATTTAAAGGATATAAGAAACATTAAATAAACAAATAAACTATATGTCCAGTACCTAGAAACCAGAGCAGAAGAATACTAACATTATGTTAAATACTATAAAACGGAGGAAAAGGGAAAAGAAAGTTTACCCCGTCAGAGATTGATTCGTCAACTTTGTAAGGTTGAAAGAGAGGAAAAGGAGGAGTGTCGACAGAAGCTCTGATGGGTCTGATTTGCTTTCGGTTCTTATAGCTGAATGAGTAACTGGGGCTTGCCCAATATCCATATCCATGGTGAGTACTGAATTTGCACTGTTATTTTGAAATTAAAAGAAAATATTACCTAAAATTAAAGAGACAAAATACAAGAAATGCACACTGAACAGAGAAAGAGACGGACCTGAGAGTTTGAGAAGAGAGAGGGAGTGAGCTGATTAAGAGGAACACAGACGGCCATTGCAAATGAGAGATTAGAAGCAGGAATAGTTCAATCCCAAGATGAACAAATATTCATAGTGATAGTGATGGTGATTTTACAGTGAAATGCAATAGGTTTCCCAAATTTTCAGAACGTTATCCACTTAACCGTCTGTTTTTACTTTCATGTCTCAAAAACAACCAAGACTCAGAGTTTGGTTTTGAATTTTCGGTAAAATTACATATTTAAAAAAATATAAATAAATAATAAAATAGTAATATTATTTATCATATTTGTTTAAAATGGTATTATATTAGAATTTTGAATTCTGAAATATAGTAGAAAATTTATTAAAATTCTAAAATAATAATAGATTAAATAAATTACAACTTTACAAGTGCTAACATTTCACCATTTATTTATAAGGTTAGAATTGGAAAAATAACAATAGTTGCAATACACATATAAAAATTAAAAATCATAATTATAATATAGTACAATAATTTTATATCTAAAGATTAATTGCAGCAATATAATAATAAATTGGTTTTAAATTTTTTAATAATAATCGTGAATTGATTAATTTATTAAATTTTAAAATATAAATATCTAATAAATTTAGAAGTAGAGTATTTATCATTACACACATGTTCACACAATTACTGAAATTAGAAAAGAAGATTTTCAACAATAACCACTTTTAACTCGTTATTTTTAAAATTAATTATGGTTTAAAATATCATTTAAAAAAATTAACTTAATTTCTTTAAATAAAAATATTTTTATTTTAAAATATTTTTTTATTCGAAAGTGTACTTTTGAGTATAAAAAAAATTATGTTTAAAAATATATTTTTGAATAAGAATATTTTTATCTAAAAAATTTAAATTAATTATTTTTTAATAATATTTTATATGATAGTTATTTGAAATTAAAGAGCAAATGACAGTCATTGGCAGTAGTTTTTCTTTAAATACCTTATGTTATTAAACCCTCTTTTAACTTTATTAGAGAATTTTTGCATACCTCCCCTAAGATTTATGGAAATAACATATAAAAGAAAGTTTGTACTTATTTCCTAATATCTTCCTTAATAGAATAATTTCATCCGGTGATTGTTAATTGACGAATCAAAATAATTAAAAAATTCAAATTACCCTTGCTTTTATTTTTTAAATTCTACATTCTTCTTCTAATTAAACTAAATTTAAAATCTTTGGCCGTACCTTAATTTTAAATTAACTCTAGAATTATTTTTTTCTTAACTCTAGATTTCCTTTTGTCTTAACTTTAATTTTAAAATATATACTCTAACATCTCTTTTGATTAACCTAAATTTGAATTAAATTAACGAGTAATTTTCAATTTATCCCTGATCATTATTGACAAACATCAATTTACCTTTAAATTTATCAAAAGTCCTCATTCCACCCCCAAATGTTAAATAACACTATTATTCCAAATAATTAAAAAAGTTAAATCGTAATTTTCTAAATTTAAATTAATATAAATTTTTTTCCCTTCTTTCTCCTCCTCTCTCTTCTCTTCCTTTCTTTTTTTCTTCACTTTGTGCTTTTCTTTTATCTGTCAGTTCATGGTAGCTACTTGCAGCACCATTAATTATTGTCACAAGCAACCTTGCAGCAACCATTGTGGTTGTTTGTGGCAACCACGACTGGCTACTTGCAATAGGCATGAATAGTTGCCTGTGTAATCATGAAAGAAAAAACAAATAGAGAAAAAATATTTTTAAATTTGATAGGGATATAATCGTATTTTCATAAATAAATTATGGTCAATGGTAATATTTAATGGTTAGGTTAAACTTAACTTTTGGGGGTAGAATGAGAACTTTTGATAAATTTAGAGGTGAATTGATGTTTGTCAATAATAGTTGGGGTAAATTGAAGATTACCCTTAAATTAACCTAAATTTTTTTATATTAGTCATAATTTTGAAATAAATTAACCTAATTTTATTTTTTACTTTAACCCTAAATTTGAATTGCATTACCCTTAAACAACAATTGTCCACTATCAGATCTGTTGGTCTACAATATTCACCCTAGTTCACAAGAATTGTCACTCCTACCCAACAACAACCTATAGCCGCCCTCACTACCAAATTTTGTAGGTTATATGTTATGAAGATAGCTCCAAAATATTGCAGGTGTTGCCGAAATTGCCACCGTTGCTACTGTCACAGGGGACTTTTTGAATGATGCGGCAACCCTGCGCTTGTGCCAAATTGCTTCGGCCAGCAACTCTCTCTTCCGCAGTGGAGGTTCAACACTCTTAAATTTTCTGCACACAAATAAGCACAACGCACACTTGCACAATGTTTACGAAGAAATCACTATCTTCAACTTTTCTATTTCTCTAAGAAAAGGATTACAAATGTTTACTCTTGTTGTGCTAGAGATTTACACACTCAAATTCGATATCTCTAGCATCCCCACAAGGCACTATTTATATACAAGCAAAGACAACCAACACCCCTTGGTTGCTAGGGTCACATGTCCTATCTACATGATGCCATCACATCTTTGCTTAGTCAAATGAACAAGTCATGGGCCACTTTGTGTGCCACTACCCTTGAGCCAAGGAACCACTCCACTAAGTCCTCTTAACTTAGTCTTGTCATGACACCTCATCATTGAATGAGTCTTCCTTGCTTAAGGCCAACAAGTGCACCCCGTCCGAGGCCCTACCGAACACCCCCGCTATGCCTTGAGCGCGCTAGCCCATGGCCCGCGTCCGTATTCACCCGCATTGCCCATTTTCGCCACCCGTTGCACAGCCCAGCTCCTGCACAGTTACTGCCTGTACCTTCCCCGCTTGTCTCAGTGTTTCGGGTTCGATGGGTGCGTTCCCGCTGATCTGGTTGGTCAGCTAGTGTTCCCATAACACTAAGCTATCCACGAGTGTCCACCGTCACTCACCGTAACGAAGTCTCTTTCCCTTATCTCAATCCGTCGAGACCCGCTGTGCAGCCTTGTGCTATTTTTCTGCAACCTTCTCGCTTGATGCAAGGCCAACACCAAGCATGTTGCGTGCCACGAAATTAAGGGTGTAACAAACCACCCCCACCAGAAAAGCCCGACGTCCTCGTCGGAAGGGTGTCTAAGTACTCCTTAACTTCTCTCTCGAATTGCCACAAAGTGACATCTCGCTCCCAGCTAGCATCCGCTTCGCTGCCATCTTTCCACTGAACCAAGTAGTCCGTTCGTCGGTTCTTCTTGCTCTGCCCCATTGTTCGGTGATCAAGGATCTTCTCTACTTCCTTGTCGAATTGTTTCCGAATCACGGGAGGAGCTCTCTTGGCTTGATGACGCCCTCCATCAACCAAGTCTTCGTGAAAAGGTTTAAGAAAACTCACATGGAATGTGGGGTGAACCTTCAGCCGTTCGGGTAGCTTCAACCGGTATGCTACTCGCCCCACTCTCTTGACAACCTCAAAAGGTCCGTCATACCTTGGCACCAACCCTCGGTGCACAGTTTTGCTACTTATCTTCTTCCATATTTGTGGCGTGAGCTTAAGTAGCACCTTGTCGCCCACATCAAACTCGAGCGGTCTTCTTCCAGCATCCGCATATTTCTTCATATGTCGAGACGCCTTGGCTAAGCTGTCCGTCGCTTGTGCCAACAACTCTTGCTTGTCTCGCACGAACCTATATGCCGCTGGGCACTTCCCTCCGCTAGTTTGCTTTGCCACCTCATGTGGAGTAAGTGGTTGTTGCCCCATAACCAACTCCGCTGGACTCATTCCCGTTGCCGAGGAACGATGCAAGTTGTAGCAAAATTGGGCCACATCAAGCAAATCCACCCAATTTGTTCGATTGGCTGTGACATAGTGTCGCAAATACTCCTCGAGTAATGCATTCATCCTCTCCGTTTGCCCATCGGTTTGAGGATGGTTGGCCGTTGAAAACTTCAACTCAGTCCCCATCAAGTTGAACAATGTTGTCCAAAATCGGCCTGTGAAACGAGCGTCTCTGTCGCTCACAATATCTTCTGGAATTCAGAAATACTTCACCACATGCTTGTAGAACAACTCCGCTGCTGTGTCTGCAGTGCATGCGTGAGGTGCGGGTATAAATACCGCATACTTGGTGAAACGGTCCACAACAACCAACACCGCTTTCTGCCCATTCGCCTTTGCCATTCCTGAGATGAAGTCCATTGAGATAGATTGCCACGGTCTCTCCGGATTAGGTAATGGTTGCAATAGGCCCGCTGGTCTCCGCTTCTCTGTCTTGTCTAGTTGGCACACAATACAAGTTTTGACATACAAGTGTATGTCTTCTTCCATCTTTGGCCAGTAGTAGGCACGTTCCAAGAGTGCCATCATCCGTTCAACCCCTGGATGTCCGGCCCATTGAGGGTCATGCGTCTCTCGCATTAGTGTGCGTCTAAGTTCCCCGCCACTTGGAACATAGAGCCTTCCTCCACGTGCGTAAATTAATCCATCCTCGAGCCAAAATCTTCGCACGAGCCCTTCTCTAATCTCGTCCCGAAGTCGGCAATATGTAGAATCACTCTCAACATGTTGCCTTACCTTGTCAATGAAGTCCGAAACCACCGAGGTTAGGGCTGCCACATAGCCCTCGACTTCCTTTCGACTGAGAGCATCCGCAACCATGTTCTGCCTTCCTGGCTTGTGTACCCATTTAAAGTCGAACTCAGCAAGAAACTCCTGCCATCTTGCTTGCTTCGGGGACAACTTCTTCTGTGAGCGGAAATATGTGTTCGCAACATTGTCCTTCACTACCGTGAAGAGTGTCCCAAGGAGATAATGCCGCCACGTTGCCAAACAATGCACCACCGATGTCATCTCCTTCTCGTGGGTTGAATACCGCTGCTCGGCATCTTTTAACTTTCGACTCTCGAAAGCTATCGGGTGCCCCTCTTGCACTAGCACACCACCTATTGCCTTGTCCGACACATCCGTATATACCTCAAAAGGTTTGGTGAAATCCGGTAGTTTGAGCACGGGCTCAGAAGCTACTGCACCTTTGATGTTGTCGAATGCATGTTGGCATGCCTCGGTCCATTCCTACTTTCGATCTTTCCGCAACAAGTCCGTGAGCGCGCTAACTCTTTTGGAGTAGCCCTCAATGAACTTACGATAGTAATTAGCTAAACCAAGAAAAGATCGGAGTTCGGGTACCTTTTTAGGTTCGGTCCAATCAAGGATTGCCTTGACCTTCCTCTCGTCCATACGAATTTTTCCACTGCTCACCCAATGGCCGAGAAATAGCACTTCTCCCCTACAAAATTTGCACTTCTCCTTCTTGACATAAAGCTTGTGTTCTCGCAGCTTCGTGAACACATGCCTTAAATGCTCGAGATAATCTTTGAAACTCTTACTATACACCACAATGTCGTCTAAATAGACAACTACAAATTTATCCAAAAACTCGTAAAGGACATCATTCATGACATTACAAAAGGTAGCGGGTGCATTGGTAAGTCCGAATGGCATAACTAGAAACTCATACGAACCATACCTTGTTACACACGCCGTCTTCGTCTCGTCGCCTTTAGCAATCCTCACTTGCCAATATCCCGCTCGCAAGTCGAGTTTTGTAAAGTAGCAAGCGCTGCCCAACCGATCGAACAAATCAGCAACATTGGGGACGGGGTATTTGTTCTTTACCGTGACCTTGTTGAGTGCGCGATAGTCTACGCACATTCGCAGCGATCCGTCTTGCTTCTTTTGGAATAACACCGGTGCGCCATAGGGAGCCTTCGAGGGTTGAATATACCCCGCATTCAACAACTCGTCAAGTTGCCTCCGCAACTCTACTAACTCGGATGGCGACATTCGGTAAGGAACCTACGCAGGGGGTCTCGCGCCAGGCTCTAACTCGATGTGGTGATCGATAGCACGTCTAGGGGGCAACTCTTTCGGGAGTTCGGGTGGCATGAGGTCCGCGAACTCATCCAATACCGCAGCATACTCGTTAGGCACCTCCACAACCTGGTCCGGCTTGATTTCTACAAGCGCTGCAAGGTACGACATCTCCCGCTTCTTGAGCCCCTTGGTAAATTGAATGGCGGATTGTAAAGATGGCCCCGCTCTGCCATTCTCTAAAAACTCGCAGGGTACGAGTTGTGGAGTCTTCCCCGTAATCAGTAGACTCTTCATTTGTGGCATCACATATGCCATAGCGCCCACAAGAAATTCGATCCCCATAATTAAATCGAAATCTTCAAGAGGTAAAATTGAGAAACGTACCTTGTCTTCCCAATCCCCAACTCTCAAAGAGCTTATGGCTATCCCTTGCACAACCATATCCGATGAATTTACGGCCCGAACTGCACACGACGATCCTTCGACATTCAATCCCAAGCGCTGCACCTCTCTTGCTGCAAGGAAGTTGTTTGTCGCGCCCGTGTCTATCATTGCCCGAATGTTGTGACCATTCAAATGTACGCTCGTGTACATGAGACTTCGGTAACTCTCGTCAATCCGCAACACATTGCAACGTTGTTGTTGCAAAGGATTGAGCTTCGGAACACACTCCTCCGCCCTTGGATTTTCGTCTTCGGCAACCATTACATTCAGCTTGCCGCGCTTAGGGCATTCCCTCGCCCTATGGGGACCTTCGCAAATGAAACACGCCAAGCTCTTCTTTTCCCGCCTTGGTGACTTCGGTCGGCTAGATTCTCTCTCTTTCTTTCGGCCCTCATACCTTGAAGAACCCACCTTCTTCTTCTTCTTCCCATTACTTCTCTTTTGCTCAGAAGTGATCCCGAATTTATAGTCCACCAAGCTATCCGCTGCTGCGATTGCAGTAGGCAAGTCTCTCACGCTTGCCTTTGTAGTTCCGTTTGTGCCCACGTCTGCAATCCGGATATGAAATTGAAAAGCTTGTCCTCATCCGACATGTTCTTGATGTCAAGCATCAAAGAACTGAACGCCTTCACATACTCACGCACAGAACCCGTGTGCTTGAGTCTTTTCAAACTTTCCCTCGCAAGCCACCCCGCATTGCAAGGAAGGAATTGAGCCTTCAATTCCCTTTTGAGTGAATCCCATGTCTCGACGGTAGCGCGCTGCGCTTCCGCATCCTCTTGGAGTCGAGTACGCTACCACAATTTCGCATCTCCCTCGAGATACATGCTAGTGATCGTCACTTGCTCCGCTACGGGTATTCTTGCCGCCTTAAAGTACTGCTCCATGTCCCAAAGGAAATTCTCCAATTCCTTGGCATTGCGGGAGCCACTAAAACCCTTAGGTTCCGGCACCTTGATCTTCGAGGGACCCATCTCCGCATGTGTGGAGGGGTTGCCCAATACTCGCTTGAGCAATCCGACCTCCCCTTCGATAGTGCAAATGCGCTCCTTTAGTTCTTCCGCCAATGCTGCCACATCTTCCATAGTGGCATTCACCCTCTCCGCAAGTAAGTTGGTTAAATCATTCAACTCTTGCCGAATGCTAGCTATTTCGGAAGTGTTGATCTCGGATTGAGTCGCCAACAGACTCGCATGAGCGGGCATGGAACCAACAACTTTTTCTAGCTGCCCTACCCTTTCCTTCAATGTCTCACCTGACATCTTTGCACAGAAAATTAAGAAATGTAGAAAAATGAATAAGCCTAACCTGGCTCTGATACCAATTGTCACAGGGGACTTTTTGAATGATGCGGCAACCCTGCGCTTGCGCCAAATTGCTTCGGCCAGCAATTCTTTCTTCCGCAGTGGAGGTTCAACACTCTTAAATTTTCTGCACACAAATAAGCACAACGCACACTTGCACAATGTTTACGAAGAAATCACTATCTTCAACTTTTCTATTTCTCTAAGAAAAGGATTACAAATGTTTACTCTTGTTGTGCTAGAGATTTACACGCTCAAATTCTATATCTCTAGTATCCCCACAAGGCACTATTTATATACAAGCAAAGACAACCAACACCCCTTGGTTGCTAGGGCCACATGTCCTATCTACATGATGCCATCACATCTTTGCTTAGTCAAATGAACAAGTCATGGGCCACTTTGTGTGCCACTACCCTTGAGCCAAGGAACCACTCCACTAAGTCCTCTTGACTTAGTCTTGTCTTGACACCTCATCATTGAATGAGTCTTCCTTGCTTAAGGCCAACAAGTGCACCCCGTCTGAGGCCCTACCGAACACCCCCGCTACTGTCTTGAGCGCGCTAGCCCATGGCCCGCGCCCGTATTCACCCGCATTGCCCATTTTCGCCACCCATTGCACAGCCCAGCTCCTGCACAGTTGCTGCCTGTACCTTCCCCGCTTGTCTTAGTGTTTCGGGTTCGATGGGTGCGTTCCCGCTGATCTGGTTGGTCAGCTAGTGTTCCATAACACTAAGCTATCCACGAGTGTCCACCGTCACTCACCGTAACAAAGTCTCTTTCCCTCATCTCAATCCGTCGAGACCCGCTGTGCAGCCTTGTGCCATTTTTCTGCAACCTTCCCGCTTGATGTAAGGCCAACACCAAGCATGTTGCGTGCCACGAAATTAAGGGTGTAACAGCTACTATCGTTATTGTTGGTGTTGCTGGTCTATCAAAATACCCTTAACTTTATTTATCCTATTATTATAAACTTCTCCAAAGGTTTCAAAAACTATCACTTTGGTGGAAAGTTTCAGCCTTGTATCATAAACCTCACCTAATGTTACAGTTGACTATTATTTGACTGTTAGCTTCAAGAACAAAATGATAAAAGCATAGGTGAACTTTTATGTCTTTTATATGAATAAATCAGGATGTGCTTACCCATTTTCACACTCAAAAGTGACTATGAGTCCAGACTTGAGATGGCTAATCTAGTTCAAAATCATACGAAATCTTATGCATTTGTCACTAATATAATGATAAGTTACTATCATTTTCACAAAGATTCATCACTAATAGTTTTATTAATTACTTAAATTGTCTCGAGCTAATCTTATTTAAACAAATAACGAAGTAGTATGTATATTAGATTACTAGTAAATTAAATTAAAGAAAAAAAATAACAAAACAAAGTAATGGATTAAGTAATCAATATGATTAAACATAGGATTATAATTTTCCCTGAACACTTCACTCGAATCTCTCTCTTCTCTTGATTAATTAATTAATTGGAATTGTTAACCAAGAGTCCTAATTTATCTACAAGCCTCTCTTAATAGTCAAGTAAACATATCTTAACTAATCACTACATTCCTATGAGAATTAGATTAACATAAGATTCATTAAATTTTGACTCTTTTGATAGTTACGTTGTGCAAGTATATTTCTATCTTACACAATCTCATGGTTTCCATTCATTGATCATATGGCACTTTATTTAAGGCTAAAAACTAAATTTTCTTTTTCCAAGTTCATTAGGGTTACCTCATCAATCTAATTAGTGCCAGTTAACTAGAAGCATTAAGATTAGAATAGACCAAACAGTCCAAAAATTAATCAACATAAATCGAAAAGAGAATAAATAAATTCATGCTAAATGTTGAGTTCCAATTGCAATCCTAAAAAATAAATATAGTTCATCATACTAATAGAAAACATAATTGACAAAAGGTTCATCATCATAGAGTTCACAAACAAATTAAAAGAGAAAGAGAAGAAGGAAAATTGATGAATTGCTCCTTGATTAACTCTTCTTGAAGGAAACTTTGTCAAGAAAAATAAGAAACCCTATGTATTTGTTGTTGTAGCCTAGTCCCCATAAAAGGTGCTGCAAAAGCGACGATGGTGATAAGTGCTGCCACCACCAAGCAAGATGTTGCAGTACCTTTCATCCATTTTCCCCCTTTATCCCTTAAGTTTTCCTACATCCTTGTAAATAACTCTTTAGGAGTACACCTATATTTGTTTCTAGCTTGAGTAAGACTTGGTTAAAGAATCTTTTTCACTTCTTACACATTTTGGAACATAGCATCATTAAGGAAACTGCAAAATTAGACTTTCTAAGTTATACAGAAAAATATATTTTAAGGTAGCATCATGTATATAAACTCATTCAAGTCAATTAATATATCATAGTATTGTATTGCTGCCACATGTCTTATATTTCTATAAGAAGAGTAACAAAACATAAATTATATGGAACACTCGACTACATTCAAACTTTGCCATACTGCTAGTTTGTATAAAAGAACTTTTAAAAGTATTCTTTCACTATTATAGCTAACTAGTATAAGCAAATATCATCCTAAAACCTGAAAAAGTCTAGAACACATTAAACGTATCACATCATCACTACAAATATCCAAAAAAAATTATAATAAATAAATTAACTATATAAATCGATCTAGTACGATATATTTAAATGAGTAGATGCGCAACATTATTGAGGATTATTTGTGTATAGTATGTCATATAGCTTTTATTTATAAGTTTATATTTATAATATTATTTAATATTGTTAAAATAATAAACAGAGAGCTAGAGCTAATATTTCACCTTAAACCACAATAATTCTTGTTGCACTTGTAGAGCTGCTCCTAATACAATATTCAGCCAAACTTATGCTGGCAATAATTAAGCTAAATGTAAAATATTGTTATAACTTTTGTCTTCAAATAGAAATAAGAGTTTCTTATTTGAACTTATCTCATATATGAGCTCGAATACATCCTCCTGATGATTCTTAATAATAAGATAAAATATACTATATTTGTTTTTTTTATTATTAATTTTTATATCAAATTAGGATATCCACAAATAAGTATAGATAAAAACTTAACGTTTCCTCTTTTTTGCAACATCAAATATTAATTTATGAAATTTTGTAACTACATTGGAAATGTCTAAGTCACTAAAAAATATGACTTCTTCCTAAATGCGTTCAACTAATTGAACTGCTTTCTCCAGCTTTTTATTTTCTACATGTCTAACACCTAAAACTTTAGACTATAAAATCCAAAGTAGCAAAGTAATTGATAAGAATTAGAATTGAAATAATTCGCATAAAAAAAATAAAAAAAATCAACTCAAGATTCATTGGTTGAATTAATAAGAAAATATATGGGAAGAATATTCAAAATAAGAGCCATCATAATTATAATCAGCTAAATCTTATTCTATAGAAAGGGCATTCCAAAATCGTTACATGATCACTTTCTTTTTAGACTTTGATTTTTATTTATTTATAAAGACTTTCTATTTCTCTACAAAGTGATTTGTGAAATACAATCTCATTAATTCTCCATTTCATATAAAATTCTTCAATAGTCAAATAATGAAGATTTTAAAATATGAAACTAGATGCTAAATTTTGGAGTTGGGAAGAACTAATTGTTAGAAAAAATTAGGATAAATTTTGCTGCTTTTCAATAAGCAACTATTTATATAAATAATATTATATATATATGAACAATACATGTATATGAATAGTAAATTTCGCTGCCTTTGGTGAGGTAGAATATGATGCACTTCCAAAGAGTATGAACATCTTCATGGCATACCACTATTCATCAAAAGTTGCCATGAAAAGGGATGTGTTACTACTTGTGGATTCACAAGTTCACACACAGGCATTAGTTGATTTTGATGCAATTAAGGTACGTGCAATGGAATTGATATCGATAGCTGATGAGCTTTCAGATCAGTCAATGTAAAAGTTGCATTATAATTTTTCAGTAAGGTTTGATTGACATATGCCAAAGAAAATGAAATGCTTAGAATTCGTCTATTCTAAGTGTGCATGCTTTTTATGATAAAGCATGATAATTCTTAAGCTAAATTATGAGAAAATCCCTGGACATATGGAGTTTGGCGTAGTATCTCCTAAAATCACCAAGGTGGAGATTGTTGGTCAATTATGACTTCTTTAAGAAATTGACCAATAATAATAAAAAATAATAAAAGATTTTGAAGAAAAAAATGGTAGGCAAAATAAAAATTAAGGGCAGCCCACCACTTTTTATTTTGGAAATACTCCTTTCCTATATAAAGGAGAGGTTTTCTCTCATCTTATGTATTCTATTAGTGAATTTCAATTCCAGAGAACCTCTAAAAAACTCTGAGGTACTTTTTATGTATTTTGTTAAAAGTTTCGTTTATTCTTGTAAGTACAATAGTTTGAGTGAAAATACTTGTGTGAGAATATTTCTTTGAGTACTCTGTGCGTGGGTGTGTGAGTTTTGAATGGAAAAATATATGTGATTGTACAAATTTATTATATAGTAGGTTTTTTTCTTTGAGAGCCCTTGATTTTTTTTCCTATATAGAGTTTTTCACGTAAATTTATTATGTTGTGATGATTGTGATATTTCTCAATTATTGTTTGACATTTTCTTTAGAATAGATCATGAAAGCAAATTTAGGTAAGCTCAGATTTCTAACAAATTTGGTGTGCATTTTACGATTCATCTATACGACTATTCATATATACGATAAATTTTGTTGTTTTTCAGTAAGAACTATTCATGTAAACAATACTCCGTATATATGAATAGTATGATATAGATGAATAATAAAATATGCACCAAATTTGTTAGAAAACATGACTTACCCAAATTTACCTTTAAGATCTATTTTAGCAAAATATCGTTAAACAACAATTAAGAAATATCACAATCACATCACAAGAAATTTACGTGGAAAACTCGAGACAAGAAAAAAAATCACGAGCTTTCAAAGAGAAAAATTCACTATGTAATAAATTTGTACAATCACACAATTTTTTCTTTCAAAACCCATACACCCACTCACTAGACTGCCCAAAGAAATATTTTCACACAAGTATTTTCACTTCAACTATTTTACTTAAAAAAATAAAGAAACTTTTTAAAAAAATACTTAAAAATATATATATTAGAGCTTCTTGGAAGTTCTCTGAAATTGGAATTTACAAATTGGGTGTATGAAATGAGAGAAAATCTCTACTTTATAAAGGAGAAATCCTCTCCAAAATGTCCAAAATGGTATGCTCCATATAATTGTTTAATATTTACCATCTTTTATAAATATTTTTATAATACATTCTTTATTATTATTGGTTAATTATAGCCCACTTCTAAAGGAGCCACAATTGACCAACACTAAGCAAGATTAAAGAATGTCTCATAAATTCTACAACCAGGAGGATGAGCAGTTGCTAATTTTGAGTGTTTCTCAAGCAACTGCAGTGCAACATCTATGAACAAAATTTATGTTTATATCATCCATATTGTATGAATCATATGAAACTCAGTTCATCAAATTTGGCGTAAGTTGAGCATCAATAAATCATGTCAAAATATGCTAATTACCCAATAAGATTAGCATAAAGTTAAAGAAAAGTTCTTACTAGACAAATCGATTTCTATAGAACTAACAAATAATTTCTTGCCATTGCTTTATTATTCTTCACCGTCTCTTTAGCAAGTTTTATATTTGTAGACACAAAAGCACGAACAAGAGTCGTACATCCAGAATCATTTTGCTTTCTTAAATAATCTTTTCATAATTTTCGTAAGTTCTTTCACCAAATTCATACGCATTGCTGAAGCTGCAATGTGGAGTAATATTTTGCAAACACCCACCAATATTTTCAAGTTTTAAAATTTGTATGTATTTTGTGAGATTATATCCACAACAACACATATATAAAGTAATATTTTGCAAACGCCCACCAATATTTTCAAGTTTTCTCGTCTATTTTTGCTTTTTTTTCTCAATTTAAAATGGAATACAAACAACATATAAATCAAAATGCATAAGTAGTTACTAGATAATTGTTTTTTCTCTGGAGTAGATGTCCCTTCACTTGTCGCAGTCTTCGCAAAATTCAATTTTATAAGAATTTTTTTTCCCTTCGTTATTCTTTATTAAGTATTATGTACTTTTTTTGTTTGTTTTGATAAATCTAAACATGATAAGGGTTCCATTTGTATTATTAATGCATGATACAAAAGTCCTTTCTAAACCTTTTTATTGAATTTGTATGGATGATCATCTTTTTACTCATTGACAATTTCTTCATATGAACTTGAAATATCTTCTGTAAAACGAGTGTTTGACATCTTATTTTATGGATAAATATGATTCTAATTTGATGGAAAATATCACTCTATATGTGCATAAATATCAAAATATATTATAAATATGTGATGCATAAACTCCCAATAGAATTATGATATAATATATCAATAGAGTAAATAATATTAAAAAAGATGAAAATAATTATTTTTACAACCTTTATGTAGTTTAATATTTTCAATATTTTTTTAGAAATATTTATTAAATTTCTTAATTCTACTCGTTAAGCACTATATTATTTTAATTAGTATGTGATTATAAGCTAAACTAAACACCTCTTAAATACTTCTTAGATAGTACTAGTTACTTAAACAATTTTTTTTAAAGAAAGAGTTAGAAAAAATCCCTAAAATATAAATATATTAAACACAAATACTTTCTCTTTAGTATTCTAAAACAGACTATTAATAATTAAGCTTTTCACATGTGACACATAAGACTTGATGTCTCTTTATCTATACGCATTTAATAATTTCTTTTAAATGAGCAAATTGTTTGTTTCATTATATCCACACCTACTTTTTTCTTTCATTTTCTATTATAGTTGTTGGCTTGTTGTTCAAGGAGAACAACTGTAACGACATTAAAGATTGTCTTCACCTTATATTATAAAACGAAGTTAAAAAAAGGTTAGATAATAATAAAGTTAATAATCAGAGGCATCATATTCTACATCATACTTTAAAAATAAAATAGTAATTTAAAAAGTTGTTTTAAAAAATGGCTGAGAACAACAAAAGGTACTTTTAATTTTTAGTTAATTTTAGAAAACAATATTTTTTGTTTTTTAAAAATAAGTTTTACAAAGCAAGTCTTGTTTTTGTTTCCAAAACTAAAAAATAATTTTCAAAAATATTATTGAACAGACAAAGAATATCTAGATATAAGTTTAGGAACTGATGTTATATGATTCTGAAATATTTATTTACATTTTCAAATATATAAAGCTTAGGGAAACCTTTAGTGGAAAAAAAAATAAATGGTAAAAAAAGAGGAATGCTTTGCAACGACATCATCCATTGGGTTTTCAACAATAAATGGTAAAAAAAAAAATAATCCTTAGAAGATCTCTTGGAAACATTTATTGTAGAAATAAGGAACCGGTTCAACAAAAATGAAATTTGACTTGATAGCATTGAGACACATTACACAAACATGAATCATACAATGAAGTCATTAGAAACTCAAATTGATTAGCTTGCCAATGCAATCAAAGGGTAATTATTTGGAAAGTTTTTTAGTGACACGGAGCCGAATCTTAAAGATCAATGCAAGGCTATAACTCTTAAAAGTGACAAGGAGTTAGAGCCACCTAAGCCTAAGGAGAATGAAGTAAGAGAGGATAAAATAGGGAAGAGTGAAGTGAGCGATAAATAAGTTGAAGATAAAGCACCGAAAAAAGTGTCTAAGTTACATGAGGTTTCATTTTCGAATATTTCCCCAATGATTGCACCACCATTGCTCTTCCCTCAAAGATTCTGAAAGACGAAGCTTGCTGCTCAGTTATTCAAATTTCTTGAAATGTTCAGAAAGCTTCAAACTCCTTTATAAAATAATTAATTATTTTAATAATCATTTTAGTTTAATTCAGTTATAATTTAATATATTTAATCTTATATGTTTCACATTTTAAAATATTTAATTATAATTTTAGTATTTAAAAAATATTTAATACTATTTAGAATAATATCAATATTTGGGTTGATAATATTATAAATATTTTAGAATAGATATTGAAATATGTTAAAAATATTAAATGGATAATAGATTACTAAATAGGTCGAGTTAGAGTTTTAATTCTTAGCATAATTATTAAATGTGTTAAGTTCAAGTTAGCCTAAAATGTATTATGTCTTTATTTGACACGACATGAATATGACACAATAACCCAAATTGCCACCCTTATCTTTGAGTGAAAGGAACTATTAGTTGGTTGATTATTGGATAGAAATATCCAATATCTGTTGTTTTGAGGATCATTTTCTTTTCACATGAGTTTTTTTATTGAATCATTGTCGTGTTATTGTTAGTTTGTTACTAAGCCGCTTTGGCTTAATTCATGTCTCACTCTTTATTTGCTTTAAGCTTTTTTATCCCTACATAAGTAATGTTATTATTGTTTGGGAGATGTCTAATTTTTTTTGGGATAATAAATAGTGTTTTACATTCTCACAGTCTATTTTTAGTATTTGTATTAATAGTTGAAGATCCAATTTACTGCCTTTTTTTCATTTAAAGAAAAAGAATTTGTCTTTGCTAAATCTTTTTTTAAAAGTAAAATAATAACACAAATAGTGTTAATTATAAAGCTGTAAGCACTTTTATTTCATCATTGTAGAAATGATGTTTGCATATTGATGATGAAAATAAGGTTATTTTAAATATTTCAAAGTTTTTGACTCATTGATAAACAAAGAGTCAAGTGAATGGAATTATTGAACAAAGTGAGGTTTGTATTAGCTTTCACAAACTTTTTCTCTATGTGTGATTTTTATAAATTTTAAGGAAAGTATATGAAAATATCTCTTTGAAGTTATATGCAAATTTCTTAGAGTTTTGCTGACAAGAACATTAATCAAGTTAAATGTGGAAAAATGTTCATCTTTATTAAGACTTTTTTAGTTTTCACAAATGTTCTTTCCATGTGTTCTTCTTATAAACATTAAGGGAGATATATGAAATTATCCCTTGAAGTTACATGTAAGTTCCTTTAGAGTGTTTATAAAGAAGAGCATCCATTAAGTTGAACATGGGTAAAGGGTCCATCTTGATTAAGATGTGTTAGTTTTCACAAACGGTCTCTACTTGTTATTTTTATAAATATTAAGAAAGATATATGAGAATACCCCTTTGAAGTTATATATAAATTTGTGAGTTTTTGTGAGGGAGACCATTGTTGTGGGAAAAATATAATTGGAATTATGGCAGAAAATACGTCCACAAAAGTCTAAGTCAATATAAAAAGAGGTGATCCACCTCATACCTACTTCAAGGCATGATGAGAAACGAACCCTGCTTATGTGCGGCTAAGTAAGACCCACCTTGAACTGTACTCTCGGCTTTATATCGTCGGAATATTCGCCACTTTTATGGTAATGCCTCACGTGACCATGTACCATGGAACGGTTGGAAAAGCCCATGCAACCATATATTGTAGTGCATGTGAAAATATTCACGTAGCCATATATCGTGGCATATATGGAAAAACAAGACCATATACCGTAGTGCACGCCATAAGTATAGCTATATACTGTAGTACACATAAATAGATGAAGAAAATGACTCTAATTCTCCGTTACACCTTGGAACGATCGTACTTGCTCCTGATAAACCTACTGTCAAAAGCTTCACCCTCTTCAGTAATGGAGGTGAGATACCCAGCTGCCCATGCACATAAGTATGAGAGATCCCACCTCCTAGCGCCCCTAAAATACTCCTTAAGTGGCATAATGCGCAATAAAATATCTTGTAAAGACCACTCTAAAGGCAACAGACAGCTCTTAGTACTGGCAGCATCCAGGTTGCCAACAGGATCAACAAGAGGCATGCATTATACAGTTAGTACGCAGAGCCTAGGTTGGGGACTGCGTGCTAGCTAGGCAAATAAGGTTACACCATCTGTCTACTACAAGTACAGGGCAATCTCCTTGGCTAATAGGGGGTTGACACATATTCATTGATCTTGGATAAGGTAAAATCCACCTATCCTAGCCTGCCATATGGTATTTAACCTAGGCCACTAAGACCTAATGGGGGAAGAACATGTGTTTAAAACTAAGGCAATGCAAGTCATCCAATCAGGTTTGAATATTCTTTTGTTTCATATAAAAATACATTTTTCTCATTTTTACAAAGAGACAAGTTATTTTTCATGACATTCTTAGGAAAAAGAAAGTGATCTTCCCAAGAAGAATCCTCTCTCTTTCTCCCATTAGCATACAGAACCTCCATAACCAAAAGATCCATGAACACACAGAAAACCCAGAAAAGAACACCCCGTTCATCCCTTTGAAGCTCCACATTCTTGACCCTTGACCTTGCCTAGCCCTTCTCTATGTGTTTCTTCTTGACCATCTTCCATTTCCTTGGTTTTCTTTTCATTTAGAGGGATAAACCTATGCCTTTACTATTTCCTCTTTGACTTGAAGCTAACTTAAGCATCAGAGAGGGGTCGTTGAGAGGACGACTCTTGTCTGAGTTTTTCTCTATCTCACAGGAAGTTACAGACTAGCTCGGTGGAATATTTAAGTTGAGAGCATTCAGGCATGAATAGAGGTGAATGGAGTAATTATTTGAAAAATGGGCAGCAATTGTTTTGTCGCTCATGGGGTCTCAAGAGGTTTCATAGTCGCCGAAAAGAGGCATAGAGTTAGGAGGTAGTTGGAGGTAGAGTATTTTGGCAGAAGGGTGACGTATGTATTGTTTGAGTATTTGGACATTGAGGGTTCTGGTAGTTTCTGGTCATTTGAACCCCTGACTTGGCTTGGGAGTATACGTTTGACTTGAGTCATTTCACCAACTTGAGTGCATCTATTTTCTTCTTGTGTAAGGGTGCGGGGTTCACAAAATTCGTGCATCAACAAGCATGAATCAAGTTTAATGTGAAAAGGGTACATCTTGACAAAGAAAATAAGGTTAAAAAGATTGTTCAAACCACCCATGGGCCGTGGATGACAGATTATTCTAAAAAGAGACTTCACCTTTCCCCTTCCAACGACTAAATATAAGAGACATAATTAAACGTAAATTGAAGTATTCATCTCTTCTTGCAAAGTGAAAAGGATTGTTGAAACCACCCACGGGCCATAGATGAGAGATTATTCTAACAAGGAGACTTCATGTTTCCGTTTAAACGACCAAGTTTAGAAAGATAGCTCGTACACGTTTAATATATACCTATTTTACTTTCAACGTAAATTGAATATGCAAGATGATATAGAAAAAATTAAAACGAAAACTATCAACTTTTAATGCAAAAACAGACACTAGATATTGATTTCGAATATGTGCCGAGTATAGAATACTCATAAATAAATTAAAGAGCTTTAAAAGAGAGCTAATAAATAGATCACAAAAAAAAATTATTGAAAGAAATTATTAATTGGTTGACTAAAACTAATGAATAATATAGGCTTTTTTATTTCAGCATCTATATATCCTTATCTTAAGTAAATAAAGATTCCTTATAAGTAAATAAACTAATAATGGAAAATAAGAATCTTAATAAAATAAGCCTTATCAATAATTATAATCCTAAGAACAATTATAGTTACTAATATATTTCTTGCATCAATTCTCCTCCTCCTTTAAAAGAAGCTGTTCTTGAGTTGATCACACTAGTGGTAATACATTTGATACACAAACAAATCTTGAACATTAAAAGTCTCGAGATGCCGTAATCGCTATAAAGATGAATAATAAACATTTCTTTTCATAAATGAACAATCACCTAAATCAAAGGTCTTGAATTTTTTATTCTAGTAAGTAGTTTCCTTTTAATTGGTAGCTGTCTCCTCTAATTTCTCTTGACTTTATCATGAATAGTAATTATTTTGTCTATTATGTGGACAATAATCATGTGGACAATCTCAGAAGGTGACTTTCTCTTTCAAAGCTATGACCAACATTCAAAGGTGCTGTAGTTTGGTTTTCTTGACTAAGATTGTATAACATGATATTGTCAAAGTAAAAAACAAGGAATTTGTCAATGAAATAGGAAAAATACTAATTTCATTTCTAATTTATTTTTAATATTATTATTTACATTCATAATATCCTAAAATTATAATTTTGGTCTCTACCGTCAAAATTCAGCTATTAACTATTAGTATTTTTTATAATTTTAGACTTAAAAATTTAATTGTTTACTACTAACCTAATTTAATCAATAATTAATTTTATATACACCATTTTATATATTATATAAATATTAGATGGATGACTAAATAAATATTGATGAAAATAAAATTACCAAATAAGAAATAAATTTAAATAAAAATAAAATAAAATAATTATTAAAATTTTCTATAAAAGGTAATGCAGAAAATATAAAAAATAAACTTCTAAGACTATAATTACTTTTAACTTTAATTTAAATTTTTAAAATTTTAATTTCTAATTTTTAATTTTAACAAATAATTATTGAATAATATATTTTTAGACTATAAAAATTTTCAAAAAAACTATTCACAATAAAGCTTTACAAAACATTTCTCGTAAATATTTTTACAAGGAATTTAGGATTTTTTATTTTTAGTTAATTTTATTGAAAAAATTATAAAAAAAAAGAAATAAGCTTGTTTAGATTTATTTTATTTTATTACATTTTATTATTTTTATTTCATTTTATTGTAAAATATTTATAAATAAATGAAAAGAAATAAACTTATTTATATTTTGTTATTTATGTTTATATTTGAATTTATTGTAAAAATTTAAAAAAAATGAAAAGAATTAAATTTATTACATTATGAATTTAATTTTTTTATTCTTAGTAATTTTTTAATTTGAAATTACTTTTTGTTAATTAATTTTATTCTAAATATTTGTTTGAGTTTTTATCATTAATATTTATTTAATTATGTATTTAATATATGATTGCAATAAATAAATATATAGTGTATATAATTATTAATAATTATTGGTTTAGTTTAATAGTTAAAATTTAAATTTTAAAAATTGAGGCCGTAGGTTCAAACCTCTTTAAGCACAAATATTTTATTTCTTCTTTTAAAAGAATTGAGTTGGGCCAAGTTATGCTTTAAACCCAAAAATTATGTGACAATAAGTTCATTTGAACCTAAAAATTGAATTTTCAGCATTAGTGTTATAATGATAGAAATCATAAACGTAATTTTAGATTTTTAGAAATGTAAGCGATAACATCAACATAAATTAGGAATGAAATTAGTATTTTTCTAATGAGATATTATAATACATGATTTAATTAGGATAGTCCAAAATGAATGACTAACCACTAATAGAGTCCTTTAAGTTTAAGTGCAATGTTCCGTTCATAATTAGGTAACACCATTTTTTATTGCACTATAATAGTCATTTAGAATCCGGGTTTGAATGCCCCATATCTTTATTCGTGAAGGTGACTATATTTGCTATCATTAGGTGAACACAGTTAATTTAGATTCCAGTGGCGCGAATTTAGGACTATAGTGTGCGTAGATTTTGTGAGGGCAATGGTGGGCTGCCCTCCTTATTTCAGGATCGTAATCCAATTAGTCAAAAAATAATTTAAATTTTGGATTGCACTGCAATGTTTTGACCACAGTAACCTGGGGTTCAATAGTCATTGCCATATGATCATTTTTTCTAAGTACCTGTCATATCGTTTCCTTTTCAATAGTGATGTCTACTATGACTAAATCTGGTATTGAAGGT
Organism: Melia azedarach; assembly: GCA_028052125.1. Lineage (NCBI taxonomy): Eukaryota > Viridiplantae > Streptophyta > Magnoliopsida > Sapindales > Meliaceae > Melia > Melia azedarach. The sequence goes on from CM051406.1 coordinate 2,931,775, forward strand.
GCTTATGTACCGGTGTCTTTTGATTCTACTATATCCAATTCCACTACTATGGCAATGATTGCTTGCCTTGTTATATCATGACAGTAGGTTGGTGTACCATTTGTCCTCCTAAGGATAATATAAGCACTCTCTCTACGAACTTTTTTTTTTCCTAGGTGTACCAGAAATATACTTTATATGTTATTATGGTGCTATGAAATTCAATGTAGCTCTCTTCTCTTGTTACGAAGAACATACACATCAGAAATAGAAATATACATAACTACTTGAGATATGCTATTAACAGAATAAAATTACAAAATTAATCATATGCATTAATCAATCTTCTCCAAAGCTCTTGATTCTAAGAAACATATATACCATTATGACTCTTTACCTCTCTAATTGTCTTGCCATCTTATTGTTATTAAGGCTCAGAATAGTCTCAACTGCTTCACTGAGATTGAGATACCATTTATCAATCTTTCCCGAAAGATCTTTACCCTAAAACACATACCATTCAGCTCAATTTTTCGGTTTCTTTCACTTGAAGCAATCAGCTCAGCAAAACTACAATGTCTTTATTTTTTCTGAAAAAATAGAATATAAATCCCTAAAGTTCGGTTTATTTAATAGATGGGTTCCACATTTTCCATTTGTTGGTATACTTGCTTTAATTCCTCATATTCTTTTGACATTTTAAACCTATTTGGGGTTTTGACTTCGTTCCTTATATGCACCAGAATCAAAGCATACAAACATAAATAATCAGATATTGAACAGAACAATAATATTTTAAGCCTAAGTATAATAGAGATCGTATCAATATGCAATTTGCACTAGCTACAAGCCTACAAGCATTATGTGTCTCAACGGCCTATAAAGAGCGCCGAATCAATGGTCGACCTGGAGTGAGCACAACTATTGCTATTTCCTGCCAATAAAATTTTACTCTCAGAAGATTCATTAGTTTCTGAGAAGAGACCTCCTACGACACCTTCAGATGGTATATCCGGTAACATAACTTCACCGTCTAGGTACTGCATCACTTGCCTCATGCTAGGCCTGGCTGCGGGATTTGGGTGCGTACAAAACAGGCCGAGTTTCAGAACCAACTCCATTTGCTCCTCCGCGTATAGACCTTCCAGTTTCGGATCACTAGATTCGAGAATAGCTCCTCTTTCCCAATAATCAGTGACCCAATCGACCAAATTTACTGCTTCAGTCAATCCTTCTTGTTCTATGGACCTCCTTCCACAAGCCACCTCGAACATAAAAACCCCAAATGCATATACATCTGTGCCGGTACTTGCCTTTCTTGTTCTCATGAGTTCTGGAGCCATATACCCAAAAGTTCCTACCAATTTAGTGGTATGCAGAGTGCTACCATGATCATATAACCTGGCAAGGCCAAAATCTCCCAACTTTCCGTTAAGATCGTTGTCTAAAAGAACATTAGCTGGTTTTATGTCTCTATGTAGAACAACTTGTTCCCAATCTTCATGGAGGTAAAGTAGGCCAGAAGCTACTCCTCTGATAATTCGGAATCGTTGAAGCCAGTTAAGGCTTGTTTCTGTATTTCTGTGTAAAATTTTGTCGAGGCTTCCGTTAGGCATATAATCGTAAACCAACAGAAATTCTCCCTTTCGCCTACAATAGCCCCGTAGTTTTACCAAGTTCCTATGCCGTAGCCTTCCCATGCTTACAACCTCTGCTACAAATTCCTTCATCCCCTGTTTCGAATCATGGGAGACCTTTTTTACGGCAATTTCCTCGTTAGAAGGAAGAACTCCTCTATAAACCTTTCCAAAACCGCCATTTCCAATAACTTCTTTGTCTTTGAAACCTTTGGTAGCTTTGTAGAGATCCTTATAGAGGAACCTTTGTGGTCCATATTCTCTTTCCCAGTCTTCATAGATTTCTTCATATTTCTTCCTCCTCACATAGTAAACCGCTGCAAGGGTTGTTATCAGCACAAAAACTACTGGTAAAATCAAAACAATAATGATTAGTCGTGGTTGCAGAATTGCTTTTGATGCTGGCGGCGAACGGACGGGGATGGAAGGAAGCTGGGAAATATTAAGGCTCTCTGCTTGTCCACCTTTGTTGAAACTCCATCCCAGAACATAGTGGTCACTTACACGCGTACCAGTTGATGCAGAGAAACCAACGTTCATACTATCTAGAAGAATTTGAGAAAGATCAAGGGTTTCTGACAAGAGTGGCCTTTTTGGTCTTGGGATAGTGATCGGTGCTAGAGTTACGTTGAGTAACTTTTCGGCTCCATCATATTCTATCCAAGTCTGTATTGGATTTCCACTTTGTAGGAATAAGCTTTTAAACTGTCCGTCTGTATCCGAAAAATAACCTGCTGGAGCAGATACTTTGGATATCATGCTGTTCACATCAATTCCCACATGGTTTCCATTTATGTCTTTGAATTCGGGGCTTTGTACAGTGTCAAGCTCAATGGCCAAGATGTGGTTGGTAGCTAGGCCTTCGTTAGACTGATTGAAGATTCCCATGTATGAACCTGCGGCAGCTTCACTGAAGTCAGTAGATGATGAGATGAGAAAAGCCATGCCGTTGCCGCCAGAATTGAGTTCTTCTGCAACAATGGCAAATACAAAATTCGTGGAAAATGAAAGTGGTCGAGAAGATGTGTTGAATTTTATTGGGAATGGGTAGAAAGCATTGCCTGCTTGTAGCTCGCCATCGGAGCTGGTTAGCTGCAATAGACCATTGCTGCGGATTGATGTGAGTCCGTGTCGATGCAATTGCATTTCCACGTAGAAGTTGTGGTAGATGAACTGGTTTTCATCTTGAGTCGAGGCCAAGGGAATAAACGATACATTGAGAACTATAAAAAAATACAGTGATATTAGAGATGCAGACATTGAGAAAGGTCGGAAAGTAGTTTGCTGTTTCACAAACAGAGAGGTCGGAAGTAGTCTGCTGTTTCAGAGTTCTTGTCTACGAGGTCTGAGATGAATTTCCTAACTCTGGAAATGTACAGGTTCAATTTTCAAGGATGGAGCATTTTCATATACATCCCCTAAAGTGTTGGAAATCACAATGATGATGTTGCTGTTCGCACACATTGACCGTCACACCACTATCACTGCTCCCACTCGCATGCATTCGCTACCACCGCCATCAACCCAACACCACCAGGTGCATTAACCAACCTAACTCATCGAATTTGAATTTATTTTGGATTTTAGTTTGCTTGTTGAAGTTTTAGTTTGCGACTATAAACAACATGAGCATAAGCTTGTCACCACTATTATCAACCACTCCTAGATGATGATGATGAAATCGTGGAGTAGGGGTGGCAATTTTTCACAACCTGTCAACTTGATACAAAATTGGTGAGTTCGAGTTTATTTAAAATAATATAATTAATAAATATATTTTAATAATATGACATGATTAATAATTGAATCGAGTTTGAGTTTAGAGTTTTTAACACATAAACCAGTTTATAACATAGTTAAATATTTGAATAATCATTTCACTCTAATTCATTTATAATTTAATACATTTAATCTTATGCTTTTCATATTTAAAATGTTTAATTATATTTTTTGTATTTTAAAAAGTACTTAATACTATTTAGAATAAAATTTAATTATTAATATTTTGATAGATATTATTATAAAATATTTTAGAAACATATTAAAAAATATATGTTAAACAGATGTCACAACTATGAAATAGGTCAAGTTAGATTTCAATTCTTAACACAGTTATTAAATGGGTTAGTTTAAAATATATTATGTATTTATTTGACATGATACGAGTACGATACAATAATCCAAATTTCTACTCTTTATCTTTGAGTGAAAGGAAATATGAGTTACTTGATTGTTGTATGGAAAAATTCAATATTGATTGTTTTGAGGATAATTTTTTTTTTTTACATGAGTTTTTGGATTGAATGTTATTATGGTTTTGTTACTGGATTTCCTTGGCTTAATCCATGTCTCACTCTTTATTTGCCTCAAGCCCTTTTATGCCTACATTAGTAATGTTATTGCTATTTGTCAGCCGTCCAATTTTTTTTTTAATATTTAAACATTGTTCTATATTCCCATGTAGTCTAATTTTTGAAATATTTCAAAGTTTTCGGTTGACCAACAAATAGTCAAGTGAAAGGAATACTGTACTAAGGGAGGTGTGTATTAATTTTAACAAATGTTCTCTTTACATGTAATTTTTATAAATTTTAGGGGAAGTATATAAAAATATTCCTTTGATGTTATACGTAAATCTCTTGGGAGTTTTTGTTGACCAAAACATTAATCAAGTTGAACGTGGAAAAAGGTTCATCTTAATTAAGATTTTTTAGCTTTCACAAACGTTCTTTCTACGTGTTACTATAACAAACATTGAGAGGGATATATGAAGGTACATGTAAATTCCTTGAAAGTTTTTGTCAACAAGAGCATCAATCAAGTTGAATGAAGGGTCCATCTTGATTAAGGTGTGCTAGTGTTGACACTTGATTTTTATAAATCTGGAGAGGTATACGAAAATACCCCTTGCAAGTTATCTATAAATTTGTGAATTTTTGTGGAGGAGAGCATGAATCTAAGTTCAACGTGGAAAAGAGTATATCTTGACCAAAGTGAAAATGATTGTTCAAACCACCTATGAGCCATGAATGGGAGATTATTCTAACAAGGAAACTTCATCTTTCCCCTTCAGCGACCAAGTATAGAGGATATATAATGCAGATACATTCAATATCAATATATATGCTTTTGCTTTCAACGTAAATTGAAGTATCCATCTCTTCTTGCTAAGTGAAAATGATTGTTGAAACCAGACACGAGGCCATGGATGAAAGATTATTGTAACAAGGAAACTTCATGTTTTCCCTTTCATGTTTCAACAAAAAAGTTTAAAACAATAATGCAGATATAGTCAGGCAATAACGAAGTGCCTCAAAGAACTAAGGGGGCCCTGGTCCCCCAGACCCCACAAATTTATTTTAAATTTTTTAATATTCTAATCTTACTTTTTAAATTTATATACATTTTAACCCATATACTTTAAAAATTTATCAATTTACCTCTTAATTTATTTATTATTTTTAAAATATTACCTAATTAACTTTATTTTCTAATCATTTTGGCTCCCTAAAAATTTTGGTCCCCACCCCCAATTATTTAAGTTTGGCTTCGCTTGTAATGGAAAGGGATAAGAAAAGGAAAGGGAAAACAAAATGAATGAAAAAAAATAATACTTCTTTTTTTTTTTTCAAAAATAAATTGTGTCAAGAAAAAAATTCATTATATTTCTTTTGGACAAAAATAATCGCACATGGGCCATAGATGAAAAATTGTCGAAACAAGGAAACTTCATGTTTTCCCTTTCAAGTTTCAATAAAGAAGTTTAAACAATAATAGGTTTACATTCATAAGTATTTGGTTGGAGTAATGGGAGGGGATAAGAAAAGGAAGGGAAAACAACAAGAATGAAAAAAAATAATTTTTCTTTTTTAAAAAAAAAATAAATTGTGTCAAGCAAAAGAATTCATTATATTTTTTTGAACAAAAATACTCTCTATTTAAAATTAATTATATTTTTAATAAAAATTTTAATTATCTACTAATTTTATTTTTAAATATAATTTAAAATTTTATATTGAATCATCAAAATATTTAACAATTTGTAATTAAAAGTTATAAATTAAAAATAAAAAAATAGAAATAATAGAGATCAATACCAAAATTAGAAAAAATATTCACAATGATTATAAGTAATAATAAACTTTAACTTTAATCATAAAATTAGTTATAATCTACTCCATGATTAACTTACATATTACCAACAAAATTTAGCCTACAATAAGTGAATGAAGATCTCGGCCATTTAAATTCATTATTGTGATTATTTTATTTTTCTTATTTTAATTTGATAATCATTTTTTTTCATTAAAGAAGTTAAAAAGGATGTAATAATTTTTCATATAATAAAAATTACAATTATCAATCAAATAAATATTGTATAACCGCTAAGAATATGAAAAATTATAAATTAATTAATTAGCATAGAGACTAAATACATAAAGATTATATTTTATATTTAATAAGAATGCTGAGAAAAATAATAACATATTAAATATAGTTTTAAACAAGTGTCATGTAGAAACTTTATTCTAACATGTGTCGGATGTTGATCAATTGTATGCTTGAACAAGCCTTCAAATATTCTCAGCCAATTTGATATTGTTAGGCTTTCAAATTCAAGGTAAACTTTTACACACCTTATCTGAGTTATAGGGTACAAGGCCTACCATGTCCTTTGGATCTCAGTTGTTAGCCTGAAAGTTGAGATGGCATAACCCTAAGAGATGGCTTAGCCTACTTAAGGGATTCGTTGTGACTACTGATATTGTTGTTGTGGTACTCGATATAGAATGAGAGACAAACTATGAATCCATGTTATGTGGGAGGAAGATAGACACATAAAGGAATACAAAAAACAAGAATAAACCAAAACTACTATAAGTACAAATTAATAAACTAAATCCTAGATAAACTGAATAATCGAAAATAAGATCATAAGAAATATTAAGAATAAAGGCATTATCATCGATCTTCTACAGAATGCGAATTGGCTCAATTTTCTTTTGCTTAAACTTGTTGTATTCTTCCATGGAAAATATTTCTTTGCACAAATGAACTATCACTTGATCTCCTAAATCAAAAAAGGTATCCAATCATTTATCTTTGTCAATAGTCTCCTTGTACTTGGCAGCTATCTCCTCTAATTTCTTTTTAACTTTATCATGAAGAGTGGTTATTTGGTTTATCATATAGCCAACAATAATTTTCATTCTAGGATTCTTAGGTAGAGGGACGAGATCTAATATATGCAAAGGTTGTATATCGACAATCTTAGAAGGTAACTTTCTGGTTGACCAATTAGGCACTTCTACCTGCCATAAAGCATGATCTTACTAGCATGGAGTTTTCTTGAGTTAATTTGCGTAAAATATTACCTAATGCCCAATTGACAACTTTAGTTTGCTTGTCTATTTGAGGATAATATGACTGCTATACTGTAATGATGTTGGATGTCAAATTAGTGTGCATTCAAAATTGGTGTGCATTCAAAGTTTGTGTGCATTCAAAAGTGGTGTGCATTTAAAATTGATGTGCATTCAAAGGTGGTGGTAGCTTGACAAAACAATGGTAGATGCCTAATCTTGCAAGCCAATTTAAACTTTAGAGGCAAAGCCTCTCATATAAATTGAGAGCTTCTCTCATTTCTTCCATAATCAACAAATTGAGAGAAAATCCCAAGTAAGAAGAAAAACTCAATTGTAGAGTTTTGTAAGATAAACTTAAGAAGGTTGAGAGAATTTTTGGGAGAAAAATTCTTGGGTGTATTTGGGATTTGAGTTGTAAGTTTGAGTGTTTGCAAACACTTGTAAAATATTTCCTTATAGTAAAGATCTGCAGCAGCCTGTGGACGTAAGCAATCTGTGCTGCACCACGTAAATTTACGTGTATTTTATTTTTTCTGTTTTTTATTTTTGCATTTCCATTAATCCGATTTATTAAGAGAATTCCTAAAATTCTAACAAATGATAATCTTTTCCATAAGGAATACTAAAAATAACTAAGAAATTTATTATCACGATAAAAAATTATTGTCTTAAGTATAGGGCTCCCATTGTTGTAAAATACAAATAATTGCATATAATTCTTGCTCATATATGGACTTTCTCTAGTCTCCACTAAACTTGTAAATGAAAAATTCTATACCTCTTTTTTCAATTAACAAAGCAGATCTAATTCTAACTCTTCAAACGTCACAAGAAACTTCAAATAGTTTATTGAAATTAGAGAGTGTAAGAGATTGATGTGGTAGTTAGTCTTTTTCTTTTTAAAAAATCGGGGAACTTATCTCAACTTTGTTACACCAAACTAGTTGTTTTTCTTTAAGATAGTCATTAGAGCAACAAGAGTACTCAAGTCTTTAAACAAAAGCCACTAAAATGTAGCAAGCCTACAAAAGCTGCAACATTTCCAACATTCTTAGGTATTTGTCATTCTCATATAGTCTTCACTTTAGCCTTATTACCTTGATACCCTCCATATTGACAACAAATCCCAAAAAGATTAAACTATCAATTATTCCTCAAGCTAACCAACAACTCATTCTCTTCCAAAGTTGTGAACACCGTTCAAAGATGTTGTAGATGTTCTTCTTGCAAAGACTACAGAATAAGATATGGTCAAAGTAAACAACAAGTTAATAGATAGTCAAAACATTATTTAGGTTGAAATTGCATTAAGAGGTCCATTTGCCAATGAAATATTCTAATACATGATTCATTAGCCTCATGAAATTAGTTGGTCCACTGGATAGTCCAAAACAAATGACTAACCACTCATAGAGTTCTTCTTAGGTTTTAAATGCAGTGCTCCATTCATCATTAGGTGATAGCATTTTGGATTACACTATAATAGTCATTTATAATCCAAATTTTGATCGTCCAATATCTTTATTGATGGTGTAGCATTTAGTGCTATACTAAGCAGAGATTTAGTGAGGGCCTTGGTAACTGCCTTTCTTGTTTCATGTTTGTAATCAAATTGGTCAAAATTTTTTTTTTTGAATTTTGAATTACATTATTGTGATTTAACCATGGTGACTTGGTGTTCAATAGTCACTGCCTTGTTATTGTTGTCTTCTAAATACTTCTTTTGTCGTTTCTTCTTTAAGGGTGATATTTAATATGACTATTCCTGCTACCAAAGGTGCATGCAATGTGTATTGGTATTTTTTGGTTTTACTATATCCAAAACTACAACAACAACAATGACTGCATTGTTATATCATTGTAGTAAATTGATGTATCATTCGTCCTCATGAGGATATACAAGTACTTCCTACACGAATTTACCAAAAAGAAGGTTTTGGATATATTAGCAATCATTTTCACCATCAAATATTACTTAGTGGTAACGACAAAATTACAGGCTCCATTTTTGCATTCCAAGAAACTCTTTCTTGTGAACATGATTTTGAGTATGTACATTTTCTTCTATCCATCTATTGAGTATAGAATGCAATTCAATAGATGGATAGAATGCAATCCATTGTCATTGTAAAAGATATGTTGTTCTACTAGGTAAATCCTTTTGTAGTCCTTTATTGTATGGTTTGATCCTATTCTCGTTACGCAAGTTGTCATGTTTTTCCATATACGTGGTGTATAGAACTTCTTTCCTTTTTATCTTTTAGAATATTCCACTAATGTATATACTGACATAGAGAGATGTCTTTCAAACCATTTCAACAAGTTTATGAAATATGGTAAGATTTCGATTTTAGAGAAAGGCAGTGTGTTCTGTAAACATATTGTTTCGATATAACATCAATAAATTATACGTAAAATTTATAATATTCAAAAAAGAAAAATTGATAGATACCTCTTTAGAGTTTAAGATAAAGTCAAGTATCCCCTTGAGTTTGGGAATAAAGAGATTCCTAGGACTTTAAGCAAATAAAAACATATCCCCCTTTAGTTAACTTTTTGTTAGTCAAATTTGTCAATTTTTAGTCAAATGACTATTCTACACATTATAATTTAAAAGATATTTAAAATAACCAATGACATTTGCATATAGACAATATAATAATACTAAAAAAAAAAAATTAATACCTTGGTACTAAAAAGCATCTTGAAACAAAAAAAATCTAATTTATAATATTTATGGATTTGTTTTCTCCATCTTCTGTCTTTAAATCCTAGGTACAAGATTTTACAATAATAAAACTTGTTTAAATACTTTAGGTTTAATTTTTTATTTTTGCCTTATATTTTCAAAGTTGATTGTATAAGATAATTTAAATCAAAACCAACCTAAGGGTTTTTAATATAAACTTATAAGTAAATTTGTATATATAAAATTTTAAATTTTATCTCAAATATTTCTTTAAAATTCTTCGAAATCTTTTAGCGATTCATTTTAACTAATTTTTGTTAATAATCTCTTAAATTATCAATTCATTTAATATGATAAAAAAATAAATCTTTAAATTTCGATAAGAACAAAGGGACTATTTAATGTAGTATTCAAATAAGATTCTTACTTTTTGAAGAGAAAAAATACAAGAAAATGTATTTGTCTAAATATGTATAAACTTTATTTAAAAACTATTTTTGGATAGGATTCTTAAAATTAATATAAAATTAGAAAACGAAAAAAAATCGCTTTATGTGTTTTTTTTATTAATAGTATCCAAATCAAATTCAAGTACAATTTCTTTTAAAAAATTTGACAAAGTTTTTAATTTTAAAAAGTCTCTTATTTAGTCACAATTTTAAAAGTTTAAAATATTTGGCTTACAATATTTATTTACATTATCTTTAAAAAAAGAAATTTATTATTAATTATTTTTTCTATGTTTTCTATTCGTTATTTAATTATTTTCTAAGTTTTTATTATATGTTACAAAATATTTATAATTTTTTATTTTATTGATACATTTTAATCAAGCATTTTTATTAGTATTATGATTTTTTTATCCAAATAAATTATATATATTTTGTTACTAATTAATTTACATAAAAATTATTTTATATGATCGCTTAGACGTTCTTAGAAAAAAAAATCTTGATAAAGAATTATAACTAATAGAAGAGAATCTATTATTAGTTTTGAGAAATCATTATTTTTAATAATTTTAGAAAGCTTTGGAGCATATAAGATTGGATTTTTATTATTGAATTAATAACAAATTATCGAATTTATTGACAACCTATTCAATATATATATAGCACTTTGTATAATTTTGTCATAGTAAAATTAAGAAGTGACAAATTGTTTTTGAAAAAATAGAATGTAACTAAATTCTTAAATTTTGGTTCTAGATTTTTCAGTTGGGATTTGGATTCTGTCCTAATCTTTTATATCATGGATTTTTAAGACAAGTTTTAGGTTTGATTTTCATTGATGCATATAATTTTGTAATTTTAAAAAATCAGTTACTGTTTAAATTAGTTCGGTTTATATTTAAAATATTTAAATAATTGAAAAGTAAAATCGGAAAATCAAAAAATTTAGAAGAGACGGGGAAAACAGGGTATTTTTCAAACATTAAGGGGAAATGGAGGTATTGAGCCAAACTGTAGGGGGGAATGGGGCATTTTCCCTCCTTCCGGATGTTAGGTACAGTTCAAGCTTTCTTTTCGTTTTGACTTCATACCTTTTATGCACCAGAATCAATGTATCTAAACATAAATAATTGGATATTGAACAGAACAATAAGATAAACGTAAAGAATCAATGTATAATAGAGATAGTAATATCAGTATGCAATTTACAGTAGTAGCTACAAGCATATTGTTGGTTCAACGGCCTACTGTGAGCACCGAATCAATGGTGGACCTTGTGTGAGCAGAAGTATTGCTATTTCCTATCAATAAAATCTCAATCTCAGAAGCTTCATTAGTTTCCGAGAAGAGACCTATTACGACACCTTCAGCAGGTATATCTGGTAACGTAACTTCACCGTCTAGGTACTGCATCACTTGCCTCATGCTTGGCCTGGCTGCTGGGTTTGGGTGCGAACAAAACAGACCGAGTTTCAGAACCAACTCCATTTGCTCCTCCGCATGTACACCTTCCAGTCTCGGATCACTTGAATCGAGAATAGCTCCTCTTTTCCAGTAACCAGTAACCCAATCGACCAAATTTACTTCTTCGGTCAATCCCTCTTGTTCTATAGGCCTCCTTCCACAAGCCACCTCGAGCATAAAAACCCCAAATGAATATACATCTGTGCTGGTACTTGCCTTTCCTGTTCTCATGAGTTCTGGAGCAATATACCCAAAGGTTCCTACCAACTTAGTGGTCTGCGGAGTGCTACCATGATCATATAACCTAGCAAGGCCAAAATCTCCCAACTTTCCGTTAAGATCGTTGTCTAAAAGAACATTAGCTGGTTTTATGTCTCTATGTAGAACAACTTGTTCCCAATCTTCATGGAGGTAAAGTAGGCCAGAAGCTACTCCTCTGATAATTCGGAATCGTTGAAGCCAGTTAAGGCTTGTTTCTGTATTTCTGTGTAAAATTTTGTCAAGGCTTCCGTTAGGCATATAATCGTAAACCAACAGAAATTCTCCCTTTCGCCTACAATAGCCCCGTAGTTTTACCAAGTTCCTATGCCGTAGCCTTCCCATGCTTACAACCTCTGCTACAAATTCCTTCATCCCCTGTTTCGAATCATGGGAGACCTTTTTTACGGCAATTTCCTCGTTAGAAGAAAGAACTCCTCTATAAACCTTTCCAAAACCGCCATTTCCAATAACTTCTTTGTCTTTGAAACCTTTGGTAGCTTTGTAGAGATCCTTATAGAGGAACCTTTGCGGTCCATATTCTCTTTCCCAGTCTTCATAGATTTCTTGATATTTCTTCCTCCTCACATAGTAAACCGCTGCAAGGATTATTATCAGCAAAAAAACTACTGGTAAAATTAAAACAGTAATGATTAGTCGTGGTCGCAGACTTGCTTTTGATGCTGGCGGCGAACGGACGGGGATGGAAGGAAGCTGGGAAATATTAAGGCTCTCTGCTTGTCCACCTTTGTTGAAACTCCATCCCAGAACATAGTGGTCACTTACATGCGTACCAGTTGATGCAGAGAAACCAACGTACGTACTATCTAGAAGAATTTGAGAAAGATCAAGGGTTTCTGACAAGAGTGGCCTTTTTGGTCTTGGTATTGAGATTGGTGCTACAGTTACGTTGAGTAACTTTTCTTTTCCATCATAGTCTATCCAAATCTGTATTGGATTTCCACTTTGTAGGAATAAGCTTTTAAACTTCCCGTCTATATCCGAAAAATAAGCTGCTGGAGCAGATACTCTGGATATCATGCTGTTCATATCAATTCCCACATGGTTTCCATCTCTGTCTTTGACAGTGTTAAGCTCAATGGCCAAGATGCGGTTGGTAGCTAGGCCATCGTTTGATTGATTGAAGATTCCCAAATATGAACCTGTAACAGCTAATTTGCTGAACTCAGTAGACGGTGATGAGATGAAAAAAGCCATGCCGCTGCCGCTAGAATTGGGCTCTTCTGCAACAATGGCAAATACAAAAGTTGTGGAAAATGAAAGAGATCGAGAAGAAGATGTGTTGAATTTTATTTCGAATGGGTAGACAGCATTGCCTGCTAGTAGCTCGCCATCGGAGCTGGTTAGCTGCAATAGACCATTGCTGCGGATTAATGCGAGTCCGTGTCGATGCAGTTGCGTTCCCGTGTAGAAGTTGTGGTAGACAAGCTGGTTTTCATCTTGAGTCGACGCCAAGAGAATAAACGATACGTTGAGAACTATCCAAAAATACAGTGATAGTAGAGATGCAGACATTGAGAAAGGTCGGAAAGTAGTTTTCTGTTTCACAAACAGAGAGGTCGGAAGTAGCTGCTGCTTCTTGTCTCAGAGTCTCAGATGAATTTCCTCGAAAACCTCCCCCAAAGTTGTGGAAGTCGCATATGGATACAACATTTAGGAAACCTAATTCAAACCTCCCTTGCACAATAAAAATACATGATTCGACTTTTTCTTGATCGTCAATGAATGGACATTATTTTAAATGCATATAGTTTATAAATTACAAGGAAGTATATGAAAATATTTATTGGAAGTTACATATAAATTTCTTAGAGTTTTTGTGGACAACAACATTAGTCAAGTTGAACCCGGAAAAGGGTTCATGTTGACTTATAAAATAACATTAATTACTAATATCATTTTTCGTAGTGAAAATGATTGTCCAAAGCACTCGTGGGCGATAATGAGAGATGGTTCTAACAAGGAAAATTCGTGCTTCCTTCATTCAACAAGTAAATTAAGATAATGCGGAAACATTCAGTACTTATCTCTTTTTGCTTTCAATTTGAATTAAATAGTCAAGTTGATGTAGAAATAATTAAAGCAAAAACTATCAACTTTTAATGCAGAAACATACGCTAGATATTATTTTTACAAACGTGTTGAATATATAATAGTCAAGAATAAAGAAATCTCAAAGAGCTTGTTCACACTAGTGGTAATGCATCTGGATCATGATACAGGAACAAATCTTGAACACTGAGTCTTTGAGATGCCGTAATCGCTAGAAAGATTAACAATAAACAGTTCTTTGCAAAAATGAACCATCAATTGATCTCCTAAATCAAAGTTCTTGAAACTTTTTCCTTGCATTGGATGGTTGTCTCCTCTAATTTCTTCTTAACTTTACCATGAAGAATGGTTCTTTTGTCTATATATCATATGGCTAACAATAATACTCATTCCAAGATTCTTAAGTAACGGACGAGATCTAATGTATGCAAAGGTAGTCATGTGTAGAGAAATCTCAAAAGGTGACTTTTTGGTTGATCAATTAGGCACACTGTTATCAAATTCTACGTGCGTAAGCATGATCCCACTAGATGGATTTTTCTTCAATTAAGTTGCATAGAATTTCTATTGCTCAAGTAACGAAAATCAATTTGATTTAGTCTTTGACAAAACCCCAATAAAATGTAGCAAGCCCATGAAAACTGCAACATCTCCAATACTGTGGCGTTGATCATTCTCGTATAGCCTTCACTTTAGCCTCAGCAGCCTTGATAGACCGTAAAAAGATTCAACTATCAATTATTCCTCAAAGTACTTAACCAGCAAGCTATTCCCTCACAAAGTTGTGAACACCATTCAAAGGTGTTGTACATGTTTTTCTTGGCTAATATTGTAGAATAAGATTGAAATGGATAATAAAGTTTTATAATTAAACTTGGTAATTATGTCATTTATTTAATCTAGGCTTATCTAAATTAATTGTTAATTTTTAGGTTAGCCTATATTCTATTTTTTTTAATAATAAAATGTGATTTTATTACTTTAAGTGATAATTATTTAGGTATCTATTAATAGAATTAGGCTATTTTAATTTGTTAGACCCAATTAGATTAGACTCTATTAACCTAAATAATTAACCAAAATAGGATTGTATTTTATTTATCTAGTTTTTATTAATATGAGATATAAATAATTCACTACGGTTATAAAACATAAGATGTTTTATAATTAGAAACACATAGTTTTTAAAATAATGAGTGGGAGAGGGATATATGACAATATACCCCATAGTCTCCATTGTTAGTACAATACCGTAAGATATAAGTAGCGCCTCGCGATGCTTAGATTTCGTCCTCCCTATGAAAGGTGTCTATCTATATTGATATCAAGGTTGGCTTCCTAGTCATAGGATTCAGATAATGTATTTCAAAATTAACCTATCATACGGCGGTATTTTTTAGTTAAGTTGTTAGAATCCAAAACAATGGGTTACACTTATAAAGATACATATTAAATTGTTAATGGTATCTTAACAAAAATAACGGTAATTAATAAATGAATGAAAATACGAGATATTTTGAATTTTATTTACTAATTGAGATAGTCTCAATTCAATTATATTAATGTAACCTACCCCACGGCAGCACATTAATTGTAAGATTGAATTATCGTGGTTTAGTAATTTATTATATGCATCATGCATCACGTTTACTATTCCGAAAAATGTTTTGATATTATGTTATGTATATTATTAAATGCTATATTTATTTATTTCAGCAATCATGTTTGTAACCAATCCAAGTATCGCTTTACTTGCAAACGAAAAGTTAATGGTGAAAATTTTATAAAATGCAAGAGTAACATGAATATAGTGCTGATATGTGAGAACCAAAAATTTGTTCTCCTTGAGCAGTGTCCTTCAGAACCTACTGCCAATGCACCTCGTAATGTACAAGAGCGATATGATAATTAGATTCAAACCAATAACAAGGCTCGTTGCCACATGCTAGCTAGTATGAATGACATGCTTAGACAGAAGTATGAACGGATAGAGACTGCATATGAGATATGAGAGTCCCTCTAGGCCATATTTGGGCAACCCTCGGATCAATTGCATCATGAAGCTACTTGTAACTACATGAATGCAAAGATGAAAAAGGGTGTTTTAGTTAGAGAACATGTTTTGAAAATGGTGAATTGTATGAATGAGACAGAGATCCATGGTGCGACCATTGATAAGCGTACTTAAGTTAGCATCATTCTTCAGTCTCTATCACTGGCTTTTACATAGTTCAAGACGAACTATATTATGAATAAGTTGAATTACAACATGAATCAGCTACGCAATGAACTACAAACCTTTAAGGCTATCTCCAAAGAGAAGCCCTAAAAAGGTGAGACAAATGTTGTCGAAGATAAGCCTACTTCCTCTAACAAAAGTAAAAAGAGGAAGAATTCAAAAAATGGTTCTGGAGCACAATCCAAGAAAGGCAAGAAAGGCAGTAAGAACAAAACACCGAAAAGAAAATGGTTCCACTGCGAAGTTGATGGCATTAGAAAAGAAACTACAAAACGTATTATTCTAAGTTGAAGAACAAGAAGAAAGGTAAATTCGATTTACTAGTTCTAGATGCTTGTTTAGTGGAAAATGATTTATCTCCTTGGATAGTTGATTCAGGAGCCACTTATCATGTTTGTTCTTTATTGCAGATGTTAATTCTTCCAGGGAACTTGCTGATGGAGACTTCACCATCAAAATGGGCAATGGAGCAATTGTTTCTACATTAGCAGTGAAAGTCGTTCATTTATATTTTCAAAATAAATTTATTATTTTAACAATATTTATTTTGTTCCTGGTTTTAAAAGAAATTTGATTTTAGTTTCTAAATTGGTTGAACAGTTATTTAACATTTTATTTAATAATAATTAGATTATTATTACAAAAAATGGTTTATATATTTGTTCAGCACAAGAAGAAAATGGGTTTGATGTTTTAAGGCTAAATGAACGACCATTGCTTAGTACATAACTATTAAGAGTAGAACATCCTAAACCTAAAAGACAAAGTTTCTCAAAGTGACGAGACATATCTTTGGCACCTTAGGTTATGTCATATTAATCTAGACATAATTAATAGACTCGTAAATGATGGTCCTTTAAGAGAGCTAAATGTTGTCACTCTACTAGTATGTGAATCCTGTCTTAAGGGAAAAATGACTAAAAAACCTTTCTCAGCAAAGGGCGAAAAGGCTAAAAAACCACTTGAACTTATACATAATGATGTCTGCGGCCCATTACATGTATAAGCTAGAGGTAGTTATGAATATTTTGTCAGCTTTATTGATGATTATTCTAGATATGGCTACATATACCTAATGCAAAGAAAATCCAAAACTTTTGAAAAGTTTAAAAAATTCTTAGCAGAAGCTGAAAAGCAATTAGGTAAATCACGTAAAACACTTTGACCAGATCGAAGAGGTGAATACCTTGACTCAGAGTTAAAGGATTATTTCCTAGAACATGGCATTTTATCCCAACTCACAGCACCTGAAAAACCACAACGAAATGATGTTGCAGAAAAGAGAAACAATATATTGTTTGATATGGTTAGATCTATGATGAGTTATTCTTCGTTGCCACTTTCGTTTTAGGGATATGACTACAAACTGTAGTCTACATTTTGAATGTAGTACCTTTCAAGTCTGTTCATCATACACCTCTAGAGATGTAGAATTGTCGTAAACCTAGTTTAAGACATTTTCACATATAGGGGTGCCTAACACATGTGCTGATAGGAAAAACTGATAAGTTGGAACTGTGAACAGAAGTGTGCCTATTTGTAGGCTACTCTAAAGGCACTAGAAGAGGTTTGTTCTACAGTCCTCAAGAGAAAGAGGTATTTATATCAACAAATGTCATTTTTCTTAAGAATGACTACATGACAAACTTCAAACCTCATAGTAAGGTTGTATTAGAGGAGTTACTCTCTGATCAAATCAGACCATCACCATTCACAGTTAATGAACGACAAAATTAGGAGACCATTGTTCCTAATCAGAGCATCATAGTGCCTCAATGTAGTGGGAGGGTTGTGAGACTACATGCTCGCTACAGAGAGGACGAAGAAGCACAAGTTGTTGTATCCGATACAAACCAAGATGATCCATTGACATACAGGCATGCAATAGAGGATTTTGATAAGGAAAATGGCAAGAAGTCATGAACCAAGAAATAGAGTCTATGTACTTTAATTTAGTTTGGGAACTTGTAGTTCCACCTGAAGATGTCAAGCCTATTGGGTGTAAACAGATCTTCAAGAGAAAAAGAGGTGTGAATGGGAAAGTGGAGACTTTCAAAGTAAAGCTGATGGCAAAGGGTTATACCCAAAAAGAGGGAGTCAACTATAAGGAGACTTTCTCGCCAGCGGCTATGTTAAATCCATTTGCATTCTCCTATCCATTGCTACATGTCTCAATTTGAGATATGGAAAATGGATGTTAAGACAGCTTTTTTGAATGGCTATCTTGAGAAGAACATCTATATGGTTCAACCAGAAGGTTTGTAAAAGGCCAAAAGCAGAAAACCTACAAGCTACTTAAGTCTATTTATGGACTTAAGCAAGCTTCAAGATCTTGGAACTTGAGATTTGATGAGACAATAAAAATTTATGGTTTTGAGCAGAACATTGATGAGCCTTGTGTATACAAGTACATCAAAGAAAAGAAAGTGGTCTTTCTGATATTTTATGTAGATGATATTCTACTTATTGGGAATTATATGGATATATTATCTAACATAAAGAAATGACTAGTTAAGCAATTCTAAATAAAATATTTGAGAGAAGCGATTTATATCCTTGGGATCCAGATTATTCGGGATCGCAAGAATAAACTCTTGGCACTTTCTCAAATATCATACATCGATAAGATACTTATACGATTCTCGATGCAAAACTCTAAAAATGGAATTGTCTTTTCTAAGGAGTAATGCCCTAGGACACCTCAAGAGGAAGAGGACATGAGAAAGATTCCTTATGCATCAACAGTAGGCAGCCTTATGTATGCCATATTGTGTGTTAGGCCTAACATTTGCTATGCAGTGGGAATAGTCAGTCGTTTCCAATCCAACTCAAGATTGGGTCATTGGATTGCAGTAAAGCATATTCTCAAGTATCTTAAGAGAATGAAAAACTATATGCTTGTTTATTCAGGTGGAGACCTAAACCTTATTGCTTACACTGACTGATTTTTAATCAGATAAAGACACTCGAAAGTCGATGTTTGGATCAGTGTTCACTCTTGGTGGTGGAGCTATAGTCTGGAGAAGTGTAAAACAATCTAGCACTGCTAATTCAACCATAGAGGCTAAATATATAACAAGTTGTTAAGCAATTAACGATGCAGTATGGCTAAAGAAGTTTTTTACTGATATGGAAATAGTTCTAGACAGATAAACCATGACCTTATATTGTGACAATTATGAGGCAGTGGCAAATTTGAAAGAACCAAGAAGTCACAAAAAAGATAAATATATTTAGAGAAAGTATCACTTAATCAAAGAGATTGTGCATCGAGATGACGTGACAATTATGAAGATAGCCTCCAAACATAACCTTGCAGACCCGTTTACTAAGACGTTACCAGCCAAAATATTTGAGGGTCACTTTGAGGGCATGGGACTGAGAGACATGTCTCACCTGCTTTAGGGCAAGTGGAAGATTGTTAGGGATAATGCCCTAAATGTAACACCCCAAATTTGCCAAACTAAAACATATGACAAATTTGAAATAAAGCCCAAAACTCCAAAATTTTCAATTATACAATTAAATCACCAAAAGAGTAAATAAATCTTAATGTACAATTACAATGCTTAAAGATTCAAGATAATATTTCTTCAGATTAAATACAATACCCAGAATTCTACTTTATACTAATTTCAATCTTTCCAATAGTCTAAGCTCAATTGAAAATCTCTATTATTTCACAATTCGAACTTCAATCAACTGCAAAATATTAATGACGAGAAGTGAGTCGTCAACTCAGTAAATAAATCTGTGCATAACATTTATAATTTATTAAAGACTTACATTTATACATAAATCATTGTTAAAAAATACGTAAGCATAATTATAAATATTTATTTAATTCAATTATTAAAGCTCATGTCACATAAAATACAATTAAAACTGTAGAAAGTATTTCGAAGTTCAATAATCAATCAATAACAGAACGGTAATAACCGTAACAGAATGATATAACAATCGTAACAGAACAATAATGGTAATCGTAACAGAATGATAATAGTAATCGTAACAGAACGATAATAGTAATCGTAACAGCACAATGAGTAAAACATTTATACAAATATATTTCTATATTCAAATATTTGATAAAATTCTCATTTATGTTGTACATAAAATATTTAATGATTATGAATAATTAACAAATAATTTGTAAACAATTTAAAGGTCTAAAAAAATATAATTTCCTTAAGAACATAATTCATGAAATCATTATGTTTACATAACAAGTTTTCATATCCATTTAAGAAGAGCAAAAATATATTATGCACATATTTACTTACCTCAAATTATTGTAGAATGCTATATACTTCTATGCTTAACCAAGGTTGACCAATGCTTCAGGAACAAATAGAAACCAGAATTTTCAAAGATCATCAATAAAAGTAACAGTCTACAAATACCATGAAGGGAAGGGAAGTACTAGCTCCTATTTATAGTCAAAATTTTACACTCAAAAATTAAAATTCTAACTTTTCTTTTCTAATTCAAAACTTAAAATTTAAAATCAAATGAATAAAATCTCAATCCATTAATCTTTAAATCCTTAAACTTAATCTTTCAATCCTATTCTATAAAATCAAATTCAAAATCTAAAATTTAAAATTCAAATCTTAACAACTTCTAATATTGTAATATCTATAAATAGGTGGTATTACACTAAAAGTATGTAATTTGTATTTTTTTTGGAATAAATAAAATTGACATTTCTTTATACTTAATTATGCTTATATTTAATATAAAAAAATCCTAATTTATTTATGTAACCACAATCTTAGTATATATAAATATTATATATACAAGACGATTAAGATTATGGATAATAAACTGAAATAGTCTATAATAAATTAATTAAAGTTGAGTTTCTTAATTAAATATTACTAGTGCTGCTACTAACATTAAAAATATGATAGTTTTATCCGAACTGTCAATGTAGTGATATTATGATTGAAGTACTTTAGATAATATGATTATATATAGGACTAGACGTAGTTTAAATTCTCATATAAATTCCGTTACTAACTGAGAATTCAAATAATGTCAATAGATGATTATATGTAGATTAATTTTATTCCTGAGTAATCATAAATTCATATTTATGTTATTGAGTCTTTTGAATTACTTATTAAGGTTTGTTCTAAGAACAAGCTCAACACTTATTTCTTAGAGATTTAATAGGATAAATAGTTGGGAATGTGACATACAGATATGGAATCTATTCTCTTTATCGTTTTTTTTAAATATTAATTTTGAATTAATTAGAGTTTCACTTCTATTAAAGCTTTTTTTTTTACAAATTTAATTAATTAATTAATAAATATTATTAATTAATTAATTTTATTTTAATTGAAATTGTTTTAATTAAAGTAGAAGTCGTATAAAAGAAATATAAAGGGTCGAAACCCTAAAAGAGAGGTGAAAGAGAAAAAAATTGTTTTTTCTTTTAACGTCTATTACAGGAAAAAAAAATCAAATTTTCTCTAAAACACCATTATATTAAAAAAGAAACTCACTCTTCTCTTTACGCCTACTGCTGAAGAATTAGTTTGGAAACCATTAGTGAAAGAAAATCTACAGTACAAATATTCTAAAAGCATCAAAAGGTAACTTTTCTATATCATCTTGATATTTTTATTAAAATCGTATATTCATATAAATTTTATAACTCTCATAATTTAAATTTTCGCTGTTTATTTAATAAAAGTTTTCAACAAGCTGATGGTGGTGGTGGACCCAGGTCCAAAAGCGGTCGGAATACGACAAAGTTAATGATGGTAGCAAAATGTATGGTAAAGGTGGCAGGTATAGTGGAGGTTGAACAGAAAGGGGTGAGAGGCTGCCAAGAGAAATAGAAGGAGAAAAATAAGAGAGAGGTGAGAGACCAATAAAAGAAATAGAAGGAGAAGGAGAAAAAAGGGGTGAGAGGTGAAGAAGAGAAGGAGAAAGACATGGAGAAAGTTTAGATTTAGGGTTTTTTTTTAATTTTAATTTATTTAATTTTAACTTATTTTAATTACAAAATAACAATTAATTTATTTAAATTTTTATTAAGTAAAAATTTAACTTCTATGTTAGAAGTCGTGTTGCTTTTATCTCACATATAAAAGTCTATTTTGCTCTTAAAAATATTTTTTTCGGTTAAAAAATAGATGATTTTTTATTTTATTATATTTGAAAAAGTTGATGTGTTGGTAATGATAGAGTTAGTTGGATTTTTTTTTTTGAACTATTACAAATCTACCAGTATTTTAAGCTAGATTCCTATTAGTATTTATAACCAAGGATCTACTAGAATTTAACTGGGAAAATATTGGACAGTTGTAAAACACCCAGTATCCAGAAGACGGCCCAAAAATTTCTGAGAAAGATCCCACAATTTGTGGGACAACCTTGCCTCTTGGCAAGGTTCGAAGGCAGCCTTTTGGCCACTGAGGCAAAGCCTCAATGGTTAGAGTTAGTTGGATTTGTATAATATTATTGGTTATTTGTTAATACAATAAATATTTTTTAAATAATTTGATTTTATTGTTAATCATGATAAACTTATTTTAAAATTAAAAAATCAGTTTCGAACTATTACAGTGAACTCGAAACTTATTAGAATTTAAAATTAATTTTCGAGTTTATTATAATAGTTTAAAAATTACTTTTGAGTTATTGTAGTAACTTGAAAATAAATTTTGAGTATATTGTAGTAATTTAAAAGTAATTGTAATTATTTTATTAAATTCGGGTATAAAGATATTTTTGTTTAAAGTATACAATATTGGGTATGTTTGAATAAGATTTTGTAGGGTGGGTATTTTTTATTTTTAGGTTTAAAGGTATTTTCAGTTAAGGTGGGTATTTTTCATGTTTGAATAATTTAGGTGAAATCATGCCAAACCTCATAGGGGAATATGATAATACTTGTAAGAAAATTTCATTACCAAACCCCTCAGAATCCAATTGCGAAATCGTCAGCTGAGAGGGGCGACCAGCAATATTGAATCTACTCTGTAAGTTAGCTCAACTCCAACATAAGTTTTTTTCTTTATTTTTGAAGAATCAAAGGTAGGAACTTGACGAATTTTCGAATCGGAGAGTAACCTTCTGAGTGAAGGAACGAGAACCTTGACAACGAAGAATATAAAATTTGATTTTTTTTTTTCAGCGGTAGGATTTGTAGTAAGAAAATTTTAAGCTCTTCCAAAACTTAACCAATTCAATCAACCGGCTGGTGTCAATTTCTCGCTAAAAGCCCTTGCTGCTTTGTGCTATGTTCTCTCTTTGTAGACTTATGTTTGTGTATTTTTTGTTTGAATTTGAATATTTTTCTGCTTTCACTTTTTATTTGAAAAAAGAAAATGTAAACAATGTAAATTCCTGGGTTGTTTTTTTCAATTTTTGATTCAAACAACTTTGCTTGTATATCTTCTGAGCTGTTTGTTGATTTAGATATTGTTGTCAAATCAGTGATTCTTGTATCTCATCAATCTTTGTTACCAGGAAGGTGGATAGTTTTAACAATGGTGGGTTCAAGTTTGGGATCAAAGTCGCTGGAAGACTATCTTCAAAAGTATGAGAGTAACAGTGATGAAGAAGAGAAGAAGAAGAAAACCAGATACTAACCTTGCCACAGGAATTTTAGTTGTTGATGAAGATTGTGTTTGGCAAAAACCTGATAATCTTGGAGAGGAAGAAGAAGGCAATGATTCACCAGGTAAGAGAAATCATATATTTTTTTAACTTCCAGTTAATGTATCGGTGTTTAAATTTGAACTACGACTTATTGTATTAATCTATTCACGTTTCTGTTTTATAGATGAAGAGAAGCCTCAAGTTGATGAAGATATCGAAGTGAGGTGAATGAAGAGGCTGGAGCAACTTAGGCTGAGTAGGCCTTATAATGCCATAGCTGAAGATGGAAGTGGTTGGGTTTCAATTGATCCTATATGCCAGGACTCTAAGAAAACAAATTCTGACATGTCCCCACTTTGTAAACTGAGGACTCGAAATGATAGTCCTTCAGCAGAACCTGAACCAAGGCCAACTGGTTCTGGTAGAGAAAATACTGATTTGTCACTTTCACGTAAACAGCAAAGTTGCCATGATATTCTGTTGCCTTATGCTGACCAAAACCTGGACATTCCACTGGTTTGAATTCTGATCTGTCTCCACCTTGTAAATGAAGGGCTAGGGATGACTCACCTTCTGTGGAACCCAGGTTGAAGGCTACAAGAGAAGGTTCTGATTTGTCACCTCCCAGGGAGCACCAGAGACGATATCATACTCTGTCACCCGAACCCTGGGCAGTCCACTGGCTTGGATTCTTATTTATCTCCCCCTCGGAAAAGTAGGGGTTTGGAATGACACGCCTTCAGCCAGACCTAAACTTAAGCTGTAAAAGAAGATACTGACTTGTCGGCTCCATGTCAGAAGCGAAAACACCACCAAGCTCAATCGCCCAAACCAGACATTTCTATTTCTAGTCAAGGTCAATGGGGTTTTTCTAATCGAGACGATGATCTTTCACCCCCATGGAAAAATAAGAAGGATCCTGGTACTGGTAGACCTGGATTGACAGATCTCTCTCAAAGTTCACATGTATCTGAGGTTGCATACCTTTCTCTACTCAGGAAGATTCAAAAAGAAGAAAAGGGGGTACATAGAACAGGATTGATCAGTGGCAGTAATATCTGGGAAGGAATTTCAAAGAAAAAGGAAGAGGATTTATTGAGGTAGACCTAGAAAACTGAACTTATTCTTTTTTTTCTCATATTGCTTTGTGATGTTTGCTAGTTAATTAACTAGACTTTCTTTTTTCTTTTTCCACATCTTCATGGGGTAAGGCTTAATAACACATGAATGGTGAAATCTATTAATGTTTACTCATAAACCGGTCTTCATTTTTCCTGATAAGATATGAATTTAGGACCTAACAATATCTCAACCTTCTCCCTCTTCATCCACCACTTGTGCCAAAGTCCAAAGGTAATTACCAATTTTCATCTCCTCCCTGGACTTTGACACAATTGTGTTTTTGGCAAGGATGACTGTTATATGGGACATTGAATACGGGACCATGACCTTAAGGTCCAGGTCCACCTGGGTATTTGGTTACATCATAATAAGTATTGCTAATCTCTTGTAATTATTTCTTTAATTGTTACAAAAGATCATTTTACATGCCAGCTAAGAATTTAACTGTATGATGTCTTACCTTAGGAAATTGAAAACTATGTAGATGACCTTTGTGAGATGGTGATATTTCCATGATTGTGTCTCTTTCCTAGAAAAAAAAATTAATACTCATTTTATTTTTCTTCATATTTTATTTCATTTATTTTCTTTATTTTTATCTTGCACTGTGAAATATATTGATATTCTTATGTGCAATACTTTGTTGGCCACTGCTTAATGGAGAATGAGAAAATGTTTCTCATTATGGGTGAAAGTTTTGTTTTTCTGATGTTTGTGAAATACTGCTAATTTGATCAAGGGACAATGGTGAATAATTTTATCAATGTGGTTTATTAACCTGTTTTGCTTGCTACTTTGATTCTCAATCTGTTACTCAGTGGGCACTTCCCTGTCCAGAAAAATTGTTTCTTCTCTTTCTTCAATCTTGCATTTTGTTGCATCTTTTTTACTTGCAGGGATGACTCTGAACTGGACAAAATAATGAAGGACAGATTGAGATGGGGAGATCCTATGGCTCATTTGGTCAAGGTATTGTAAAACTTTACTGGAACAAAGTGTCAAATACAGGGGTCATAATTAAAAAATAAAATTGTAGTGACACTCTTAATGTATTCTATAATCATCATGGACTATATTTTGGCATCATCATCCATACCAAAGTACATCTAATGTATACCAATTCTTCATTGGTTCAGTTGGAAAATGTTTGCAAAATTTACATAAAATTTAGTGTTGCTTTTGATGTATTTCTTTTGATTTTAATTTTGATGCAGAAAAAGCATGTATACCAATTCTTCATTGCTTTTGATGTTTGGCAAATTGATGGAAATAATGTGCAAAAGGAAAAAAAAAAAAATTATTGTAGTCAATGATGATTACAAGCTCTCTCTAGCGAATATTAATGAAGGGTGTTTTTTCAATCTCTCTCTATGAACGAGTTTTTCCAGCCATTAGTTCTAAACACGTTATCATTGAAATCATAGTGTACCTTAAGAATCCTTGTTTTTAAACATTACGAATTATGATCAATATCAATATCAATATGAGCTTACCCAGGCTCTTCGAGAGCCTTCTCTCCTCTTCTCCCCCTGCCCCAGCCCCGGTTCTGTTACCTTCTTCCTCTGTTTTTCTTCCTTCTCCGGTTAGGAGTTTTCTCTTTGATGAAATTCAATGTTGCTCCCTTCTCTTGTTATGAAGAACATACATTTCAGAAATAGAGATATAAATAATTTGATGATAGCCAATCAAAAAAGAAAATTATTACTTGGGATATGCTTCTATAAGAGCAAAAAAATACAAAATTAATCATATGCATCAATGAATTTTCTCCAATGGTCTTCATCCTCAAAAACATACTATTTTGACTCTTTTAAGTCTCTTACCATCTTATAGTTAGTAAGGCTCAGAGGAGTCTCGACTCCTTCCCTAAGATTGAGATACTATACTATTTATTAATCTTTTCTAAAGATACTCACCCTCAAAAGCATATCATTGAGCTCAATTTCTCATATTCTTTGGACATTTCAAGCTTATTTTGGGTTTTGACTTCATAACATCTATGACCAGAATCAACGTATAAGAACATAAATAATAATAGAGATTGTAACAATATGCAATTTGTAGTAGCTACAAACATTAAGTGTCTCAACGGCCTACTACGAACACCGAATCAATGGTGGACCTGGTGTGAGCAGAAGTATAGCTATTTCCTGTAAATAAAATCTCAATCTCAGAAGCTTCATTATTTTCTGAGAAGAGACCTGTTACGGCACCTTCAGGAGGTATATCTGGTAACGTAACTTCACCGTCTAGGTACTGCATCACTTGCCTCATGCTTGGCCTGGCTGCCGGGTTTGGGTGCGAACAAAACAGACCGAGTTTCAGAACCAACTCCATTTGCTCCTCCGCATATAGACCTTCCAGTCTCGGATCACTCGATTCGAGAATGGCTCCTCTTTTCCAGCAACCAGTAACCCAATCGACCAAATTTACTGCTTCGGTCAATCCCTCTTGTTCTATAGGCCTCCTTCCACAAGCCACCTCGAGCATAAAAACCCCAAATGCATATACATCTGTGCTGGTACTTGCCTTTCCATTTGTGACGAGTTCTGGAGCAATATAACCAAAAGTGCCTACCAACTTAGTGGTCTGCAGGGTGCTACCATGATCATATAACCTAGCAAGGCCAAAATCTCCGAGCTTTCCATTAAGATCGTTGTCTAAAAGAACATTAGCTGGTTTTATGTCTCTATGTAGGACAACTTGTTCCCAATCTTCATGGAGGTAAAGTAGGCCAGAAACTACTCCTCTGATAATTCGAAATCGTTGAAACCAATTAAGGCTTGGTTTAATCGTTGTGTGTAAAATTTTGTCAAGGCTTCCATTAGGCATATAATCGTAAACCAACAGAAATTCTCCCTTTCGCCTACAATAGCCGCGGAGTTTCACCAAGTTCCTATGCCTTAGCCTTCCCATGCTTACAACCTCAGCTACAAATTCCTTCATCCCTTGTTTCGAATCATGGGAGAACTTTTTTACCGCAATTTGCTCGTTAGAAGAAAGAACTCCTCTATAAACCTTTCCAAAACCGCCATTTCCAATAACTTCTTCGTCTTTGAAACCTTTGGTAGCTTTGTAGACATTCTTATACAAGAACCTCTGCGGTCCATATTCTCTTTCCCAGTCTTCATAGATTTCTCCATATTTCTTCCTCTTCACAAAGTAAACCGCTGCAAGGATTGTTATCAGCACAGCAACTACTGCTAAAATCAAAACAATAATGTTTAGTCGTGGCTCACAAATTGCTTTTGCTGCTGGCGGTGAACGGACGGGGATTGAAGGAAGCCTGGAAATATTAAGGCTCTCTGCTCGTCCACCTTTGTTGAAACTCCATCCCAGAATATAGTGGTCACTTACAAGTACACCAGTTGATGCAGAGAAACCAACGTACGTACTATCTAGAAGAATTTGAGAAAGATCAAGGGTTTCTGACAAGAGTGGCCTTTTTGGTCTTGGTATTGAGATTGGTGCTAGAGTTACGTTGAGTAACTTTTCTTTTCCATCATAGTCTATCCAAATCTGTATTGGATTTCCACTTTGTAGGAATAAGCTTTTAAACTTCCCGTCTATATCCGAAAAATAAGCTGCTGGAGCAGATGCTTTAGATATCAGACTGTCCACATTAATTCCCACATGATTTCCATCTCTGTCTTTGAATTCGGGGCTTTGTACAGTGTCAAGCTCAATGGCCAAAATGTGGTTGGTAGCTAGGCCATCGTTTGATAGATTGAAGATTCCCAAATATGAACCTGCAACAGCTTGTCTGAAATCAGTAGACGGTGAGATGACAAAAGCCATGCCGTTGCCGCCAGGATTATACTTCTCTGTAACAATGGCGAACACAAAAGTCGTGGAAAATGAAAGAGATCGAGAAGAAGATGTGTTGAATTTTATTGGGAATGGGTAGAAAGCATTGCCATCAGTTAGCTCGAGATCGGAGCTGGTTAGCTGCAATAGACCATTGCTGTGGATTGATTCGACTCCCTGTCGATGCAGTCGCGGTTCCTCGTAGAAGTCGTGGTAGATGAACTGGATTTCATCTTGAGTGAAGGCCAATGAAATAAATGATACACTGAAAACTACCCAAAAGTGCAGTGATGTAAGAGATGCAGACATTGAGAAAGTTCGGAACTAGTCTGCTTTTTCTGAAAACAGAGATGTCTTATCTGGTGTTCTGAGATGAAGATACCTTTGAGTCAAACGAGACAATGGGTTGGATGGAAAAACTCAATATTCGATTGTTTTCAGGATGATTTGTCGTTTCTTTCGACATGAGTTTTCAGGAAATATGCATTGATTTTCATAAACATTGTCATTATTATCTTTGTGTGTGATTTGCATAAATTTCAAGGGAAGTATATGAAAATATATTTTTAAAGTTATCTACGAATTTCTTAATTCTTAGAGATTTTGTTGACCATAACATGAATCACGTTGAACGTGAAAAACGTTTCATCTTAACTAAGAGATTTTTAAATAACATTAGTTATCATTCATCTTTTTTTCCAAGTCCCAACTGCTAATGAAAAAACCTCATGTTTCCTTTTCAACCACAAGTCTAGAAAGATAACGCGGATACATTAATATCGATCTGTCTTTTGCTTTTAACGTGAATACGATCAATGTTTAATGCAGAAGCGACGCTAGCTACACGTTATTATGGCATGCATTTTTAATATTGAAGAATAAAATATTTTAAAAGAGAGACAAATAAATCATAAGAAAAATAATTAGAAAGAAATTATTAATTACTTTGCCTAAAATTAATGAATCACAGACTTTTTAATTCTAGCATCTATTCAAATGTAAACAAAAATTCCTTATAAATAGAGGAGCCAAAATCTAAGATCGGGAGGCCGAATAATAATTTAATGTTTTTAAATTCAAAAAATTAATAGATAAATCTTGCAACATAACGAGAATGCATGTCTGGAATATCTATATTGCATGCCTCAAAAAATGAGTTCACTTTATCAAGTAAAGTATCCCATCCTTCATCCTCTAAATCTTGAATTAATACATCTTTTGGTTGATGAAACAAGATGTATAACATTTAAAATATCTTGAAATTGAGATTATAAACTATGACAAAGTAAATTGATGATTGACATAATTTCTTTCATGAGATGTAAGATGAAGACAAGCTCATATGAAGTTGTAAACTACAAAGAAAATTGATGATTGACATAATTTCTTTCATGAGATGTAAGATGAAGACAAACTCATATGAAGTTATTGCCTCATAAGCAACATAAGCATCTCCTCATTGAAAAGTAGTAGTACCATCATCAATAATATTAAGTAAAACAGAACGCATTGCATTGAACATCTTTATTAAACTAGAAATTGAACTAAAATGAGAACCCCATCAAGTGTCCCCAGCCTTTTGTGAAGTGCCAATTTGATTAAGTCCTTTACCAGTTTCAAGCTCATCAATAGCAATCATATCCTTAATTCCAGCTGCTTTAGCACTTTTAAGTTCCTCATTGTGCTTGCATGAAGCACTAACAATATTCACAGTAGAATTCAATTTAGTAAAAAAATGATGAATAGAGATAATTTCACAAAATGTTGTGACTAATGCCAATTGTAATCAATGTGCTAAACAATGGATATAGTAAGCATTAGGGCAATCCTTCATCATTCCACTCACCTCGCATGTTACTTGCACCATCATATCCTTGCCCTCGAATATTTTAAATACTTAAATTATGACAAGACAATGCAAAAGTATCAGTGACATGACCAAGACCAAAAAATCGTTCTCTCACAAAACCTTCTTTGTCAACAAGTCTCAAAACTATAGCCATTTGCTCTCACTTTGATTCATTATGTGCTTCATCAATAATTATGCAAAACTTTCCGTCCCCAATTTCTTCACTGAATTGCCTTCTTCACTTGTGTTGAAAACATATTGTAGAATTTCTTTTTGAATCTGAGGTGATGTATAAGAGGCATTGTTTTGGAGCTTTATCAATATAATTTCTGCAATTTTTTCATCATTTAAAGAAAATGCCTTTAACAATTGAAGAAATTTTCACGAACCATGAACTTTCATCTTGACCCCTAAAAGCATAATCTTGATAAGTAAGGTATCTAACTGCTTCAATTGAAGTTTTTAACCGCAATGAATTAATTGCAATTTCATAAGAATAGTAATGTTCGAAGTACCTGTTGTATATGTTGAGATTGGTGCATCAAATCTTTGCATGATCTCTCGACAATTTTATGAGATGAGTTAGGATCTTTTCCCACGTGATTTGTGAAGGCACGATTTTTTCTATCTTCAACTTTTTTCCAATTTCTAAATCTTTCAATAGTGAAAGTAGTTTGCACAAAATGCCCAAATGGCTTATTAAAAAGATAGTGAGGTAAACAAAAACCTACATCTGTTATAAGAGAATATTCTAACCAAGAAGGAAAAGAATTAAATCATGAAAATTGAAAACTACGAGGATGATTTGTTGGACTTGATTTCGGATACTTTGGACGCTTTGGTTTGTATGGACCACCATTAATATATGCTCTTCAAATTTCATCATGTTGATTAATATTATAATCCCATCCCATATTTGATGAGACAATAAAAACCTTATGGTTTTGAGCAGAACATTGATGAGCCTTATGCATACAAGTACATCAAAGAAAAGAAGGTGGTCCTTTATGATACTTTATGTAGATGATATTCTACTTATTGGAATTATATGGATATATTATCTAACATAAAGAAATGACTAGTTAAGCAATTCTAAATGAAAGATTTGGGAGAAGTGATTTATGTCCTTGGGATCCAGATTATTCGGGATCGCAAAAATAAACTCTTGGCACTTTCTCAGGCATCGTACATCGATAAGGTGCTTATACGATTCTCGATGCAAAACTCTAAAAATGGAATTGTCCTTTCTAAGGAGTAATGTCCTAAGGACACCTCAAGAGGAAGAGAACACTGAGAAAGATTTCTTATGCATCAGCAGTAGGCAGCCTTATGTATGCCATATTGTGTACTAGGCCTGAAATTTGCTATGTAATGGGAATAGTCAGTTGTTTCCAATCCAATTCAGGATTGGGTCATTGGATTGCAGTAAAGTATATTTTTAAGTATCTTAAGAGAATGAGAAACTATATGCTTGTTTATTCAGGTGGAGACCTAAATCTTATTGTTTACACTGACTTTGATTTTCAATCAGATAAAGACACTCGAAAGTCGACGTCTGGATCAGTGTTCACTCTTGCTGGTGGAGCTATAGTTTGGAGAAGTATAAAACAATCCAGCACTGCTAATTCAACGATGGAGGCTAGATATATAACAACTTGTGATGCAGCTAATGATGCAGTATGGCTCAAAACGTTTTTTTATTGATGTGGAAATAGTTCCAGACATGGATAAACCATGACCTTATATGGTGACAATTATGAGGCAGTGGCAAATTCGTAAGAACCAAGAAGTCACAAAAGAGAGAAGCATATTGAGAGGAAGTATCACCTAATCAGAGAGATCGTGCATCAAGGTGACGTGACAATTACGAAGATAGCTTCCAAACAAAACCTTGCGGACCCATTTACTAAGACGTTACTAGCCAAAATGTTTGAGGGTCACTCAGAAGGCATGGGACTGAGAGACATGTCTCACCTGCTTTAGGGCAAGTGGGAGATTGTTAGGGATAATGCCCTAAAAGTATATAATTTGTATACTTTTTTGGAATAAATAAAATTGACATTTCTTTATACTTAATTATGCTTATATTTAATATAAAAAAAATCCTAGTTTATTTATGTGATCATAATCTTAGTATATATAAATGTTATATATACAAGAGGATTAAGATTATGGATAATAAACTGAAATAGTCCGTAATAAATTAATTAAAATTTGGTTTCTTAATTAAATATTACTAGTGTGGTCTACTAACATTAAAATTGTGATAGTTTTATCCTAACTGTCAATGTAAGTGATATCATGGTAGAGACACTTTAGATAATATGATTATATGTAGGACTGGACTAGACGTAGTTTGAATTCTCATATAAATTCCGTTACTAACTGAGAATTCAAACAATGTCAATAGATGATCATATGTAGATCAATTTTATTCCTAAGTAATCATAAATTCATGTTTATGTTATTGAGTCTTTTGAATCACTTGTTAAGATTTGTTCTAAGAACAAGCTCAACACTTATTTCTTGGAGAGTTAATGAGATAAATAGCTGAGAATGTGACATACATATATGAAATCTATTTCTTCTTATTGGAAGTTCAGAAAGATGATTCCCTTAAGTGTTAATTCTAGAATTGAATAGTTTGAACGCTCAATTTATAACTGGTTTATAAATTAACTGTTCAACGGTGAATTAATAGAACTTAAGGATAAAGATGTAATTAGAGAGGTAAAACGAAAAATTGAGCTAAGCTCTAATTATGAACCGTTTATGAAGGGTTGAACTGCATGTAATGATTATATCAATAGACTGCTCAAAGTTTTCTGAGTAAAAAAATATATCTATAATTTTAAAAGTTAATTCTAGATTTTTAGTAGAATAATACTCAAATTAATAAATTGGATTAATTAATTAAAGAGTTTAATTAATTATCTAAATTTATTGGAACTTAAAATTGTAAGTCCATAGGTCCTCAATACCACCTTTTAAGATCAGTGTCGTAAATAATATAGTGGATAATATTATTATACTAATTATTTGCATGTCCAAAAAATAGTTTTTTTAGAATACGTATTTTAATTTTGATTTAATTAATTAATTAAGAATTAATTGATTAATAAGATAGTTTAAGATAAATATCTTTCATTAATATCTAAATAATTTAATTTAAAAAATTAAATAGATAAATTCTCATCGAGATATTTATTCTCTTTATCTTTTTTTTAAATATTAATTATGAATTAATTAGAGTTTCACTTCTACTAAAATTTTTTTTACAAATTTAATTAATTAATAAATGTTATTAATTAATTAACTTTATTTTAATTGAAATTGTTTTAATTAAAGTAAAATTCGTATAAAAGAAACATAAGGCGAAAACCCTAAAAGAGAGGTGAAAGAGAAAAAAATAGTTTTTTCTTTTAACATCTATTACAAGAAAAGAATCAGTTTTTCTCTAAAACACCATTATATTAAAAAAGAAACTCACTCTTCTCTTTACGCCTACTACTGAAGGATTAGTTTAGGAAATCATTGGTGAAGAAAACCTGCAGCACAAATATTCTAAAAACATTCAAAAGATAACTTTTCTATATCATTTTGATATTTTTATTAAAATCGTATATTCATATAAATTTTATAACTCTCCTAACTTAAATTTTTAAACAAGCTGATGGTGGTGGTGGACCCAGATCCAAAAGTGGTCGGAATGCGACAAGGTTAATGATGGTGACAGAATGTATGGTAAAGGTGGCAGGTATAGTAGAGGTTGAACAGAAAGGGGTGAGAGGTTGCCAAGAGAAATAGAAGGAGAAAAATAAGAGAGGGGTGAGAGACCAATAGAGAAATAGAAGGAGAAGGAGAAAGACATGGAGAAAGTTTAGATTTAGGGTTTTCTTTTGATTTTAATTTATTTAATTTTAACTTATTTTAATTACAAAATAACAATTAATTTACTTAAATTTTATTAAGTAAAAATTTAACGTCTGTCGTAGAAGTCTTGTTGCTTTTATCTCACATATAAAAGTCTATTTTGCTCTTAAATATAATTTTTTTTGGTTAAAAAATAGACGATTTTTTATTCTATTATATTTGAAAAAGTTAATGTGTTGGTAATGTTAGAGTTAGTTGGATTTGTATAATGTTATTGGTTATTTGTTGATACAATAATAATTTTTAAATAATTTGATTTTATTGTTAATCATGATAAACCTATTTTTAAATTAAAAAATTATTTTCGAGTTGCTACAGTGAACTCGAAACTTATTAGAATTGTAGTTTCATGCCATGAACTCAAAAATAATTTTCGAGTTTATTATAATTGCTCGAAAATTACTTTCGAGTTATTGTAGTAACTCGAAAGTAACTTTTGAGTATACTATAGTAATTCAAAAGTAATTGTAACTATTTTGTTAAATTTGGGTATAAAGATATTTTTGTCTAAAGTGTAAAATATTGGGCATGGTCGAATAAGATTTTGTAAGGTGGGTATTTTTTATTTTTAGGTTTGAAGGTATTTTCAGTTAAGGTGGGTATTTTTCATGTTTGAAATCATGCCAATCCTCATACAGGAATGTGATAATACTTGTAAGAAAATTTCATTACCAAATCTATATAGCAATTCCGACTCAAACCGTTAAACACCCAAAACCCCTCAGAATCCAATTGCGAAATTGTCAGCTGAGAGGAGCGACCAGCAATATTGAATCTACTCTGTAAGTTAGCTCAGCTCCAACATAAGTTTTTAATCTTTATTTTTGAAGAATCAAAGGTAGGAACTGGACGAATTTTCGAATCGGAGAGTAACCTTCTGAGTGAAGGAACGAGAACCTTGACAACGAAGAATATAAAATTTGATTTTTTTTTTTTTTCAGCGGTAGGAATTGTAGTAAGAAAATTTTAAGCTCTTCACAAAACTTAACCAATTCAATCAACCGGCTGGTGTCAATTTCTCGCTAAAAACCCTTGCTGCTTTGTGCTATGTTCTCTCTTTGTAGATTTATGTTTGTGTATTATTTTGTTTCATTTTGAATATTTTTCTGCTTTCACTTTTTATTTGAAAAAAGAAAATGTAAACAATGTAAATTCCTAGGTTGTTTTTTTTCAATTTTTGATTCAAACAACTTTGCTTCTATATCTTCTGAGCTGTTTGTTGATTTAGATATTGTTATCAAATCAGTGATTCTGGTATCTCATCAATCTTTGTTACCAGGAAGGCGGATAGTTTGAACAATAGTGGGTTCAAGTGCGGGATCAAAGTCGCTGGAAGACTATCTTCAAAAGTATGAGAGTAACAGTGATGAAGAAGAGAAGAAGAAGAAAACCAGATACCAACCTTGCCACAGGAATTTTAGTTGTTGATGAAGATTGTGTTTGGCAAAAACCTGATAATCTTGAAGAGGAAGAAGAAGGCAATGATTCACCTGGTAAGAGAAATCGTATATTTTTTTAACTTCCAGTTAATGTATGGTGTTTAAATTTGAACTAGGACTTATTGTATTAATCTATTCGCATTTCTGTTTATAGATGAAGAGAAGCCTCAAGTTGATGAAGATATCGAAGTGAGGTGAATGAAGAGGCTGGAGCAACTTAGCCTGAGAAGGCCTTATAATGCCATAGCTGAAGATGAAAGTGGTTGGGTTTCAATTGATCCTATATGCCAGGACTCTAAGAAAACAGATTCTGACATTTCCCCACTTCGTAACTGAGGCCTCGAAATGATAGTCCTTCAGCAGAACCTGAACCAAGGCCAACTGGTTCTGGTAGAGAAAATACTGATTTGTCACTTCCACGTCAACAGCAAAGTCGCCATGATATTCTGTTGCCTGATGCTGACCAAAACCTGGACATTCCACTGGTTTGAATTCTGATCTGTCTCCACCTTGTAAATGAAGGGCTAGGGATGACTCATCTTCTGCGGAACCCAGGTTGAAGGCTACAAGAGAAGGTTCTGATTTGTCACCTCCCAGGCAGCACCAGAGACGATATCATACCCTGTCACCTGAACCCTGGGCAGTTCCCTGGCTTGGATTCTTATTTATCTCCCCCTCGGAAAAGTGGGGTTCGGAATGACACACCTTCAGCCAGACCTAAACTTAAGCCTGTGAAAGAAGGTACTGACTTGTCGGCTCCATGTCAGAAGTGAAAACACCACCAAGCTCAATCACCCGAACCAGACATTTCTATTTCTAGTCAAGGTCAACGGGGTTTTTCTAATTGAGACGATGATCTTTCACCACATGGAAAAATAAGAAGGATCCTGGTAGTGGTAGACCTGGATTGACAGATCTCTCTCGAAGTTCACGTGCACCTGAGGTTCCATACCTTTCTCCACTCGGGAAGATTCAAAAAGAAGAAAAGGGGGTACATAGAACAGGATTGATCAGTGGCAGTAATATCTGGGAAGGAATTTCAAAGAAAAAGGAAGAGGATTTATTGAGGTAGACCTAGAAAACTGAACTTATTCTTTGTTTTCTCATATTGCTTTGTGATGTTTGCTAGTTAATTAACTAGACTTTCTTTTTTCTTTTTCCACAGCTTCATGGGGTAAGGCTTAATAACACATGAATGGTGAAATCTATTAATGTTTACTCATAAACCGGTCTTCATTTTTCCTGATAAGATATGAATTTAGGACCTAACAATATCTCAACCTTCTCCCACTTCATCCACCACTTGTGCCAAAGTCCAAAGGTAATTACCAATTTTCATCTCCTCCCTGGACTTTGACACAATTGTGTTTTTGGCGAGGATAACTGTTATATGGGACATTGAATACAGGACCATGACCTTAAGGTCCAGGTCCACCTGGGTATTTGGTTACATCATAATAAGTATTGCTAATCTCTTGTAATTATTTCTTTAATTGTTACAAAAGATCATTTTACATGCCAGCTAAGAATTTAACTGTATGATGTCTTACCTTAGGAAATTGAAAACTATGTGGATGACCTTTGTGAGATGGTGATATTTCCATGATTGTGTCTCTTTCCTAGAAAGAAAAATGAATACTCAGTGGGCACTTCCCTGTCCAGAAAAATTGTTTTTTCTCTTTCTTCAATCTTGCATTTTGTTGCATCTTTTTTACTTGCAGGGATGACTCTGAACTGGACAAAATAATGGACAGAATGAGATGGGGAGATCCTGTGGCTCATTTGGTCAAGGTATTGTAAAACTTTACTGGAAGAAAGTGTCAAATACAGGGGTCATAATTAAAAAATAAAATTGTAGTGACACTCTTAATGTATTCTATAATCATCATGGACTATATTTTGGCATCATCATCCATACCAAAGTACATCTAATGTATACCAATTCTTCATGTTCAGTTGGAAAATGTTTGCAAAATTTACATAAAATTTAGTGTTGCTTTTGATGTATTTCTTTTGATTTTAATTTTGATGCAGAAAAAGCATGTATACCAATTCTTCATTGCTTTTGATGTTTGGCAAATTGATAGAAATAATATGCAAAGGAAAATAAAAATTTATTGTAGTCAATGATGATTACAAGCTCTCTCTAGTGAATATTAATGAAGGGTGTACCTTAAGGTAGATCATTTTTTGTCAATGGAATTAGAATACGCTAAATCCTTGTTTTTAAATATTACGAATTATGATCAATATCAATATCAATATCAGCTTACCCAGGCTCTTCGAGAGCCTTCTCTCCTCTTCTCTTCCCGACGTGCCCCTCCCTAGCCGCGGTTTTGTTACCTTCTTCCTCTGCTTTTCTTCCTTCTCCGGTTAGGAGTTTTCTCTTTGTTTTGTTTTTCTTTTATTAATAAGGGCAGATTTTCATCTAGATATAAATTTATGGTGGTATGCTTCCATTTAGTTGATTATATCCACTTAATGATGGTTTATCTTCACCCAGATTTAGATCTGTGGCAATTTTGTAGTTTTTTTTTTGTTATACTGATGTGATAGTTTTGTCTTTCAGATCTACAAGTTTTCAGGGTTTTGAAAATAAATTTATTACAGTTGTAACTCAAATTTGGGAGTTTCTCTTCTGCCACACATATATTGCAGGAGATTATTTGCAGTACCAACTAGAAAGATCAATTACAAAAAGGGAGAATTGCAGAAAGGAGCTATGGAGAGTTTTCTAGAAAAGCTCCTACTTCAAATGTATGTTTTGTATTTTAAAGTTTTTTAACTTGTTAAATTTCTCACAAAATACCAAATATAATGATGTTATGTTATTTTCTCCCAAATCTTCAATAGATCTAAGATTTATCTAGTTATTTACTGCAACTAATCTTAGCAATATTTTATGATGGTTTATTGTTTTGTTTTCGATTTTGCTAATTTTATGTTAAAAAGTGGATCTATTTTTTTGTGGTCACTATTACATGCATGATGTGTGATGCAGTTTGGCATGTAATCACCTTTTATAATGGATTCATGTACTTCAGGGACCTTTATTCTTTTTACTTTCTTGTCTCTCTCATCAAAGATTAGAATTATGTGATTTCTCTCCTTTTCACTCTGCTCAGTACACGATTGATGAAATTCAATGTTGCTCCCTTCTCTTGTTATGAAGAACATACATTTCAGAAATAGAGATATAAATAATTTGATAATAACCAATCAAAAAAGAAAATTATTACCTGGGATATGCTTCTATAAGAGAAAAAAAAATACAAAATTAATCATATGCATCAATTAATTTTCTCCAATGCTCTTCATCCTCGAGAACATACTATTTTGACTCTTTAAGTCTCTCTTACCATCTTACAGTTAGTAAGGCTCAGAGGAGTCTCAACTCCTTCCCTGAGATTAAGATACCATTTATTAATCTTTTCTAAAGATACTCACCCTCAAAAATATATATTTGAGCTCAATTTCTCATATTCTTTGGACATTTCAAGCTCATTTTGGGTTTTGACTTCATAACATCTGTGACCAGAATCAAAGTATAAGAACATAAATAATAATAGAGCTTGTAACAATATGCAATTTGTAGTAGCTACAAACATTATGTGTCTCAACGGCCTACTACGAGCACCGAATCAATGGTGGACCTGGTGTGAGCAGAAGTATAGCTATTTCCTGTAAATAAAATCTCAATCTCAGAAGCTTCATTATTTTCTGAGAAGAGACCTGTTACGACACCTTCAGGAGGTATATCTGGTAACGTAACTTCACCGTCTAGGTACTGCATCACTTGCCTCATGCTTGGCCTGGCTGCTGGGTTTGGGTGCGAACAAAACAGACCGAGTTTCAGAACCAACTCCATTTGCTCCTCCGCATATAGACCTTCCAGTCTCGGATCACTCGATTCGAGAATGGCTACTCTTTTCCAGCAACCAGTAACCCAATCGACCAAATTTACTGCTTCGGTCAATCCCTCTTGCTCTATAGGCCTCCTTCCACAAGCCACCTCGAGCATAAAAACCCCAAATGCATATACATCTGTGCTGGTACTTGCCTTTCCATTTCTGACGAGTTCTGGAGCAATATAACCAAAAGTGCCTACCAACTTAGTGGTCTGCAGGGTGCTACCATGATCATATAACCTAGCAAGGCCAAAATCTCCGAGCTTTCCATTAAGATCGTTGTCTAAAAGAACATTAGCTGGTTTTATGTCTCTATGTAGGACAACTTGTTCCCAATCTTCATGGAGGTAAAGTAGGCCAGAAGCTACTCCTCTGATAATTCGAAATCGTTGAAACCAATTAAGGCTTAGTTTTGTCCTTCTGTGCAAAATTTTGTCAAGGCTTCCATTAGGCATATAATCGTAAACCAAGAGAAATTCTCCCTTTCGCCTACAATACCCTCGGAGTTTCACCAAGTTCCTATGCCTTAGCCTTCCCATGCTTACAACCTCTGCTACAAATTCCTTCATCCCTTGTTTCGAATCATGGGAGAACTTTTTTACCGCAATTTGCTCGTTAGAAGAAAGAACTCCTCTATAAACCTTTCCAAACCCGCCATTTCCAATAACTTCTTCGTCTTTGAAACCTTTGGTAGCTTTGTAGAGATTCTTATACAAGAACCTTTGCGGTCCATATTCTCTTTCCCAGTCTTCATAGATTTCTCCATATTTCTTCCTCTTCACAAAGTAAACCACTGCAAGGATTGTTATCAGCACAACAATTACTGGTAAAATCGAAACAATAATGATTAGTCGTGGCTCCAAAATTGCTTTTGCTGCTGGCGGTGAACGGACGGGGATTGAAGGAAGCCTGGAAATATTAAGGCTCTCTGCTCGTCCACCTTTGTTGAAACTCCATCCCAGAATATAGTGGTCACTTGCAAGTATACCAGTCGATGCAGAGAAACCAACGCGCATACTATTTAAAAGAATTTGAGAAAGATCAAGGGAAGCTGACAAGAGTGGCCTTTTCGGTCTTGGGATTGTGATTGGCGCCAGAGTTACGTTGAGTAACTTTTCTGCTCCATCATAATCTATCCAAATCTGTATTGGATTTCCACTTTTTAGGAATAATCTTTTGAATTTCCCGTCTATATCCGAAAAATAAGCTGCTGGAGCAGATACTCTGGATATTATGCTGTTAACATCAATTCCCACATGGTTTCCATCTGTTTCTTTGAATTCAGGGGTTTGTACAGTATCAAGCTCAATGGCCAAGATGTGGTTGGTAGCTAGGCCATTGTTTGAGATATTGAAGATTCCCAAATATGAACCTGCAACAGCTTCGCTGAAGTCTGTAGATGGTGAGATGACAAAAGCCATGCCGCTGCCGTCAAACACTCCTCCAACAATCGCAAATACAGAAGTCGTGGAAAATGAAAGAGATCGAGAAGAAGACGTATTGAATTTTATGAGGAATGGGTAGAAAGCATTACCTTTTACTAGCTTTCTATCGGAGCTGGTTAGCTGCAATAGACCATTGTTGCGGATTGATGCCTCTCCCTGTCGATACAGTCGCGGTTCCACGTTGAAGTTGTGGTAGATGAACTGGTTTTCATCTTCAGTCGAGGCAAAGGGAATAAACAATACATTGAAAACTATCCAAAAGTACAGTGATATTAGAGATGCAGACATTAAGAAAGGTCCGAAGGTAGTTTTCTGTTTCACAAACAGAGAGGTCGGAAGTAGTGTGCTGTTTTAGAGGTCTTGTCTCGGAGGTCTGAGATGAATTCCCCAACTCTGGAAACGTACGCTTACAGGTTCTATATTTAATGGTAGGGCATTTTCATGTACCTCCCTTAAAGTTATGGAAATCACATTTAGAAGGAACATATATGAAACCTAACATAAACCTCCCTTGCTCAATGAAACTACACAATTTGACTGTTTTTTTACCATTAATGAATGACGTTATAGAGAATTATACATATTTTTTAGCTTTAAACCATAACTATATATTAGTCAAGATTTAGGTTTCACTAAATATGTAAATACTCAACCTACTGGTTTGGTTGATTGTTGGATGGAAAAATTCAATATCGATTGTTTTGAGGATAATTTTTTTTCTTATTTTTCACTTGAATTTTTTTATTGAATCATTGTTACGTTATTGTTAGTTTGTTTCGAGATCTCTTTGGCTTAACTAATGTCTCACTCTTTATTTGCCTCAAGCTTTTTTATGCCTACATTAGTGATGTTATTATCGTTTGGGAGCCATCTAATTTTTTTGGGGATACATAAATAGTGTTCTACATTCCCACAGTCTATTTTTAGTATTTTTATTAATAATTGAATATTTAATTTACCGTTTTTCATCATTTAAAGAAAAAAATTGTCTTTATTATAAACGATGTTTAAAAGTAAAATAATAACATACGTAGTGTTAATTATAAAGTTGTAAGAACTTTTATTTTACCATTGTAGTAATGATGTTGGCATATTGATGGTGGAAATAAGGTTATTTTAAATATTTTAAAGTTTTCCATCAGTTGATCAACAAATAGTCAAGTGAATAGAATTATTGTACTAAAGGATGTGTACATGTATTAGTTTTCACAATTTTTTTTTCTACATGTGATTTTTATAAATTTTAAGAGAAGTATATAAAAATATCTTTTTGAAGTTATCTGTAAATTTTTTAGAGTTTTCGCTGATAAGAACATTAATCAAGTTGAATGTGGAAAAATGTTCATCTTGATTAAGAAATTTTTAGCTTACAAAAAAAAAAAATTCTACATGTGATTTTTATAAATTTTAAGGGAAGTATATGAAATATCATTTTGAAGTTATCTGTAAATTTTTTAGAGTTTTCACTAACAAGAACATTAATCAAGTTTAACGTGGAAAAAGGTTCATCTTGATTAAGAAATTTTTAGTTTACACAAATTTTTTTCTACATGTGAA
The DNA here is from genome assembly GCA_028052125.1 of Melia azedarach. Lineage (NCBI taxonomy): Eukaryota > Viridiplantae > Streptophyta > Magnoliopsida > Sapindales > Meliaceae > Melia > Melia azedarach. Next base: position 2,974,612 of record CM051406.1, read on the forward strand.
TTTTATAAATTTTAAGGGAAGTATATGAAATATCCTTTTGAAGTTATATGCAAATTTTTTAGAGTTTTGCTAACAAGAACATTAATCAAGTTGAACATGAAAAAAAGATTCATCTTGATTAAGATTTTTTTAGGTTTCCCAAATTTTTTTCTACATTTGACTTTTATAAATTTTGAAGGAAGTATATGAAATATCCTTTTGAAGTTATATGCAAATTTTTTAGAGTTTTCGCTGACAAGAACATTAATCAAGTTGAACATGAAAAAAGGTTTATCTTGATTAAGATTTTTTTAGGTTTCACAAATTTTTTTTCTACATTTGATTTTTATAAATTTTGAGGGAAGTATATGAAAATATCTTTTTAAAGTTATATGCAAAATTTTTAGAGTTTTCGATGACAAGAACATTAATCAAGTTGAACGTGGAAAAAGGTTCATCTTGATTAAGATTTTTTTAGTTTTCACAAATTTTCTTTCTACATTTGACTTTTATAAATTTTAAGGGAAGTATATGAAATATCCTTTTGAAGTTATATGCAAATTTTCTAGAGTTTTCGCTGATAAGAATATTAATCAAGTTGAACGTGGAAAAAAGGTTCATCTTGATTAAGATTTTTTTAGGTTTCACAAATTGTTTTCTACATTTGATTTTTATAAATTTTGAGGGAAGTATATGAAATATCCTTTTGAAGTTATATGCAAATTTTTTAGAGTTTTCGCTGACAAGAACATTAATCAAGTTGAACGTGGAAAAATGTTCATCTTGATTAAGATTTTTTTAGTTTTCACAAATTTTCTTTCTACATTTGATTTTTATAAATTTTGAGGGAAGTATATTGAAATATCTTTTTAAAGTTATATGCAAATTTTTTAAAGTTTTCACTGACAAGAACATTAATCAAGTTGAACGTGGAAAAAGCTTCATCTTGATTAAGATTTTTTTAGATTTCACAAATTTTTTTTCTACATTTGATTTTTATAAATTTTGAGAGAAGTATATGAAAATATCTTTTTAAAGTTATATGCAAATTTTTCAGAGTTTTCACTGACAAGAACATTAATCAAGTTGAACGTGAAAAAAAGTTCATCTTGATTAAGATTTTTTTAGGTTTCACAAATTTTTTTTCTACATTTGATTTTTATAAATTTTGAGGGAAGTATATGAAAATATCTTTTTAAAGTTATATGCAAATTTTTCAGAGTTTTCACTGACAAGAACATTAATCAAGTTGAACGTGAAAAAAAGTTCATCTTGATTAAGATTTTTTTAGGTTTCACAAATTTTTTTCTACATTTGATTTTTATAAGTTTAAGTTCATCATTGTGGTTGACATAATTTCTTTCATGAGACGTAAGATGAAGACAAACTCATATGAAGTTGTAAACTATGACAAAGTAAGATGATTGACATAATTTCTTTCATGAGATGTAAGATGAGGACAAACTCATAAGCAGTAGTGCCATCATCAATAATATTAAGTTAAACAGAACACGTTGCACTGAATATCTTTATTAAACTAGAAATTGAACTAAAATGAGAACCCCATCGAATGTCCCCCAGCCTTTTGTAAAGTGCCAATTTGATTAATTCCTTTACCAGTTTCAAGCTCATCAATAGCAATCATATCCTTAATTCCAGTAGTTTTAGCACGTTTAAGTTCATCATTGTGCTTGCATGAAGCACTGACAATATTCACAATAGAATTCAATTAGTAAAGAAATGATGAATAGGGATAATTTCACAAAATGTTGCGACTATTGCCAATTGTAATTGATGTGCTAAACAATGGATATAGTAAGCATAGGGACAATCCTTCAAAATCAAAGCCTGTAAACCATTCCACTCACCTCGCATATTACTGGCACCATCATATCCTTGCCCTCGAATATTTTAAATACTTCAATTATGATGAGACAACGCAGAAGTATTAGTGACATGTCCAAGACCAAAAAATTGTTCTCTCACAAAACCTTCTTTGTCAACAAGTCTCAAAACTATAGCCATTTGCTCTCACTTTGATTCATCATGTGCTTCATCAATAATTATGCAAAACTTTCCGTCCCCAATTTCTTCACGAATTGCATTCTTCACTTGTGTTGAAAACATTTGTAGTATTTCTTTTTGAATATGAGGTGATGTATAAGAGGCATTTTTTGGAGCTTTATCAATATAATTTCTGTAATTTTTCATTATTTAAAGAAAATGCCTTTAACAATTGAAGAAATTTTTCACGGTTTATCATAACCCCTAAAAGCACAACCTTGAAAGCAAGGTATCTAACTGCTTCAATTGAAGTTTTTAACCGCAATGGATTAATTGCAATTTTTTGAGAACAGTAATGTCAAAGTACCTGTTGTATATGTTGAGATGGGTGCATCAAATCCTCTCATGATCTCTCGACAATTTTATGAGGTGAGTTAGGATCTTTTCCCACGTGATTTGTGAAGGCACAATTTTTTCTATCTTTAACTTTTTTCCAATTTCTAAATCCTTCAATAGTGAAAGTAGTTTGCACAAAATGTCCAGATGGCTTATTAAAAAGACAGCGAGGTAAACAAAAAACTGCATCTTTTGTAAAAGAATATTCTAACTAAGAAGGAAAAGAATTAAATTATGAAAGTTGAAAACTACGAGGATGATTTGTTGGACTTGACTTTGGATACTTTGGAAGCTTTGGTTTGCATGGACCACCATTAATATATGCTCTTCAAATTTCATCATGTTGATTAATATTATAATCCCATCCCATATTTGTGGATGCAAATTTGGATCACGCTCTAAAAGTTAAGTATAAATTTCATTGATTTCAATTCTTAGAGATTTTGAAGGTTATTTTTTCAAAATTTGGAGAATTGTTATTAGATGTTGGTGGCAATAATGAATTTACTTTCAAATTTTTAGTACTTTTTTTTTTTTGAAAAATTGATCAATTGTAGATGATTTTTTTATCTATAAAAAATATATATGTGTATATATAGTATTATTTTATTGTGACTAAAATAACATAATATACATAATAATTATAATTTATAGTTATATTTATATTTTACAAATAAAAAAATCATTCACAATTAATTCTTTACAGATAAAAAAATCATAATTTATAGTAAAATATTTTATTGTAGATGATTTTTTTATCTATAAAAAATATATATGTGTATATATAGTATTATTTTATTGTGACTAAAATAACATAATATACATAATAATTATAATTTATAGTTATATTTATATAAATTTATTTTTAATAAATTTAAGTAATGTATGAATTTAAAATATCCATATAAAAATACTTTGAAAATACTAACTTTTTTCTTTTTGAGAATATTTTCTCCTTATCTTGAGTCAAAGAAGAAAGAAAATTAACAATCTAAAGTGTTTTTGATTATTTTATAGAGGTCTTTGATAAAAATATACTAGTCATAAAATTTCTTTTCTTATAAGGAAAGAGTTTTTAAGTACCTAGTTTTCTACGAGGAAAGAATTTCCATAAATTATATAGTTTTTATATAAGAAAAAAGGTTTTTTATTATATGGAGGACATAATTACTTCAAAAAAATATTTAAATAATTATCATTGTATAATTTTAAAATAAATAATTAAAAATATAAAAAATAATAATACATGAATTATAATCTAAAAGTATTAATCTTAGAAAACAAACTTGGGGCGCCAAATGATATTTTACATCTTATATTTATTAAAAAAATTATTATTTTATTAAAAAAATTTGTGAGGTCCAGAGGGGCCATGGCCCCCTCAAGCCTTTGAAGAGCTCCACTATTGCTTGTGAGTAAAGTATTTATCTACAAATTAATAAGTTAAATATTAGATAAACTAAATAATTGAAAATAACAGTCATAATAAACTAGAGTAATTAATAATTGTAATACTTAACTATTATAGTATGATAACCAAACATTAAAGGTCTTTGAGATGTCATAATCGTTATAAAGATTAGCAATAAATGCATTATCATTGAGCTTCTAAAGAATGGGAAATTGCTCAATTTTCTTAAGCTTCAGCTTATTGTATTTTTCTATATATGAAAAACATTTCTTTACATAAATGAACCATAAATTCATCTCCTGAATCAAAGGTCTTGAATTTTTATTTTTCATCAGTAGTTTCCTTGCATTTGGCAGCTTCTTCCTCTAATTTCTTCTAAACTTTATCATAAATAATAGTGGTTATTTTTGTCTATCATATGGCCAACAATAATAACGTTCATTCTAGGATTCTTTAGTAGAGGGACGAGATCTAATGTATGCAAAGGTGGGTTGTATATAGACAATCTCATGAGTCTTTGAGGAATTGTTAAGAAATTAACTTGAGCGCTCGATGATCTTTTAGGATAAGATAAGGCTCCCATGTTGTAAAATATGAAAAGTGCATACAATTCTTGCTCATATGTAGGCCATCTCTAGCTAGTTTGCACTAAACTTTTAACTAAAAAATGCTATAGCTCTTTCTTTATTTGATAAATTAGATCTAATTTTAACTCTCCAAACATCACAATCAACTTCCAATAGTTTATTGAAATTAGAGAGTGTAAAGATTCATGTAGTAGTTAGTCTTTCTTTTAAAATTAGGAAACTTAGCTCAATTTTGTTATAGACCAAACAAGTTATATTAAGATAACACACTCAATATAAAACTTTATATTAAGATATTTTTAAAATATATATATATATATATATATATATATAAAACTTTATATTAAGATATTTTTAAAATATATATATATATATATTAAGATAAAATTCATTACATCCAAAGAGAATAAAGTAAACAATGATGACAATAGTCTGAAGAGATGAATTCACTATAGATATATATATAGATCATTTTATTTATGTACAATGCATACCCACGAACTAAACTATTGTTATACATATGCATTTAAATATCTTGAATTACTACTTACTATTATTTAATTAATGGTGACTACATTTAAGTTGCGGACCTCTTTCTTTTATTTAGAAAAATAAACACTAAATAACAAATTAAAAAAAAAGGGGGGGTAAATGAAGAAGAAAAAGTTAATTTAATTTAATTTACACTATATAATGGGTGTAAATTGAAGCGCATGGCATGGCCATATATGTGGCATAACATAAGGAACCAAAAAGTCAAAAAAAGTCAAAAGGTTCGCTGTTGCCGTCGTCGAGACGATGACGACAGCCGCAAATCTTGAAAGTTGAAGGGTCGGGTTTCCATTTTGCTATCCAGCCAGTTATGCAAGAAAATGGCTTGTCTTGCCTACACGGCAGAAGCGTTGACGCTGTTAATTGGTCAGTTTCAGCACTTTTTTCAACCCTCTTCACCGCCAATCTGCCTCGCTAAGAGCCTAGGATGAGATCTTGATCTTACATATATACCTCTAAAGTTTGGCTAAATAAACATAAATTTTAACCAAAGAACTATTTTATCCCTTACAATTTAAAAGATTTCTAAAATGACTAAATTTACCTTCTTAATAATACATAATATTTGTCTATAGACGATGTAATGATATGAATACCCTCTATAAAATTAAAAAATTAAGACCATAGCCATCAAAAAGCATCTTGAGACAAAAAAAAAATTATAATATTTAAGTAAAGAATTTTTTCTGTCTTCTTCATCTTTAAATCTTTAGCACAAGAGCTCACAATAATAAAGCTTATTTAAATGAACTTCAAGTTGAATTTTCTATTTTTGTCTTATATTTTTAAAATTGATTGTTTATAATAATTTAAATCAAAATCTAATAGTTTTGGAATATAAGTGAATTTGTATCAAATTTTAAATTCAATTTCTCAAATATTTCTTTAAAACTCTTCCAAATCTTTTAACAATTGATTTTAACTAAATTTCGTTAATAATACTTTAAATTTTCAATCCATTTAGTATGATAAAAAACTAAATCTCTAAATTTTAATAAGAACTAAATTTTTATAGGTTAATTAATCAATAATATTGATGCTTTTAATGTTATTTTATTTTTAAAAAAATGAGATAGGAAGTGCCTAAATTTCATGTTTGGATAAATGAGTAATTTTATAGTTCTAAGATATTTTTTACCAGGTAGGTAATTATATTATTTATATGTAATTGTCATTATGTATTATTAATACAGTAAATTTGGTTATTTTAGAAGTCTTTTAAATTATAGGGGGGAAAATAGTTATTTCACTTAAAACGGATAGATTTGACTCACGAAAGGTTAACTTCAAGAAGGTATATGTCTATTTGTCAGGCAGTAAGTATTTATCCCTAAACGCTAGGGGTACATGTCTTTGGCTTAAACTCCATAGAGGGATATTTGTCATTTTTTTTAAATTATAAATTTTATATACAATTTATTGATATCACATTGAAATATACTTGAGTTGAGAGTCTTTTTTGTAAGATATTTATCGGTAAGAATTTTTTAATTATTACAAATTATACGTACAATTTACTAATATTATATAAAATATTTGTTAGGAGTACTTATAATCTTTTTTAAGTATCACAAATTATATATATATACATAATATATTAATATTACATAAAAAATCTACTGGGATACCTACAAACACCTACACCTAACATACATCTATTGACATTATATAGAAAACCTAGTTATATTACATCAAAAATTTGTTGAGACACGTGTAAAAATTTACATCCAATGTTCATGTATTTATATTACATTAAAAATTTAGCAGGAGTTGGAAGTGTTAATCGAATTTATTTTACTGTCACCTGTTAAATTTTGCATTTTAATTAGATTAAATGAATTACAACATATTAATATGAGCATAAAAATAAAAATAATTTAAATATGACAAATTAAAATTCTATCAACAAATTAATTAAAGACAACATTGTGTAATAATAGATTGATTCGCTAGATTGACGGAAACAATATGCAAATGGAAAAAAACTAATTAAAATAATTATTGGAGTCAACGATGACTACAAGCTCTTTCTAGCAAATATTAATGAAGGACTAGTTTTTCCAACCTCTCTCTAACAAGTAATTAATGAACAACGAATTTTCCAACCATTAGTCCTAAATACGTTGTCTTTGAAAAATGATGGTGTGCCTTAAAAGATAGATCATTTTCAGTGAATGGAAATTAAAATACACGAATTTTTTTTCCCTTTTTAATATTATAAATTATATATATAATTTATTAATATTCTATTAAAATGAGATAACGTGATTTACTCTCTAAAAAAATAGAGATACCCCTTAACTTTTTTCTTAATTTTACATATCTCCTAATTTTTAAAAAAAACTTAAGATATCCTCTAAAATACAATTCTAAATATTATTCTAGATATAACTTGACTATTTTACTCCTTAACTATTAAAAATATATAAAACAATTAAATTATTTTATATATTTTTAATAGTTAAAGGGTAAAATAATTAAGTTATATCTAGAATAATACTTAGAATAGTATTTTAGGGGTATTTCAAGTTTCTTTAAAAGTTAGGGAGGTATGTAAGATTAGAAAAAAAGTTAAGGGATATCTCCCTTTTCCCAAAAAGCCAAAGAGTAAATTACATTATCTTTATTAAAATTTACAGAAATTGGGTGATACCCGCATAAATATGTAGTTAATGTACATTTATGCATATTACATGGGCAATATAGTCAGAACCTAGAGTCTTAATCATATTAATTAATTTATTGTTGTATGTTAAAATTTTCACCCAATTTGGGTGAATCATTGTCCACTTTTTTTTTTTTTTATAAAAATTGACATTCTTTTGCCTAAGAAGGTAGTGAATAAACTAAATTTTTGATGATCCACATATTATATTTTATTATATGTGTAAATATTTGAGGTATCCTATGAATATCAACAGGCATATGTATTTATATAGGGGGATTAAATTTAAGGGGGTCACATATAATAATTCAAAACGTAAGAGGTAAAAATAATAAAAAGAAAACTTAAGAGGCTAAATCGATGAAATTTCTTTATAAATTCTAAAATTTTCTCCCAGCTTCGGGGCAGGGGCACTGCAGGCCTCAACGTGACTCAAACCACTGTATTTATAATTAGATTAATAAAGTGTAAGTCTAATAATAAAACATTCACTTCTCATTATTAAATTAAATTAGAAAATATAAGACATACATTAACACGATTATAAAAATACAAAATTATAATTTAGATACAGTAAATTAATATTTTATCAAAAATTTATGTAATAATAGGTTCATTAAATATAACACTAGCTAATATTAACTATCAATTTATTAATCTATTTAGATTGAATCCCATCTAAACACCAAATGGACAAAAATAATATGCAAAAGGGAAAAGAAAAATTATTGTAGAATACAATTTTCTAATACTACATTCGAATTTAGTGGAAGTCAAGGATCTTTTCGTAATAAATTTATTACAAGTTAGAATTTTTTTCTAAATATTGATTATACTTAGAGGATAAGGGTATCAATACTGAAGAATGGTAGGCAGGCTACAGTCTTTATGAACAATCATCTTACTGAAGGACTGTTGGCAGGCTGAAGTTTGTGAGGTTTGGAAAAAGTAACTTAGATAAAAAGTCTATAATTGAGCCCACTCTTTTTCTTAGCTGTACTGGAAAATATACTTCATATGACTTTATAGCGATACAAACAACTTTGACAATAACAACCAAACAAGAAGGAAAATAAGTACTTGGGATATGCATCAATCATATGCATCAATCACTCTTCTTCATCATCCTCAAAAACAGACCATTTTGACTCTTAATTCTCTTACCATCTCATAGTTAGTAAGGCTCAGAACAATCTCAACTCCTTCACTCAGATTGAGATACCATTTATCAATCTTCTCTATAAAGCAATGTAACGAACATAAATAATCAGGTACCTGATAGATATAGTACGAATATGCAATTTGCAGTAGGTGCAAGCATTATGTGTTACACAATGCTCCATGGGGATTGTTGGTTCAACGACCTACTGTGAGCACCGAATCAATGGTGGACCTGGTGTGAGCAGAACTATTGCTATTTCCAGTAATCTCACCCCATGAAGCTTCATTAGACTCTGAGAATAGACCTATTACGGCCCCTTCAGGTGGTATATCCGGTAACATAACTTCACCGTCTAGGTACTGCATCACTTGCCTCATGCTTGGCCTGGCTGCTGGGTTTGGCTGCGAACAAAAAAGGCCAAGTTTCAGAACCAACTCCATTTGCTCCTCCGCATATAGACCTTCCAGTCTCGGATCACTTGATTCAAGAATAGCTCCTCTTTTCCAGTAACCAGTAACCCAATCGACCAAATTTACTGCTTCGATCCATCCCTCTTGTACTATAGGCCTCCTTCCACAAGCCACCTCGAGCATAAAAACCCCAAATGCATATACATCTGTGCTGGTACTTGCCTTTCCATTTCTGACGAGTTCTGGAGCAATATAACCAAAAGTGCCTACCAACTTAGTGGTCTGCAGGGTGCTACCATGATCATATAACCTAGCAAGGCCAAAATCTCCGAGCTTTCCATTAAGATCGTTGTCTAAAAGAACATTAGCTGGTTTTATGTCTCTATGTAGGACAACTTGTTCCCAATCTTCATGGAGGTAAAGTAGGCCAGCTGCTACTCCTCTGATAATTCGAAATCGTTGAAACCAATTAAGGCTTGGTTTAATCGTTGTGTGTAAAATTTTGTCAAGGCTTCCATTAGGCATATAATCGTAGACCAACAGAAATTCTCTCTTTCGCCTACAATAGCCACGGAGTTTCACCAAGTTCCTATGCCTTAGCCTTCCCATGCTTACAACCTCAGCTATAAATTCCTTCATCCCCTGTTTCGAATCATGGGAGACCTTTTTTACCGCAATTTGCTCATTTGAAGAAAGAATTCCTCTATAAACCTTTCCAAACCCACCTTTTCCAACAACGTCTTTGTCTTTGAAACCACTGGTAGCTTTGTACAGATTCTTATACAAGAACCTCTGCGGTCCATATTCTCTTTCCCAGTCTTCATAGATTTCTCTATATTTCTTCCTCTTCACAAAGTAAACCGCTGCAACGATTGTTATCAGCACAGCAACTACTGCTAAAATCAAAACAATACTGATAAGTCGTCGTTCCAGAATTGATTTTGCTGCTGGCGGTGAACGGACGGGCATTGAAGGAAGCTTGGAAATGTCAAGGCTCTTTGCTTGTCCACCTTTGTTGAAACTCCATCCCAGGATATAGTGGTCACTTACAAGTGCACCAGTTGCTGCAGAGAAACCAACGTACATACTATTTAAAAGAATTGGAGAAAGATCAAGGGTTGCTGACAAGAGTGGCCTTTTTGGTCTTGGGATTGTGATCGGTGCTAGAGTTACGTTGAGTAACTTCTCTGCTCCATCATATTCTATCCAAATCTGTATCGGATTTCCACTTTTTAGGGATAAGCTTTTAAACTTCCCGTCTATATCCGAAAAATAAGCTGCTGGAGCAGATACTTCAGATATAAGGCTGTTCACATTAATTCCCACATGGTTTCCGTCTATGTCTTTGAATTCGGGGCTTTTTACAGTGTCAAGCTCAATGGCCAAGATATGGTTGGCAGCTAGGCCATTGTTTGATAGATTGAAGATTCCCAAATATGAACCTACAAGAGCTTTGCTGAAGTCGGTAGACGGTGAGATGATAAAAGCCATGCCGTTGCCGCCAGGATTAAGCACTCCTCGAACAATGGCAAATACAAAAGTCGTGGAAAATGAAAGAGATCGAGAACAAGATGTGTTGAATTTTATTGGAGATGGGTAGAAAGCATTGCTTTTTAGTAGCTGGCGATCGGAGCTGGTTAGCTGCAATAGACCATTCCTGCGGACTGATGCGAATCCGTGTCGTTGAAGTTGCGGTTTGACGTAGAAGCCGTGATAGATGAACTGGTTTTCATCTTGAGCCAAGGCCATGAAAATAAATGATACACTAAAAACTACCCGAAAATATAGTGATGCAAGAAAGGCAGACATTGAGAAAGGTCCGAAGAAGTCTGCTTTTTCTCAAAACAGAGAGATGTTATCTAGTGATATTATATTTTATAACTTTATAACTCTAAATATAATGAAGGCAAGGTCTAGGTTTCACTTAAATGTACTGTAAAAACCTGACGTACACGATGTGATTTCAATTTTAATGTTTTTGCATTAAAATTTAAAAATAAAATAAAATAAGGAACCAGCATCCAAACCCCCTTCCACAAGAGGAAAAAAATTGCACTCGCTTTATTGTTCACTACCCCACCATTGTTTGCTTGAAGTTTTAAGTAAAGCAAATACAAACAGCATGAGCCCGAGCTTATCGCAATTTCCTAGAGCTTTTGTTGACAATGACATTAATAATGTTGAAGGTGGTACGTGGAAAAGGGTTCATCTTAACTAAGAAAATAATATTAATTATTATTCTTCTCTTTTCCCAAAGTATTTCAACTACCCGTGGGCCCTCGACCAGAGATTATTCTAACAAGGAAAATTCATGTTTCCCTTTCAACCCCCAAGTCTGGAAAGATAACGCGGATACATTAATATCCATCAGCTTTTACTAGAGACAAAATGCCTCTAGTAATACTAAGCTAGTATGTGATTTCTGTGAAAAGGCGGGACATATTAAATAAGCATATTACAAGTCGCATAGTTACCCACTGTTGTATAAGGGTCAAACTCAAGATACTGTCAACCAAACGACGGTAAATTCGGCTACATCACAATCATTCCCTTTTACACATGAACAGTGTTAACAACTTTTAGGATTGATCAATGCCCACCTAAAATTGAATCTTGTGAGTAACGTTGTTTCAAAAAGCAATCTGACAGGTTTTGCCCTAAATGCTATTCATTTACCTCATGCCACTTCCTGAATCATTGATTTTACAGCTACTGGTCATATGGTTAGTTCTCCTTCAATCCTTTTAGACATAAAGACTGATTGTTCTAAAATTGTCAAATTGTCCAATGGAGTAGACGCTCCAATCACTCATAGTGGGAGAGTTCAGTTAACACCAGATATTGTCTTAAACCATGTTCTCTGTGTTCCCAACTTTCAGTTCAATTTGATTTCAATTGGAAGGCTTATTCATGATATAAACTGCCTTGTAACTTTTCTTTCTAATTCTTGTCTCATACAGGACCAATTCTCGAGGAAGACGATTGGAACGGGTAAATTGTATGATGGTTTGTTCTTGTTTCAGTTACCTGTCACATACCCAAAATGTCTACAAGCCATATCTGGTTTCAATTTATGGCACCAACACTTAGGACATCCTAGCCATAAACGCCTTAAATTGCTTTTTAATTATGTTTCTAATATAAATTTTTCTGATGAGATTAAAGTTTGTGATGTTTGTTCGCTTGCTAAACAAACTCGACTCCTTTTTTCTTTGAGTAATAAAGATTCTTTGAAACTTTTTGAGCTAATTTATTGTGACATTTGGGAAAAATATCATGTTGCTTTTTTTATAGGTACCCATTATTTTCTTATTATTATTGATGACTACACGAGGTACTTGGATCTTTCTTATGAAATGTAAGAGTGAGACTCATTTAATTTTATAGTCTTTCTATTCTTATGTTCAAACCGAATTTAATAAGAAAATCAAAACTCTTCGTTATGATAATGAGTTAGAATTTGATATGGTAGACTTTTATCGTGTTAAGGGAATTATCTATGAAAAGAGTTGTGTCAATACAGCCTAACAAAATGGGATTGTAGAAAGAAAATATGGTCATTTGTTAAATGTAGCTCGTGCTTTACTTTTTCAGGCAGGTTTTCCTATATAGATTTGGGGAGAGTGTATATTAACAGTAGCCTATTTAATAAATCGTACACTCTTGTCCTTTATAATAAAATACCTTACAAAGATAACATAAGTATACACAAAATATTACACTAATTATTATAGCAAATAAAAAAAAATCATAAAATGAGATCATAGTAAACTAGGAAATATAATGATATTATTCTAATAAAATCAAGACAATAACAGCCCCCTTCAAACTTAAGATGACGAAGCAAACTTGAATTTACAATTTTTTGATATTACATTTGAATTTACTGAAAATCAAGGATCCCTTTGTAATAGATTTATTAGAAGTTAGAATTTTTTTCTAAATATTATAAATTAAATATATAATCTATCAATATTGCACAAAAAATTTATCACAATACCCACGAAAATCTTTACATATTGCAGGTACTATTGATATTATATTTGATATCTTGGTGGAATTTAGAATCTTAATTGAATCTAATCTGCAACCACTCATAAAAATTTACATCAATTTATATAAAATATGTCTATAGTTATTGTTAATTTAACAGAAATTTTATTTTCACTTGTATTTAGAAGAAATTAAACCTCTCTTTCTTATTCTTAGAGGATAAGGGTATCAATCCTGAAAATGGTAGGCAGGCTACAGTCTTTATGAACAATCATCTTACTGAAGGACTGTTGGCACGCTGACGTTTGTGAGGTTTGGAAAAAGTAACTTAGATAAAAAGTCTATAATTGAGCCCACTCTTTTCTTAGCTGTACTGGAAAATATACTTCATATGACTTTATAGCGATACAAACAACTTTGACAATAACAACCAAACAAGAAGGAAAATAAGTACTTGGGATATGCATCAATCATATGCATCAATCACTCTTCTTCATCATCCTCAAAAACAGACCATTTTGACTCTTAATTCTCTTACCATCTCATAGTTAGTAAGGCTCAGAACAATCTCAACTCCTTCACTCAGATTGAGATACCATTTATCAATCTTCTCTATAAAGCAATGTAACGAACATAAATAATCAGGTACCTGATAGATATAGTACGAATATGCAATTTGCAGTAGGTGCAAGCATTATGTGTTACACAATGCTCCATGGGGATTGTTGGTTCAACGGCCTACTGTGAGCACCGAATCAATGGTGGACCTGGTGTGAGCAGAACTATTGCTATTTCCAGTAATCTCACCCCATGAAGCTTCGTTAGTCTCTGAGAATAGACCTATTACGGCCCCTTCAGGTGGTATATCCGGTAACATAACTTCACCGTCTAGGTACTGCATCACTTGCCTCATGCTTGGCCTGGCTGCTGGGTTTGGCTGCGAACAAAAAAGGCCAAGTTTCAGAACCAACTCCATTTGCTCCTCCGCATATAGACCTTCCAGTCTCGGATCACTTGATTCAAGAATAGCTCCTCTGTTCCAGTAACCAATAACCCAATCGACCAAATTTACTGCTTCGATCAATCCCTCTTGTTCTATAGGCCTCCTTCCACAAGCCACCTCGAGTATAAAAACCCCAAATGCATATACATCTGTGCTGGTACTTGCCTTTCCATTTCTGACGAGTTCTGGAGCGATATAACCAAAAGTTCCTACCAACTTAGTGGTATGCAGGGTGCTACCATGATCATATAACCTAGCAAGGCCAAAATCTCCGAGCTTTCCATTAAGATCGTTGTCTAAAAGAACATTAGCTGGTTTTATGTCTCTATGTAGGACAACTTGTTCCCAATCTTCATGGAGGTAAAGTAGACCAGAAGCTACTCCTCTGATAATTCGAAATCGTTGAAACCAATTAAGGCTTGTTTTTTCCTTTCTGTGTAAAAATTTGTCAAGGCTTCCATTAGGCATATAATCGTAGACCAACAGAAATTCTCCCTTTCGCCTACAATAGCCGCGGAGTTTCACCAAGTTCCTATGCCTTAGCCTTCCCACGCTGACAACCTCGGCTACAAACTCCTTCATCCCTTGTTTGGAATCACGGGAGACCTTTTTTACTGCAATTTGCTCATTAGAAGAAAGAACTCCTCTATAAACTTTTCCAAAACCACCTTGTCCAATAACTTGTTTGTCTTTGAAACCTTTGGTAGCTTTGTACAGGATCTTATACAAGAACCTCTGCGGTCCGTATTCTCTTTCCCACTCTTCATAGATTTCTTCATATTTCTTCCTCCTCACAAAGTAAACCGTTGCCAGGATTGTTATCAGCACAACAATTGTTAAAATCGAAATGATTAGTCGTGGCTTCCGAACAGCTTTTGATGGTGGCGGCCGCGAACGGACGGGGAGGGGAATTGAAGGAAGCTTGGAAATGTTAAGGCTCTCTGCTTTTCCACCTTTATTGAAACTCCATCCCAGAATATATTGGTCACTTGCCAGCTTACCAGTTGATGCAGAGAAACCAAGGTACATAGTATTTAACAGAATTTGAGAAAGATCAACGGTTGCCGACAGGAGTGGCCTTCTTGGTCTTGGGATTGTGATTGGTGCTAGAGTTACGTTGAGTAACTTTTCTGCTCCATTGTAATCTATCCAAATCTGCATTGGCTTTCCACTTTTTAGGAATAAGCTTTTCCACTTCCCCTCTACATCCGAAAAATAAGCTGCTGGAGTAGATACATTGGATATCATGCTGTTCATATCAATTCCCACATGGTTTCCATCTATATCTTTGAATTCAATGCTTTGTGCAATATCAAGCTCAATGGCCAAGATGTGATTGGTAGCTAGGCCCACGTTTGACAGATTGAAGATTCCCAAAAATGAATCTGCGAAAGCTTCGCTGAAGTCGGTAGACGGTGAGATGACAAAAGCCATGCCGCTCGCGTCTAACTCTCCTCCAACAATCGCAAATACAAAAGTCGTGGAAAATGAAAGAAATCGAGAAGAAGATGCATTGAATTTTATTGGGAATGGGTAGAATGCATTACCTTTTATTTCCTTGGCATCGGAGGTGGTTAGCTGCAATAGACCATTACTGCGGATTGATGCGAATCCGTGTCGTTGCAGTTGCGGTTTGACGTAGAAGCCGTGATAGATGAACTGGTTTTCATCTTGAGTTAAGGCCAAGGAAATAAACGATACACCGAATAGTACCCAAAAATATAGTGCTGTAAGAGATGCAGACATTGAGAACAGAGAGATGTTATCTAGTGATATTATATTTTATAACTCTATATATAATGAAGGCAAGGTCTAGGTTTCACTTAAACGTACTGTAAAAACCTGACCTACATGATGTGATTTCAATTTTAATGTTTTTGCATTAAAATTTAAAAATAAAATAAAATTTAGACGATGTAATAAATAAGGAACCAGCATCCAAACCCCCTTCCACAAGAAAGAAAAAAATTGCACTCGCGTTATTGGTCACTACCCCACCATTGTTTGCTTGAAGTTTTAAGTAAAGCAAATACAAACAGCATGAGCCTGAGCTTATTCGTAATTTCCTAGAGCTTTTGTTGACAATAACATTAATCAACTTGAACGTGGTACGTGGAAAAGAGTTCATCTTAACTAAGAAAATAACATTAATCAACTAACATGGGCCCTGGACGAGAGATTATTCTAAGAAGGAAAATTCATGTTTCCCTTTCAACCACCATGTCTGGAAAGATAACGCCGATACATTAATATCTATCAGCTTTTACTTTTATAGTGAATTTAAACAATAACTATCAACTTTTAATACAGAAGCGACATTAACTACATGTTTTTCTCGAATAAGTCCTTAATACTTAAGAATAAAGAGTTTTCAAGGAGAGATAAACAAACCACAAGAGAAATCATTTTTAAAAAAGTATTAATTATTTGATGTAATTTAATGAATAACAAATATTTTAATTCTAGCATCTATCTTAATGTAAACAAAATTTTTTTATAAGTAAAGTATTTAATATTTATCTATGAATTAATAAATTAAATCTTGGATAAACTAAATAATCGAAAATGAGAATCATAATAAAATAGGAATTATGAATAATTGTAAATACTATAGGCTATTATAGTATGATATCCTAATAATAAATTCTCATATCAACAAAGAGTTATTTAGGATTTCTAATATCCCAAATTTATATTTTTTGTCTCTACTGTCAAAATTTATCTATTAACTATTATTTTTTTTTATAACCTTCGACTCAAAAATTTAATTCTTTGCCACTAACAGATTTAGAAATTTAATTCTTTACCACTAACTTAATTTAATCAATAATTAAATATAGAGTGTGTATAATTATTAATAATGATTGGCTTAGTTTAATGGTTAAAATTTAAAATTTGAAAAGAAACAATATCGATTTCATTCCTAATATATTTTAATATTACCACTTACATCCTTATTATTTCAAAATTATACCTTTAGAACACTAACTTTAGAAATTTAATTTCTGAGTAAAAATGACCTTATTATCCCTATATTGATAATGATAATGTCATCTAATTTTTAAAAAATAAAATAAATATCAATTCTAAAAAACTCAAACAATTATTAAGAATAAAATTATTTGATAAAAATTAATTTCAAATTAAAAATTACTAATACTAAAAAAATTAAATTCATAATGTAATAAATTTATTTATATTTATTTTTTAAAATTTTACAATAAAATCAAATATAAATATAGATAATGAAATATAAATAAGTTTATTTCTTTTCATTTTAAATTTTTTTATAATAAGATCAAATAAAAATAAAAATAATAAAATTTTAATAAAAATAAAAATAATATAATCTAAAAACTTATTTCTTTTTAGTTTTTACAATAAAATAAAATAAAATAAAATAATAAAATCTAAATAATTTTATTTCTTTTGAATTTTTTTAATTTTACAATAAAATTAACTAAAAATAATATAATAAAACTTAAATTTATTGTAAAAAATCGTTTATGAATAAGACATTTTATAAAGCCTAATTATGAATATTTTTTTGTAAATTTTTATAATCCAAAAAATATTATTCAATAATTATTTTGTTAAAATAAAAAATAAAAAATTGAAATTGAAAATGAAAGTAATTAGTGTCTTAATAAAAGTAATATATATTTTTTTGTATTAGCTTAAACCCAATACAAATTTAATTTAGTTGAGCACAAATGTATCAAATAATAAAATATACTAACATTTAACAGTTATGTTATAACGACAGAGATTAAAAGTATAATTTTAAAATAATAGGAATATAAGTGATAATATCAAAATATATTAGAGATATAATTGATATTTTCTCTTTTGAAAATTGAGGCCCAAGTTAGAAACCCTTTAAGCACAAATATTTTATTTATTCTTTTAAAAGAATTGAGTTTGATCAAATATGGTTAATTTAAAATTAGGTGACATAATCATTATTGATATAAGGATAATAAGATTATTTGCACCTAAAAATTGAATTTTCAACATTAATATTATAACTGTAGGGACCAAAAGTATAATTTTCAAAAAATAGATATATAAGTGATAATATCAAAATAAGTTAAGAGTAAATTAATATCTTTCCAATAAAATATTATAATACATGATTTATTAGCTCTCGTGAAATTACTCGGTGCATTTAATTTGGATAGTCCGAAGCCAATGACTAATCACTCATTGAGTCCTTAAGTTTAAGTGCAACGTTCCATTGATCATTATGTAACAATATTTTCTTTTTGCACTATAATAGTCATTCATAATCCTAGTTTTGATGCCCCATCTCTTTATCCGTGAAGGTGACTACATCTGTTATCACTAGGTAGATATAGTTAATTTGGATTTTAGTCACGCAACATTTAGGACTATAGTGTGCGGAGATCTAGTGAAAGCCTTGGTAGGCTGCCCTCCTTATTTCAAGTTCGTAATCCAATTGGTCAAAAAACAATTTGAATTTTGGATTGCACTATAATGCTTTAACTACAGTAGCCTACCGTTCAACAGTCACTGCCTTATGATTACTTTTTCTAAATACCTCTCATGTCGTTTTCACTTCGAGAGTGATATCTAATATGACTAAACCTACTATTGAAGGTGCTCATGTACTGGTTTCTTTTGGTTCTACTTTATCCAATTCTATTATTTTGGCAATGGCTGCTCACCTTGTTATACCATGATATTAGGTTAGTGTACCATTTGTCCTCCTAAGAATAATATAAGTACTCCCTCTACAAACTTGTCATGAATAAACTTTAGGATATATTAACATTCACTTGCACCATGATTTATCACTTGGTGGTATCTATATAATTGTGAGTTCTATTTTTCTCGTTCTAAGAAACTCTTTCTTGTGAACATAGGTTTAAGGATGTTGTCTTCTATCCATTTATTGAGTATAGAATGCAATTCATTGTCATCGTAAGGGATAGGTTGTTCTTGTGGTAATTCTTTTTGTAGTTATTTATCGTATGATTTGGTTATATTCTGGTTAGGCAAGTTAGCTGGTTCTTCCATGTATGCATCCATTTATTATTAATTTGGTAGAAAATTTACCTTCAATTATATTTAGAAGATCTTTTTTCTTATATTTAGAGGATAAGAGTATTAATCATCATATTATAAGATGGTTGTCACACTAAAGTCTTGACAAACACAAAAAAAAAAAGTCCAATACGCAATGTTGTCTTATTTATTTTTCTATTTTCTAAAAGTAAGGAGTTAAAAATTAGCATATATCTTCTGTAGGATTGAAAAAAAATAATTTGGATAGAAAATTTAGGGAAGACACATATCTCCCCTCTAGTTGATTAACCCTAATTACTGAAATCGATATTTCTTTAACATTTTAACTTTTGAATGAAGACAAAAAAAATTGAAAACATAATAATTTCTTTTCTATTGACAAATGCAAAGCGCACTTTTTTTCATTTTTTTTAAGTGTACTAAAAATATACTTTATATGTTATTATGGTGCTATGAAACTCAATGTAGCTCTCTTCTTTTCTTATGAAGAACATACACATTAGAAATAAAGATGTGAATAACTTGATAAAAATCGTTTTAGGTAAATCCTTGAGACAAAATGCCTCTAGTAATATCAAATTAGCATGTTACAAGTTGCATAGTTACCCTCTTGGTCACAAGTTGTGTAAGGGTTAAACTTAGCATACTGTCAACCAAACGACGGTAAATTCGGCTACAGCACAAGCATTCCTTTTTACACAAGAACAATGTCAACAACTTTTGGGATTGATCAATGCTCACCCAAGATTGAATCTTGTGAGTAACGTTGTTTCAGAAAGCAATTTGACAGGTATTGTCGTCAATGCTATTCATTTACCTCATGTCACTTCCTGGATCATTGATTCTAGAGCTACTGATCATATGGTTAGTTCTTCTTCAATCCTTTTAGACATCAAGATTGATTGTTCTAAAACTGTCAAATTGCCCAATGGAGTGGACGCTCCAATCACTCATAGTGTGAGAGTTCAGTTAACACCGGATATTGTCGTAAACAATGTTCTCTGTGTTCCTAGCTTTCAATCCAATTTGATTTCAGTTGGAAGGCTTATTCATGATACAAACTGCCTTGTAACTTTTCTTCCTAATTCTTGTCTCATACAAGACCAATCCTCGAGGAAGACGATTGGAGCGGGTAAATTATATGATGGTTTGCTCTTGTTTTAGTTACCTGCCACATACCCAAAATGTCTACAAGCCATATCTAGTTTCAAGTTATGGCACCCATGCTTAGGACATCCCAGCCATCAATGACTTAAATTGCTTTCTAATTATGTTTCTAATATAAATTTCTCTGATGAGAATAAAGTTTGTAATGTTTGTTCGCTTGCTAAACAAACTTGACTCCCTTTTTCTTTGAGTAATAAAGATTCTTTGGAACCTGTTGAGCTAATTCATTGTGACATTTGGGAAAAATATCATGTTGCTTCTTTGACAGGTGCCCATTATTTTCTTACTATTATTGATGACTACACGAGGTGTACTTGGATCTTCCTTATGAAATGTAAGAGTGAGACTCGTTTAATTTTACAGTCTTTCTATTCTTATGTTCAAACCCAATTTAATAAAAAAATCAAAACTCTTCATTCTGATAATGGGTTAGAATTTGATATGGTAGACTTTTATCATGTTAAGGGAATTATCTATAAAAATAGTTATGTCAATATAGTTTAACAAAATGGGATTGTAGAAAGAAAACAAGGTCATTTGTTAAATGTAGCTCGTGCTTTACGTTTTCAGACAGGTCTTCTTATATAGTTTTGGGGAGAGTGTGTGTTAATAGTAACCTATTTAATAAATCGTACACCCCTCTCCTTTATAATAAAATACCTTACAAAAATAACATAAGTATAAACAAAATATTACACTAATTATTACAGTAAATAAAAAAAATCATAAAATGAGATCATAATAAACTAGGAAATATAATGATATTATTCTAATAAAATCAAGACAATAACAGCTCCCTTCAAACTTAAGAAGGCGAAGCAAACTTGAGTTTGCAAATTGAATAAACTCAAATTAAGGAACATCTGAGATATGAGGAGTTGAGAGACAAGAACTATCAAAATAGTTGAAAATAAAGATGCCAACTTCCAAAAGAGAAAGAGCCTAAAATAGATATTTTTGCTCCCAAAAGAGCTTAAAACATATATTCTGACTCCTGAAAGAACCTAAAACAGAGAACTAACTTTGAAAGAGCTTAAAACAGACAGAAGTGATAGCAATGTTAGATGAGAAAAGACAAAGGAACAAAAGTACGCATCATTGTTGGAGGGTCTAGCTCTGATAAAAGCCTAGGGTGCATGGTGATATAGACACGGAAAGGTAAAGAATAAGAACATCAACTATAATTGGATTGTCCAACTCTAATATCAGCCTGAGACAATTTGGCAATGTGAAAATAAAAGTACAAAAGATAGCCACTATCACCAAAGGAATAAGAAACACAATTGACTAGAGACTCATATATGAGTCTAAGAAACAAAAGATATGGATATGAACCTATATAAGGAGAGGCAGCTGAAGCAACAGCACGTGTACACCATGGTGCACGTACCATAGAAAAAATCAGTGCAATAGAGGATTATGAGAGCCTTAGCTCTAATACTGTGTAAAGAAATATGTTTCTTATTTCTTGAATAATCTTAATGTACAAAGGTGGCCTTTATGTAGGCTTTACAAAGTAATGAAAAAGGAAACAAATGTTACAATAATTTTGTACAACATTATTGAAAGAAATCATGGTAAAAGCAAAAAATGTAATAATATTTGATTAATAAAATCAAGGAATAAAAATCAGCCTTGATTTTATTAATCAATTATCATTAACAAGGACAGAGTAATAGAAAAACATGATAATCTCGAAGGCTAATAGGAAGTGTTCTTACGTTATTAGATTGACGAGTTGGAGGAGGACGATCATAAGAGGTAAACGGAGGAATAGTGGAGGCATCAGATACAGACCCAAAAGGTGAAGTCGTTGGCTTAGGTGTAGGTAGTGTTGCAGTGGACATATATACTGAGGGCTCATCAAAATTACCTAGATCAGTGTAATCAAGAAAGAAATTGATGGACTTATGAGTAAAAAAAAGAGTAAGATTAGACTCAGAACAAAAACTAAAAATAGAGAAGAGCATCTTATATTCCTAGAAGACTACATGTTTGGATATACGGAGTCGATTAGACACATGATCCCAACACTTATAACATTTGTGTTCAATGTCATATCTTAGAAAACAACATAAATGAGCAACATAAGAGTTAGGAGGAGTCCTATACAATCGCTCATAAGAAGATTAATTACCAATTATCGGAGAAAGAAGACAATTGATAATGTAAGTAGCTGTAAAAGCAGTGTCACTCTAAAAACGTCCTAGACATAAGGCAGGGATGAAAAGAGAACGAATACTTTCAAGAATATGTCTGTGTATGCGTTCAACCTTACCATTTTGTTAAGATGTGCTAGGACATGAGCAATGACAAAGAGTTCCATTAGTTTGCAAGAGATTTAAATACTTAGAATCCTTGTATTTCATAGCATTATTAGTGCGAAAAACTTTAATGGAGCAAGAAAATTGTGTCTGAATCATTTTAACAAAATTAAAATAAATTTTAGATAACTCTAATATGTGCTTCATAAGAGATATCCAAGTATAATATGAGTAATCGCCAATAAAAATGAAAAAGTACTTTAAACCACCTATAGTAGCATTAAGGGAAGGTCTCTAAATATCATAATGGATGAGTTTAAATGGAGTAGTAGAAATATAATCAATATTATTAAAAAGTAAGGCATTACGTTTTTCTAATTGAAAAGAAACACAATCAATTTGATCATAAGATACAATGCCCAGAGTACCGCTAGAAACTAGTGAAGGAAGAGGATTGAGTGACATATGTTCTAGTGTGAAGTGCCAAAGACTTAAGGAAAAGACAGAAGTTATGGAGGCAATAAGGAGAGGAATAGAGCGACATGTGGATGGCAGATGAAGACTGATGAACTCAAACAAACGTCCAACTTTACAGTATATCCCAAGCATCCGACCATCTTTAGATCTTACACATGCAACAAGAAGCAGTGAAAAGAACATGAAGACTAAGATCACATAATTGACCAACAAACAAAAGGTTAAGAGTGAGATTAGGAATCAAGAAAATGTCAGGTGAAGAAAAATTAGAGAAAGTGATTTGGCCTAGGTGATTGACGTTCATAATAGATCCATTCGCAATTTGAATGGCAGAAAAATGTTGAACAAGAGATTTATAAGAGAATATAGTAGAGTTTATAGTCATATGATTACATGCAAAGTCAAAGTACCTAAAAGATGTACCTGAGGGAACTGAGGAAGCTGAAATGGGAGTATTACCAGATTTATGCAAAAGTAACTGAAAGAGAGATGCGAGATCATTAGTGGTAAGGGATGCAGAGGCAGGACAGACATTGATATTATCAACAATAGTAACAGACAATGATGGAGGATGCTTCGGTCTTTCTTTATTTGAATAGTCTCGTGCGAAGTGTTGAGGACCAACTTTACGACAAACTTGTCATCTCCTAACGGGACAATTGATAACCTAGTGACAAATCTTATGGCAATGGTTATAGCTTACTAGAGAAGCAGGTTGAGAAGCTGAAGCTATAACCAAAGTAGTGGCAGGGCGAGGTGGTTGTAGAGGTGCAAGTCGAGTTTCTTCAATGATTAACATATTAATAACTTCACCAAGAATAGATAAAGATTTCAGGTGGAGAAGGAAAGCTCTTATAAGTTCAAATGTATCTCGTAAGGACTAGATCTTGAATCTCTTTTGAAAATGGTGATTCCCACAAGAATACTGGCCCTTTGTGTCGATGGTCCCTTCCCTTCTATTCCTTTATCTCTTTGGTCAACTTTTGGATTCATTCTTCTAATTTTTTTTTTGCTGACCATCTGTTTAGATGCAGGATCATTTGGATCTCATGGATAATAGTGTTCCCTTGTTCTTCCTTTATTTTTGGTCGAGATACGTCCTAATATCTGTTGAATTTACACTGTACTCAGTTCCTCTTTTGCCTTGTTCTAAACTGCACCGAACAAGAGCCAATCTCAGAACAACTTATTCTTGAACTTGTAGGGCTGTGGTTTCTTCTCCATAGTTTGAGGCTGCCTTCTTACGGGTGTTATCTTTCAATTTTGACATGGGGTTATGTCTACTGTGATCGTCTTATCTCGGGAATTGTCCTTCCGGCCTAATCAAGGAAGTCCGACTGTGTGTTGGTCCAAGCGGGGTTACACTTTCTTTATTGTTAAGAGGACATGCTATGTTCAAAATCTTTTTTCTAAGGACTAATTCTTAGGCGGTTCTCTTGAGATCCTCAATTTCTTTCACTAATAATTCGGTTTTGTTTTCAAGTGCCTTCAATTATTCATCTCTTTCTCAATACTTGTCTTCGCTTTCTCACAGCCTTTACATAATCTGGGCAATGTCCCTGCCTTCTACGTGTGCTATTGTTTGTTCTTAAAGATGTTGCGTTGATGGTGACGTGTAATTAGAATCTAATGCTCCCTCTTCGTTTACCTGCCAAATAAGATGCTTCTTTGAATTTTGTTGCTCTTTGATTACTACCATTGCTTCCTGTTTGTTCCCCACAAACAATGCCAACTATTGATACCAAAATTTCACTAGTTTGATACCACACAGTAAATATTAAAACTTTCCTACTTTCACTAATTTCATACCACATAGTAAATATTGAAACTTTCTTACTTTATTGTTTTTTTTTAGAGAGAAATTGTGAATAATCATAAATGAATTTATATGAAGACAAAGCTATATATATATATATATATATATATATATATATATATATATATATATATATATATATATATATATATATATATATATGAGCGTTAATCTCTTTGTCTTAATGGGATTTGGATTTCTCATGAGAACCGGAGAGAATTTGTTAGTATTGTAGTTTATCTTGAATAAGGATTTGCCAACTGTGAGTTCTCTTCTAGCAAAGATTCCATCAAACAATAGATTTCCTGGTCTGATTGCCCCGTACGACATCCGACCAGAAGACCACTTAATCTGATCTGACCAGAGCGTTTAATCTGATATGACCAGGTCGCTTAAGATTTGCTTGGACTAGGCACTTGGGACAGTTGGTCTCGGGCCTATCGATATCGAGTCTGGGACCATATGATAACAATTAAATCTCTAAATTTTAATAAGAACTAAATTTTTATAGGTTAATTAATCAATAATATTGAAACTTCTTAGTGTTATTTTGTTAAAAAAAATAATTAGATGGGAAGTGCCTAAATTACATATTTGGATAAGATGTGTAATTTTGTAGTTCCAAGATATTTTTAATGACAAGTTAATTATATTATTTATATATAAATATTATTATGTATTATTACAACAGTAAATATTGATATTAATATGTGTCTTTTAAATTTCAAAGAGCAGAATAGTTATTTCACTTAAAACGGACAAATTTAACATATGAAAAGTTTATTTTTGGTTAAAAAAAAATTCCTTCCACTTGTATTTAAAAGAAATTGAGCCTTTACCATCCATTTAAAGGGTAATGGTACCAACCACTTGGTTAAAAGGTAACGAGTAAACTAAACTTTTGACGATCCACATGTAAATATTTTAGATATGCTATCAATGTCAACATGTACATCTATTTATAATTAGATTAATAAAGTCACAAATCTAATAATACAAACATTCATTTCCCATTATTAAATTACAATTAGAAAATACAAGACAGACATTAACACACAATTATGAAAAGACAAAATTATAATTTTAGTACAGTACATTAACATTTTAAAAAATTTATGTAATGATAGGTTGATTAAATATAACACTTGTTAATAATAATATCAACACTTATTAATCTATTAAGGATTCAATCCTTGCCAAACACCAAATGGGCGGAAATAATATGCAACAGGCAATGATAATTACAACCTCTCTCCAGCAAATACAAATGAAGGGCGAGTTTTTCCAATCTCTCTCTATACGAACAAGTTTCTCTAGCCTCTCTGTATTAAAAATTACAGTGTAAGTGCTTTAGGCTACATCATTTTCAGTGAATGAAATTAGAATACTTTAAACTCTTTTCTCTAAAGTATTAAAAATTATATATACAATTTCTTGATATTACATCCCAATTTAGTGGAAGTCGAGGGTCTTTCTCAATAAATTTAGCAGGAGTCAGAATTTTTTCTAAATATTACAAATTAAAGGTATAATCTATCGATATTGTACACAAAATTTATCACAAAGCCCACAAAAATCTGTCCCAATTATACATCTTATCCAATTGATATTCTTATTGGAATTAAGAATCTTAATTGAATCTAATTTGCAACTGCCCATAAAAATTTACATCTAATTTGTATAAAATATGCCTATAGTTAATGTTAACTTGAGGAAGAATGTATTTCCACTTGTATTTAGAAAAAAATAAATCTCTTTCTTATTTCTAAGGGTATCAATACTGAAGGATGGTAGGCAGGCGAAAGTCTTTATGAACAATTGGCACGCTAAAGTGCGTGAGGTTTGGAAAAAGTAAGGGAAATTTACAATAATAATCACTATACACTCCCGATGTTTGCCACTTATCACTGTTTAAAAATATTTTAAAAAATGATAAATTCATAATTTTATGGACAAAATTGTCCCCTGACCAAATTTTAACTTGCCTCCATCTTTTTTTTTTCTTCCGTCTTTTATCTTTCTTCTTAATTTTTTTAACTTTCTTCTTCCGCCTTCTTAAACAAATATCTCTTGAACTTATTTACTTTCAAAAACTCAACTCTATTACAAATTTAAGAAAAATCACAAGTAAGCATAAGGGAAATCAAGTGAATAAGGGCTTAAAGTTTGAAAAATCTAAAAAATCTAATTTGTTACAAATGTGGCATGATTTTTCTTTGTGTTTTTATATAATTAAACAACGCAATAATTAAAAATTATCAAAAGAAGAGTGTATTGGATATTTGAGTGTGTTTGATGTAATGGTTAAGAGAAAAAACTGAGAAAGAAGACGACTTGCACAAAACTACACATTATGAAAAAATTAAAAGTATAGTTTTGAACAGACAACATGGAATCAACATGCTCGAAACTACACTTTTAAGCATATTGTTTTTAATATGCTCGAGAAAGTATAGTATCCAGCATGTTAATTCCGATTCGCGTGTTCAAAAATGCACTTTCGATTTTTTCAAAATGCACTGTTAAGATGAAAATCGAAAGTATAATTTCAAGCATGCAGTACAAAATCAACGTGCTCGAAACTACTTTTGATAATTTTTAATTATTACATTGCCTAATTAAGTACAAACACAAAAGAATCATGTCACATTTATAACAAATTGAATTTTTTATATTTTTTCAATTTTAAACACTCATTCACTTGATTTCCCTCTACTTACCTGCAATTTTTTTTAAAATTTGTAATGGAGTTAAGTTTTTGGAAGTAAACAAGTTAAGAGTTTATTTAAAAAGACGGAAGAAAAAAGTTAAAAAAATCAAAAGGAAAGTTAAAGAAATCTGGACGTAAGAAAAAAGACTGAAGAAAAAAAGAAGATGGAGGCAAGTTAAAATTTGGTCAATCTTCTCTAGAAGTTCTGCATCCTCAAAAACAAACAATTGTGAAGCTGACTCTCTTACTATGTCACAGTATATATAGAGTTTCAAAACCATTGCTTTGTTGTTCTTAAAATCAATTTTTTCATTTCTTTCACTTGAAGCAATCAGCTTAGCAAACACTATAACCATGCCTTTTTCAAAAAATAGAATATAAATCCTTAAAAATTTGGTTTATTTTTGATATATTGATTTTAATGTTTTCCAAAAGTTAATACACATTAAAGGTTCCACATTTTCTATTCGTTGGCATACTTGCTTTAATTTCTCAAATTCTTTTGACATTTTAAGCTTATTTTGGGTTTTTGACTTCACACATTCTATGCATTAGAATCAATGTAACGAACATAAAAAATCAGATATTGAAAAGATAGACATAGTATATCAATATGCAATTTGCAGTAGCTACAAGCATTATGTGTAGCACAATGCTCCATGTCAATTGTTGGTTCAACGGCCTACTGTAAGCACCGAATCAATGGTGGACCAGGTGTGAGCTGAACTATTTCTATTTCCTGCGATCTCACTCTCTGAAGCTTCATTAGTCTCCGAGCATAGACCTATTACGACACCTTCAGGTGGTATATCTGGTAACGTAATTTCACCATCTAGGTACTGCATCACTTGCCTCATGCTAGGCCTGGCTGCTGGGTTTGGGTGGGAACAAAACAGGCCGAGTTTCAGAATCAACTCCATTTGCTCCTCCGCATATAGACCTTCCAGTCTCGGATCACTTGATTCGAGAATAGCTCCTCTTTTCCAGTAACCAGTAACCCAATCAACCAAATTTACTACTTCGGTCAATCCCTCTTGTTCTATAGGCCTCCTTCCACAAGCCACCTCGAGCATAAAAACCCCAAATGCATATACATCTGTTCTGGTACTTGCCTGTCCTGATCTCAAGAGTTCTGGAGCCATATAACCAAAAGTTCCTACCAACTTAGTAGTCTGCAGAGTGCTACCATGATCATATATCCTAGCAAGGCCAAAATCTCCCAACTTTCCATTAAGATCGTTGTCTAAAAGAACATTAGCTGGTTTTATGTCTCTATGTAGAACAACTTGTTCCCAATCTTCATGGAGGTAAAGTAGGCCAGAAGTTACTCCTCTGACAATTCGGAATCGTTGAAGCCAGTTAAGGCTTGTTTTTGTATTTCTGTGTAAAAATTTGTCAAGGCTTCCGTTAGGCATATAATCGTAAACCAACAGAAATTCTCCCTTTCGCCTACAATAGCCACGGAGTTTCACCAAGTTCCTATGCCTTAGCCTTCCCATACTTACAACCTCTGCTACAAATTCCTTCATCCCCTGTTTCGAATCATGGGAGACCTTTTTTACGGCAATTTCCTCGTTAGAAGCAAGAACTCCTCTATAAACCTTTCCAAAACCGCCATTTCCAATAACTTCTTTGTCTTTGAAACCTTTGGTAGCTTTGTAGAGATCCTTATAGAGGAACCTTTGCGGGCCATATTCTCTTTCCCAGTCTTCATAGATTTCTTCATATTTCTTCCTCCTCACATAGTAAACCGCTGCAAGGATTGTTATCAGCACAAAAACTACTGGTAAAATCAAAACAATAATGATTAGTCGTGATTGCAGGATTGCTTTTGATGGTGGCGGCGAACGGACGGGGATGGAAGGAAGCTGGGAAATATTAAGGCTCTCTGCTTGTCCACCTTTGTTGAAACTCCATCCCAGAACATAGTGGTCACTTACACGCGTACCAGTTGATGCAGAGAAACCAACGTACATACTATCTAAAAGAATTTGAGAAAGATCAAGGGTTGCTGACAAGAGTGGCCTTTTTGGTCTTGGGATTGTGATCGGTGCTAGAGTTACGTTGAGTAACTTTTCTGCTCCATCATATTCTATCCAAATCTGTATTGGATTTCCACTTTGTAGGAATAAGGTTTTAAACTGTCCGTCTGTATCCGAAAAATAACCTGCTGGAGCAGATACTTTGGATATCATGCTGTTCACATCAATTCCCACATGGTTTCCATTTATGTCTTTGAATT
Organism: Melia azedarach; assembly: GCA_028052125.1. NCBI lineage: Eukaryota > Viridiplantae > Streptophyta > Magnoliopsida > Sapindales > Meliaceae > Melia > Melia azedarach. The sequence goes on from CM051406.1 coordinate 3,004,499, forward strand.
CGGGGCTTTGTACAGTGTCAAGCTCAATGGCCAAGATGTGGTTGGTAGCTAGACCATTGTTTGAGATATTGAAGATTCCCAAATATGCACCTGCAAAGGCTTCGCAGAAGTCTGTAGACGGTGAGATGACAAAAGCCATCCCGTTGCCGCCAGAGTTATGCTCCTCTCTAATAATGGCAAACACAAAAGTCGTGGAAAATGAAAGATATCGAGAAGATGTTTCGAATTTTATTGGAAATGGGTAGAAAGCATTGCCTTCTCGTTGTTCGCCGTCAGAGCTGGTTAGCTGCAATAGACCATTGCTGCGGATTGATGCGAGTCCGCGTCGTTGCAGTTGCGGTACGACGTAGAAGTCGTGGTAGATGAACTGGTTTTCATCTTGAGTCCAGGCCGTGAAAAAAAATGATACACTGAAAACTACCCAAAAATATAGTGATGTAAGAGATGCAGACATTGAGGAAGGTCGGAAGTAGTATGCTTTTGCTCAAAACAGAGATGGTCTTATCTAGTGTTATGAGATGAAGATACCTTTGAGTGAAACGAGACAATGGGTTTCGTTTGACGTGGGTTTTCGGATTTTCTATTGCCGTATTATTGTTAATTTGGTACTGGCTCTCTTACTTATGGCCTAATTCAAACTGCCAATGGGCCATGGATGAGAGATTATTCTAACGCGGATGCATTCAGTATCTATCTGCTTTTGCTTTTAACGTGAATCATATATTCAAAATGATACAGAAAAAATTAAAACAAAAACTATCAACTTTCAATGTAAAAGCAAAATGTTATTATTGATTATTTGACCACAAGAGAAAGATAGCAATAAAGGCATTATCATTGATCTTCTACAGAATGCGAAATGGCTCGATTTTCTTCTGCTTCAGCTTGTTTGTTTTCTCTTATGGAAAATATTTCTTTTCACATAAATGAACCATAAATCAAAGGTCTTCAAGCTTTTATTTTTGTCGGCAGCCGTCGCCTCTAATTTCTGTTTAACTTTATCATGAAAGTGATTATTTTTGTCTGTTCATATGGCCACAATAATAATATTCATTCTAAGTTTCATGAGTAGAGGGACGAGATCTAATGTATGCAAAGGTGGTCTCGTATGTAGACAATCTTAGAATGTGACTTTCTGGTTGACCAATTGGGCACATTGTTATCAGCAAATTCTACCCGTGGTAAAGCATGATCCCACGCCGTTCATAGATGTTATAGATGTTCTTCGTGGTTAAAATTATTGTAAAACAAGATATTGTCAAAGTAAAGGATAAGCTGACATATGGTCAGAACTTTATCTGAGTTCTAATTTACTCAGAGGTCCATTTGCCAATGAAATGTTTTAATGTATGATTCATTAGGCTCATGAAATTGCTTTGTGCATTGGATAGTCCAAACTAACTACTCGTAGAGTCCTTCTCAAGTTTTAAATGAAGTGTTCCATTCATTATTAGTTGACCATATTTTGTATTATGTTGTAAAAAAATTAAATAAGAATAGAAATATTTGGAGTATAACGCAAGCCTTGTATGAACTTTGCAAGGCTTTGCAATTATTATTTCATTAATTCAAATCATTTGCCATCATACGTATATATAGGCAAGAGACCAAGGGATGGGTATAATAATTTTTCAATATGGGACATTTACAAAGTCGGTGGAGTCCACCAATGTAGAACACATAACACTCCCGCTTGAACTCCACCGATTTTAATTACACTTATAAGAAAAGTATAATTCTAAAATATTGAGTGTGCTTAATGTTGTCTCATTAAAAACTTTTTCTGTAAAACTCAGTGGGATAAAACCTAGACCAAGAAAAAAAAGAATACAGCGTACATCTATCCCATATAATACCCAAAGCTCTTTAAAAGATATGTTCCCTCTTACAAAGATTTACTCTTCAATATATCTTGTATTCATCAAATAACTTGTGAAGTCAACGCATGTCAATGTTGTGTACCGACCTTTTAAAAGTCGATGCAGGCAATATTTTGGTGAAGAGATCAGCAATATTCTCATTGAAGCGTCTTTGTTTAACATCAATATGGTGGCTCTACAGGAGCTCATGAGTGCAAAAGAACTTTGGCGAGATATGCTTTATTCGATCACCTTTAGCGTATCCTCCTCTAACTTGTGCAATGCAAGCAGCGTTATCTTTATATATTGTTGTTGGAACATCTATAGTAGACGATAAGTTGCATATACTCTGAATGTGATGAATGAAAGATCATAACCATATACATTCTTTGCTTGTTTCATGTAATGCCAGAACCTCATAATGATTAGAGGAGGTAGCAATATGAGTTTGCTTTATGGATCGCCATGAAATTGCTGTGTTATTATGTGTGAAGGCATATCCCATCGGTGAGCTGGCTTTATGAGGATTTGAAAGATAACCAATATATGCATAATCAATAAGCCTTAGATTCTTTGTCGATCCTTTGGAATAAAACAATCCCAAAGCCGATGTTCCACGGAGATAACAAAAAATATGTTTGATGTCATTCCAATATCGGTGAGTAAGTGCAGAACTATATCTAGCTAATAAGTTCACATAAAATGCTATGTCTGGTCTAATGTATTATGCCAGATACATTAAAGCACCAATTGTATTTAGATATGGTGCTTTTGGACCCAGTATGTCTTCATTGTCTTCTTTGGGGCCAAATAAATCCTTTTTAGGATCTAGGGACCGGACAACTATGGTGGTATTTAACGGATTAGCTTTATCCATATTAAACAATTTTAAAATCTTTCAATATAAGGAAATTGATAGATAAAAATTTTCGTTAGCTTTGTGCTCAATTTGCAATCTGAGACAATGCCTAATTTTCCTAAATATTTCATCTCAAATTCTTTCTTCAGGTATTTAGCAATTTTAAGGAGCTCTTCCGAAGTTTCAATTAAGTTCATGTTATCAACATAAATTGCTACAATGGTGAATCCTAACTTTGTTTTCTTGATAAATACGCATGGGTATATAGGATTATTAACATATCCTTCTTTAATTAAGTATTCCCTCAAACATTTATACCACATGTGTCCAAATTGTTTCAAGCCTTATAAGGATCTCTATAACTTAATTGAATACAAATTACAATCCTTTGATTTAAATGCTTCAGGTATTTTGAATCCTTCAAGGATTTTTATATAAATATCTACGTTAAGTGACCCATATAAATAAGCTGTCACTACATCCATAAGATGCATATCAAAATTCTCTACAACTGTCAAAATATCAAGAAACGAAACGTAATAGCATATATCATAAGAGAATACGTTTCATCAAAATCAATTCCAATTCTCTAAGAGAAACCTTGAGTGACAAGTCACACTTTGTATTTAATAATTTCATTACGATTATTACATTTCCTTACAAATACCTATTTATATCCAATGGGTTTAATATCTATAAGTGTCAAAACTAAAGGTCCAAATAGTTTACATTTAGCAAGAGAAGTCAATTCGGCTTGAATGACTTCTTTCTATTCGGGCCAATCATGCTCCTATCTACATTCATTCACAGTCCATAGGTCATAATCATCTTTTATAATTTCAGTAGCTACTAAAAATGAAAATACATTGTCGACAACTATTTCATTATCATCCCACATTACATATATATATGCATAATTTGTAGACTTTTCATTATTTAGAGGTTTTTGCCACTTCAAGGATAAATGCTTTTTTAGAAGGTTGTGACTTTGTGACTTATGCCTTTTCAAGGACAAATGTTTTTTCAGGAGCTTATGTCTTTTCAGGGACATGTGTTACTTCAGAGGTTGATGTCACTTCAGAAATTTGTGTCTTTTCGAGGACCATTAGCTCTTCTGCAGCTACTGATTCATAAATTGTAGTCATTGCTTGAGCATTATTATCAATTAGATCCTGATCTCTGAATTGTCTTTTTCTCAAAATAGTACATTTGGAACCAATTAGCCTACCACACTTCTGGTGTATAACAGATGATTCATTTGCTACCTTTTGATTAGATTGTTCTGCAGAAACAGTCACCCAAGTTGATGTATTGGTAGCTACTATATGTGATTTAGTCACTCTTACAGTATCATTAAATGTATCTGGTAATTGGTTTTCTAGTTACTAAAGATACACTATCTTCGCACCTCATTTTCACATTGATTAGTGTGAGGATCAAGATGAGACAAAGTCGATGTCTTCCAAGAAAGTATATCCCTTACTTTAATAGGCATTTTTTGGTCGCCTAATGATGGAAAATCTGTCTCATCAAAATGACAGTCCACAAACTTTGCGGTAAATAGATCATCTGATAAGGGCACAAATCATCTAATAATAGAATGTGAGTTACAACATAAATCTCCAAACGATGTTGAGGTCTCATCTTAGTGCATTATAGGGATGCACTAAGATGATCAAATACAAGTTGTAGTCAGGAATATTGGTGATAAGCGATAGGTATAAGCCAGATTAAAGTTGCAATATGCAAAATAGCATGACCTTATGTAGAAATTGGTGATTGAGTACATAATAATAAAGTTCTAGAAATTGCTTGGAGTCTCTTAATAAGTGATTCTACTAATCAATTTTGAATATGGACATATGGAACTAGATGTTCTACATCAATCCCCACTGATGTGCGATAGTCATGAAATACTTTAAGAGTAAACTCACCAACATTACCGAGACGTATAGTCTTGATTAGGCAATTAAGAAAATGTGTCCTTAATTTGATAATCTGTGCAAGTAATCTAGCAAATGCTACATTACTTGTAAATAATAAAAATACATGCACCTATCGAGCAGGTGCATTAATTAAGACCATAAAATAGCGAAATAGTCCAATAAGTAGGTGAATTGGCTCACAAATGTCTCTGTGAATTCTGTGTAAGAATAATAGAGACTCAAATCAAATTTTAGAGGGGGATGGTTTAGCCCCTAATTTTCCTTGTGAATAAGCAGTGCATATACTCCCACTGGACAATAGATGTAATACCACTTATTTATAAATGTTACAAGATTAGAAATTGTTAAGATTTGAACTTTAAATTTGAGATTTTGAATTTGATTTTATAGAATAAGATTGAAAGATTAAGTTTAAGGATTAAAAATTAATGGATTGAGATTTTATTCATTTGATTTTAAATTTTAAGTTTTGAATTAGAAAAAAAAAGATAGAAATTTTAATTTTTGAATGTAAAATTTTGGCTATAAATAGGAGCTAGTACTTCCCTTCCCTTTATTATATTTCTAGACTCTCCAAAATATCTTATTATTATTGATAATCTTTGAAAATTTTGGGTTGCTATTTGTTCCTGAAGCATTAGTCAACCTTGGTTAAGCATAGAAGTATATAGCATTCTATAATAATTTGAGGTAAGTAAATATGTGCATAATATATTTTTGCTCTTTTTAAATGGATATGAAAACTTGTTCTGCAAACATAATGATTTCACGAAATATGTTCTTAAGGAAATTATATTTTTTAGACTTTTAAATTGTTTACAAATGATTTGTTATTTGTTCATAATCATTAAATATTTTATGTACAACATATGAGAATTTTATCAAATATTTGAACATAGAAATATATCGATAGTTAGCGCATTCATCATAATTAGAAGCTCCGTATCAAGGTCACGATCGCTATCATCACTAGCATCAATATCGTTACTAGCATCGATATCGCACTAGCATCAATATCATCACTATCATCAATAATAAAACCTTTAGACTTAAGATTTGTGAGCCTATAACCTTATAAATATTTAACATACAATATACATAATTATTTCCAATGAAAAAAAAAATGTGTTCAGTATAATTTGATAGATATGGAATGGAAATCGCACAAGTTCAAATCCTATCATCCCTATCAATTACTGCTTAGAGGAGTAACGAGAGATCAATTTTAGTCAATTTTAGATCGATTAAATTTTGACAAGAAAAACACTTCGAATTGTTGATTCATCGCCAGAGATGGCTTAAAACTAATAGTTCATTATCTAATGGATTTTTCCGTTCCAATACTCTATCCGAGAGTTATCAGTATTTATCAAATCTGTTCCTATATAACAGAGTGCTATTTAGAGCCGTTTTCAAGTAGTGTTCGATTGATTACATATTAATCAATATTCAATTGATTGGTCTGAGGTAATCGACAAAAAAGATTTGTCTAAGTCACTTCGTTTCTTTTTGTCCAAGTTGCTTTTCTTTTTGTATGTAGGACTGGTGCCAACAATTAATCATGGAAGAAAGGACTTAGTACCAATGGAATGTTACCTAATATGTAATAAGAATAAGACCTATTCGTTTTTTTGTTGCCCTTGATTATTATTAAGTAAAAGCGAATTATCTATACAATCGAATATTGATTGAATGCCTGTGCACTCAGAGACTCTCATGAGTCTGTAATAATAATAACTTGGTCCCGGGCATCTACCATTATACCCACAATGGTTGGCCAATGGGTTGGATTGGTATTAGTTTGGATATAGCAAAAGAATTCTATTTGAATTAAATAGATATTTATAATTATGCTTACGTATTTTTGAAATAATAATTTACGTGTAAATGCAAGTCTTTAATAAATCATAGACATTATGCACAGATTTATTTACTGAGTTGACGACTCACTCCTTATCATTAATATTTTGCAATTGATTAAAGTTTCGAATTGTGAAATAATAGAGATTTTCAATTGAGCTTAGACTATTGGAAAGTTTGAAGTCGATATCAAGTAGAATTTTGGGTATCGTATTTAATCTGAAGAAATATTATCTTGAATCTTTAAGCAGTGTAATTGTACATTTAGATTTATTTACTCTTTTAGTGATTTAATTGTATATTTGAAAATTTTGGAGTTTTGGATTTTATTTCAAATTTATCATATGTTTTGGTATGACAAATTTAGGGTGTTATAATATAATCTTCTAATTTTTTAATGGATATTCATGAGAGTTATCAATAATTTTATGCATCATTGTAGATGCTAGGTGACTAAGACGATCATGCCACAACATAAATATTTTAAGATCAATGAATTTCTGGTTCATTACTACGTGGCTTTCAATTGTATTTATGATTGTATAATACAATTTTGATAACAATGTTGGAAGTTTTTCTAGTATACATTTTTGCCTAAGACATTAGAAGTAAGCAATACGGAGATATTCTGTAATATTCTCATTTAAAGTCTCAATATAGTATCCATTTTGGCGGATATCCTTAAAGTACAAATTTCTACTAGATTTGCTAAAATATAAGACATTATATATATATAATGTAGTTCTACTTGCTAACAAGATTAGTGATCTTCTAGAGCCTTCAATCATTTTTTAATTTTAAGAAATAATTCTTATCTCGAAGAATAGTGTTTATAGTTACATTGACATACATCCCCAGCTTTGTAAGGTATTGCAATTTCCATTTCATTAATTCAAATTATTTGCCATCATATGTATAGGCAAGAGTCCAAGGGATGGGTATGATAATTTTCCTATGTGGGACATTTTCAAAGTCGGTGGAGTCCAACGATGTGGGACACAAAACATATTACACTATAATGGTCATTTATAATCTGAGTTTTTATCTCCTCTATTTTATCTTTATCCGTGAAGGTCACAAAATTTGTTATCTCGTATAATTATTTAAATTAAAATATTAAAAATAAATTTTAATAAAATGATATATTAAAATACTCCTAATCACTTTTTTTGTAACCTTTTTAATAATAATTTAATTTGTAATATTCATAAGAATTTTTAAATAAAACATTTTTTTATTTAATATATTTATTTAAAAATTTTATTATTTTTATTATATTTTGTTAAAAAATTATCTAGGACGTAATTAATATAAAGAGATATTATCATATTCCTCTTCTAAGGTTTGAATTTGTATCACTTAAAGAGAAAGAATAGAGATTGTATCACATACCTCTCTTACGAGATTAATCAACTAACTTCAAATGGTGAATTCACTCAAATACCCTTAATTATTTATTTTTTAATATTTATTTTTGACTTATTTTGTGTATTAATTAATTTAAATATATAAAATAAATAAAAAAATCACAAAATAGAATAAAAGATGAGAAAATTAGGAACTTGATTTGAAGTATAATTTTTTCTAAATAAAATATAGAGATACATATAATTAACAAAACTAATTAAAAAAAGAAAAATAAATTATTTATAACTTTTCTTTGGCTTCAGTAAGAATTTAGGAAAATAAAACTTTCTTCTTTAAACAAAATAACAAATATTAAATAATAATATTTTACGAATTTACCTTCATATCTAACAATTAACTAACGGTTAAATATAATTATAGGGAAGATAAGTGCTACATTTTATATATTTATTACAAATAAATATAACCAAAAATTTTTAATCAAAATTAAGTTAAATAATTTTTTATATTTTTATATAAAATTATCAAATTTAGTGTTGTGTTTTAAAAAACTAATGTTGTCGATTGACTAGAAATTAACTGTCATATCAATAGCATAGTGAGAAATTATGAGATCTGGGGTGTCCCTCCTGGAGCCGAAGAGAGAATGTATGGAAATTTTTTCTGCATCATCTGAAGTATTCAATTCACGTTGAAAGAGAGAGAGAGTGTGTGTGTGTATCCGCGTTATCTTTTTAGACTAGTTCGTTTGAACAATGATTTTCCCTTTGGAAAATGAGATCGAATACTAATTAATGTTTTGGTCTTAGTCAAGATGGACACTTATCCACGTTAAACCTGGTTGATGCTCTCCTCAATGAAAGCTCCTAGAAATTTATATGTAACTTCAGAGGGATATTTTCATGTACTTCCTCTGAACTTTGTAAAACTCGCGTATAGAAAAAGGGTTGTGAGAATAAACGCATACCTCCTATACTACAATAATTCTTTTCACTTAGACTATTTGTTGGACAACAAGAAACTATGAAATTTCTAAAATAGTCTCATTTTTACTACCAACAAACTAATTAATATCATTACTACCATAATGAAATAAAAGTGTTTACAACTTTATAACACTGTGTTTCTTATTTTTTTTGTTTTTAAAACAGCCTCATAAACAAAGACAAATTCTTTGCTTTTAAAATAAAAAAAAAAAGGGATAAATTGAATCTTATCCCTACAAAGCTACCAAAGGTTTCAAAGACAAAGACGTTATTGGAAAAGGTGGTTTTGGAAAGGTTTACAGAGGAGTTCTTTCTTCTAATGAACAAATTGCGGTGAAAAACGTCTCCCATGATTCGAAACAAGGGATGAAGGAGTTTGTAGCTGAGGTTGTAAGCATGGGAAAGCTAAGGCATAGGAACTTGGTGAAAGGGAGAATTTCTGTTGGTTTACAATTATATGCCTAATGGAAGCCTTGACAAAATTTACACGGAAATACGAAAACAAGCCTTAACTGGTTTCAGCGATTTCAAATTATCAGAGGAGTAGCTTCTGGCTTACTTTACCTCCATGAAGATTGGGAACAAGTTGTCCTACATAGAGACATACAACCAGCTAATGTTCTTTTAGACAACGATCTTAATGGAAAGTTGGGAGATTTTGGCCTTGCTAGGCTATATGATCATGGTAGCACTCTGCAGACTACTAAGTTGGTAGGAACTTTTGGTTATATAGCTCCTGAACTTTTGAGATCAGGAAAGGCAAGTACAAGCACCGATGTATACGCATTTGGAGTTTTTACGCTCGAGGTGGCTTGTGGAAGGAGGCCTATAGAACAAGAGGGATTGACCGAAGCAGTAAACTAAGAAATTTACGTTTCGTCTTAAGTCTTAACTAAGAAATTTTAAAATAACATTGATTATTATTCATTTTTTTCCCAAAATGAAAATGATTGATGGAACTGCTAATGGGCCATGGATGACAGATTATTCTAATGGGAAATATTCATGTCTGCCTTTCAATCGCCAAGTCTAGAAAGATAACGTGGATACATTAATTATTAATATCTATCTGCTTTTTGCTTTTAAGGTGAATAATATATTCAAGACGATACAGAAAAAAATTAAAACAAAAAATATAAATTTTTAATGCCGAAGTCACGCTGGCCACATGTCATTATGACATCCTTAATATTCAAGAACAAAAAGTTCTAAAAGAGAGAGAAATAGACCATAAGAGAAATAGTTAAAAAGAAATTATTGATTACTTAAATTAATGAATAACACGCTTTTTAATTCTAAATCTATTCTAATGTAAACAAAAATTCCTTATGAGTAAAGTATTTATCTATGAATTAATAAACTAAATAATTGAAAATAAGAATTAAAATAAATTAAATAAGAGCTATTACTAACATTGATACTACATTCTAGGCTTCTTTGGTAGAGGGACGAGATCTAATATATGTAAAAGTGGTCATATGTAGACAATTTCATTAGTCTTTGAAGAATTGTTAAGAAACTTGAGCGCCTGATGATCTTTAGGATAAGGCTCAGCTCCCATGATATAAAGATAGAACAATTGCATATATAATTCTTGCTCACATGTAAGCCATCTCTAGGGGCCTAAACTTTTAACAAAAAAATGTTATAGCTCATTCTTCATTTAATAAAATAGATCTAACTCTCGAGACATCACAATCAACTTCAAATACATTATTGAAATTAGAGTGTAAAGATTCATGTAGTAGCTAGTCTTTTTAAAAAAAAAAAAATGGGAAACTTAGCTCAGCTTTGCTATAGACCAAACTAGTTGCTTTTCTTTAAGATAGTCATCAATTAATGGAGCAGCAAGAGTACACTAAGTCTTTGACAAAATTGATTGAGTGAGTATTTTACTCACTAATTGATATGTACCCCTGCAACCCATAAGTGTACAGAATCATATAAATAGTAAGTAGAAAAGAAGGATTATGTATTCACAAGGAATAAATTTTGAATTTTTAGATTAAGTATTACGACTATGGTAAGTTAACTTTATCTACGCACTTGAAAATTGTATAAAGAAAGATTACACAAAGAGCAACTAAATTAATTAACAAAAGTAAAAAAGCTAAGAACTTAAACTAATAAAGAGAGAGTATGTGTAGAAATTGATATGAAAATAGTCCTAGGATTTTGATTTCACCTCATTTTTATCATGTCTCTTCTAATTAGGAATTTTTTAAGTTTTTATTTTTAATATACTAATCACAGGTTCTAAGTAACTCTATTGTATCTCACGAGTACCGAACTAAGTTTACATTTAGCTAAACCAACTGATATCCCTATATGATTGAATTAGCTATACAATCTTAAAGTCTAACCTATTATTAACTTTTAGGAATTAAAACACCTTCCAATTTATTAACTCTCGAGTGTTAATATGATTATCTAGTCATTGATGTTCTCCCGAACTCCCAATACACTAAACTAAGTTTTTCAAATTCTATGAATAAATTATATTATCTCTAGTACTATTCCATCCATGTTTAATCAAATAATTCATTATGCAACAAATTATCGATATTAAGTGCAAGAAAAACTCAAGTAATTAAAAACTAATAACAATTACAAATTCTTTAATTAGTCAAAACATGGTTGAAGTAGGCCATCAAAATCCTAGAACATAAATAATTTAGCCTAATATATCAACAATCAAATACAAGTTGATAATGAAATTCATAATTCTTACAATAGTCTATCAATAAAAACAAAATGAATTCCAAGACAAAATTTAGGATTTGAGATAATAAAACTAGTGATCAGGAGCCTCAGCAATCATTCTTCAAGTCTTCTTCCAAAGGCCTTTAAGCTTGATCAATTCTTCTCCTTCTCTCTCTAAAAATACTTTTTTTGTTCTCCTTTCTCTCTTTAGAAGTTTTTTTTTCTTGGATCCCCACTTATATGGTGGTTGATGCCCCAAAAATAACGAAATTTAGGATTAGCCAAATTTAGCTCTCTAAAAGCTTATCGAAAGGCTGAAAATACAGTTTGGAAATAATTGCGTGGCATGGCCATGCCCTTGCTTATGTCTTTAATTTAGCGCGGCTACGCCATGCATACTGCGTCACTCAAGTGTAATGGGGCAGTGCATAGGGCATAAGAGCGCCATGCACAAATCAACATAATTTCAGTTTAGTCTTTTAGTTATTTTTCAATAATGTCTTTCAATCTTTATATATTGTATTTCAATTCCCTCACTTTTTGCTCCTTGCATTTAAGTCCTTCATTTTCTTACTTTTTAGTCCTAATTTTTTATAACTTGTCATTTTTTGTCCTGTTTTTGTGCTGCTTAGCACTTGGCTGTGATTTTCTTCATTTTTACACAAAAACATAGAATTTTATCAAAATAACACCAAGGCTTGAGGATCTACACATATTTAAATATAAAAGTAAAGGATAAATGAGTAAACTACTTACTTATCACTAATCATCAATTTTTAGAATTAAATATAAGCAAAAATCTTCAAGCCATATTGTTATTTGATGAAAATTTGTGTTCATATGCAGAAAGGCAAGAAAACACTAATTCAAGGTGAATTATGCTTAGATAGGAGCAGAAATTCTCATGCTGAGTATAGGTTACAAAAATGAGTATAACTTCATCAACGCAAAATTACATTCTATTTTGTTGCATTAGAAACTAGACATTCGGAGCTTCAAATTGATTTGTCATGAGCATCCCAAGAGGAGGCAACAAGGATGGCGCATGTGCTACAACCTCGCGCATATGGAAGCTATGCCCATGGATGAGAAAGGTCAATTTGGCTGAAAGGGTGGTGCATGCGTGCTACTTTTGCAGTGCATGCCTTCTGCATCTCAGGTTATGTTTTTAGGTGAATTTTAGCCATTGGGTAGGTTTTTTATTGCCATATTTGGTGTAGTCCTAGGTTTTCAAAGAGAAGAATTATAGAGAGAGAATAGGTGATTTAATCAACTTGAAGGCTTTTGAAGAAGAATTGAAGGAGGATTGTTGAAGCCCTTCATCATTAGTCTATTTTCTTAAACTCTATTATTTTATCTTGTATTTCATTTGAATTTTTATTCATTGAATCACTTTTAAGGATTATGGATTACATGATGAATTTGATGTTGATAGTTGATATACTGGACTAAATTGTTATGTTCTAGGATTTTGATGTAGCCTAACTTAACCATGCTTTGATTAGTTGTGGAATTCGTTAATGTTATGAAATGTTTGATTAAGCATAAATGAATGAGTATTAGGGATAGTCTAATTTATTCATGAGATTTGAAGAATACAATTTAGTGTACTGAGCGTTTGGGAGGACTTCAATAACTAAATAATCATATTAACATTAGAAATTAAATAACTGAGAGGTGAACGAATTTCTAGGAGTTAATAATAGGTTAGCCTAAAAGGACGTATAGTTAATTAAGTCAAATATGGATATTGGTTGAATTAATTATGCATAGGACTTGGTTTAACACTTGAGAGGGGGAATTGGGATAAATTAGAACCTGTGATTAGTGCATTAAAAATTAAATCATTACAAATTCTAAATTAGGAGAAACATGGTGAAGGTTAAGTGAAATCAAGATCCTAAGACTATTTGCATATCAATTTCACACACTCAATCTATTAGCTTCAATTTCTAATTTTTTTGGCTATGTTAATTAATTTAGTTCCTCTTATAAATTTATTTCTATTTTTGTTTTTATTTTCTCGATGATTTTATTATCATGTGACTAGATAAAATTAACCTACCATAATTGCAGTACTTAATTTTAAAAATTTAAAAACTTAATTCTCATGGGTACGATAATCCCTTTTATTACTTTACTACTTGTAAGACTCTGTATACTTGGAGGTTGCGTGATCACATAACAAAAACGCCAATAAAATGTAGCAAACATGTGAAAACTGTAACATCTCCAATATTCTTAGGCATTGGTCGTTCTCATATAGCCTTTACTTTAGCCTCAACAACAACCCTTGACACCTATAATAAATCCCAAAATGATCAAACGTTCAAATTTTGCTCAAGCTGACCAACAATATATTCTCTTGAAAAGTTGTAAACATCGTTTAAAGATATTGTAGATGTTTTTCTTGGCTAAGATAGTAGAACAAGATATTGTCAAAGTAAACAACAAGCTAACAGATGGTTAGAATTTTATCAGAGTTCAAATCCCATCGAGAGGTTCATTTACCAATGAAGTATTATGATACATGGTTCATTAGGCTCATGAAATTGCTTGGTGCATTGGATAGTCCAAAGCGAATGATTAACCATTCATGGAGTCCTTTTCAAGTTTTAATTATAGTGTTCCATTCATCATAGGTGACAACATTTTGAATTACACTATAATGGTCGTTATAATCCTAGCTTTGATCCTCTGTATCTTTATCCGTGAAAGTGACAACATATTTGTTATCTTCAAGTAGACGTAGTTAATTTGGATTTCAATGGCATAATATTTAGGACCATACTGTGTTAAGATTTGGTGAAGGCCTTGGTGGTTGCCTTCCTTTTTTCTGGTTTGTAATCGAATTGGTTAAAAAAATAATTGAATTTTGATTACTGTACAATGCTTTGACCACGATGACTTGACGTTCAATAGTTAATGCCTCCCGATTGTTTTTTTGAAATACATAGTGTCTTTTATTTCTACTATATCCAACTGTACTATTATTGCAATGCATGCCTTGTTATATTATGATAGTAGGTGGGTTTACTATTTTTTTCTCGTGAGGATAATATAAGTACTCCCTCTGCAAATTTGTTCTAAATAAGGTTTTGGATATATTAGCATTCACTTGCACCATAATTTATGGCTTGGTGTATAGAATTGTGGGCTCTATTTTTCTCATTCTAAGAACTCTTTCTTGTGAATGTGGGTTTGAGGACAACATCTTCTATCCATCTATTGAGTATACAGTGCAATTCATTATATATCATCATAAGGGATAGGTTGTTCTAGTGGTATTTCCTTTCGTAGTCGTTTATTATATGGTTTGGTTCTATTCTCGTTATGCAAGTTGAGATGCTTTCACATATGTGGTGTATAGAACTTCTTTTTTTGTCTTTTAGATTACTTCACTAATGGATATATTGACAGAGAGAGATGTCTTTTGAACTATTTCAACGAGTTTATGAAATATAGTAATGTTTGGATTTTTTAGGAAGACCATGTGATTGATAGCATATTGTTTTGATATAATATTAATAAATTATACATAAATTCTATAATATTAAAAAAAATGAAAGAAAAATTGGTAGATGTCCCACTAGAATTTAAGATAAAGACAAATACTCCTTGTAGTTTGGGGATAAAGACATAGAGTAAGATCCCCTCTTAGTCTCTCCAAGATCTATTTACACGTATTTTATGTTAAATGGGAAGGCTCGGATCTGATTTTAGTAAATTTTACCTATTTACCACATTCAATGAAAGAAAAACAAGAAGAAAAAAAATCCAAATCCTATTCACCTCAGGGATGAATGAGTTGGTGGCCTTTGTTCAATTGCATACTTGTGTGAGATCTAGATATATCTTGTTGGGATCGTAGAGTGAAGGGCTTATACAAAAGATTATGTAGTCGTTATGAAGCATCAGCAGTACCTCCCAGCAGGTAAATAGCTAGAATCAGAACTAAACAAACAACTTAATCATTTCGAAAGCTAGTAGCAATATCTAGTAGTCAGGGTTGAATAAGCGCTAAAGGCATAGCTAGGCCATAGTCACATCCAATTGATCAGACCCAGCTACAGAACAAGTATAGGCTAAGGTGGCAACTTCCTGGCAAATCACAAGCCCCAAGTTGTTCGCCGCCGCCACCCTCCTCTGTCTCTTCTTCCATGACTGTCTCGCCAACGACTGTGACTCCTCAATTCTCATCTCATCCACGTCCCTCAACACAGCCAAATACGACACAAACATCAACCTTTCCCTCCTTAGCAACGCATTCAATGTCATGGTAGTGCAAACTTGATTAGAATAAGCGAAGCTTTCATGTTTGTAGAGCGAGCGGGCTGGATCTTAAGAAGCTTCTAGCACCGCCAGGGTTTGGTTTGGGATTATCAAAGTTAATTAATTTATTAATTTTAAGATTAGATTATTTTTTTACCTTTCAACACAATAAATTATGGTGATTAATAGTAAAAGACCAGGACGAGATCTTGATCCGACAGACATACCCTTAAGTTCGGCTCAATAGACACAAATTTATTGGAATTAATTTTTTATTAGTCAAATATGTTAATTTTAAGTAAAATAACTATTTTACCCCTTACCATTAAAAAAGACTTCTAAAATGACCAAAGTCACCTTATTAATAATACATAATGGCATTTGCGTAATAGACAATAATTATACGAATACTTTTATAAAATTTAAAAAATTAATACCATAGCCATCAAAAAGCATCTTGAAACAAAAAAGAAATTATAATATTTATGGAGAGAATGTTTTCTTTGTCTTTTTCGTCTTTAAATCCTTAGCACAAGAGTTCACAGTAATAAAGCTTGTTTAAATGAACTTTAGGTTGAATTTTCTATTTTCGTCTTATATTTTCAAAATTGATTGTTTATCATAATTTAAATCAAAATCTAATATTTTTAAAATATAAATAAATTTGTATAACATTTTGAATTCATCTCAAATAGTTCTATAAAACTCTTCAAAATCTTTTAATGATTCATTTTAACTAAATTTTGTTAATAATATTTTAAATTATCAATGCATTTAATATGACGAAAAATTAAAAATTTAAATTTTAGTAAGAACTAAATTTTTATAGGTTAATTAATCAATAATATTAATGCTTTTCAATGTTATTTTATTAAAAAAAATAATCAAATGGGAGGTGCCCAAATTACATGTTTGGATAAAATGCGCAATTACATTGTTTATATGTAAATGTTATTATATATTATTAATACTTTAAATTTGGTTATTTTAGATATCTTTTAAATTATAAGGGGTAGAATAGTTATTTCACTTAAAATAGACAGATTTGACTCACAAAAAGTTAACTTACGGAAGGTATGTATTTATTTGTTAGGGAGTATTTGTTTATCCTCAAATTCTAGGGGTAGTGTCTTTGGCGAGAATCTTTTTTGTAAAACATTTATTGATGGAGATTTTTTTTAATTATTACAAATTATATATGTATAATTTAAAAATATTACATAAAAAATTTATTATGAATACTTATAATATTTTTTAAAATATCACAAATTACATGTATAATTTATTAATATTACATCGAAACTTTACTGGGATGCCTACAAATATCTACACTTGACATACATCTATTGACATTATAATGAAAACCTAATTATATTACATCAAAAATTTATTGGGTCGCTTATAAAAATTTGCACCTAATGTATATCTATTTATATTACGTCAGAAATTTACGTCAAAAAATATATTAAATAATATGTAATTTGTTATTATTTAATTTCTCACAATAAATTATAATAAAAGTATTTTGTTAATATACTATATAATGACCAATATTTTTATTTATTTATTAATATATTTTACATAAACATAATTTATATAAAGTTAGGACTTTTATTAAGTTTTAAAAATTTATTAAATTTTTTGTTAAATATTATATATAAGGGTATAATAAGTCTTTTATAGGAAATTAGAACTTTTAAAGGTATTTTCAAAACTATTAAGACTTATAAAGGTATTTAGTCAAATTTTAGGGACTAAAAGGGTTTTTATCCTATAACTTATTGATATTGCATCAGAAATTTGTGTGAAAGACCACAAAAATCTGTACCAATTATATGTTTACTGAGAATCTTAATTAGATCTAGTCTCAAAAAAATTTGTATTAAATATGCCAATAAATATTGTTAATTTGACGGAAATTTTTTTTTTTTTTAAAATTTAGTGAGCCTCACTTATAGTGAGCCTCACTTAGAGTGAGTTGACTCACAGTATATTGAAAATTAAGCATCCTTACCAATGGCAAGGATCGAAGCCAAAACCTTCTAGTGAAGTCCTAACTCCTAGTCACTTGAACTAGAAGATATTAAACCTCTTTCTTATAATTAGAGGAGAAGGGTATCAAAGCTGAAGGATAGTAGGCAGGCTAGTCTTTATGAACAATCATCTTACTGAAGGATTGATTGTTGACACGCTAAAATCCGCGGGATTTTATAGCGACATAAACAGCTTGATAGTAACCGAACAAAAAAGAAAGTAACTACTTGGGATATGCTTCTATAAGAGAATAAAAATACAAAATTAAACATACCATTTTGATTCTTAATTCTCTTCCTATCTCAACTTCTTCACTGAGATTGAGATACCGTTTATCAATCTTCTCTAGAAGTTCTTCATGTTCAAAAACATACCATTGTGAATTTGACTCTCTTACTATATCACAATTAGTATAGAGTTTCAAAACCATTGTCTTTGCTGTTCTTTCACTTAAAGCTGAAGCAATCAGCTTAGCAGCAATATAAGCATGTCTTTTCTGAAAAAATATAATATAGATTGATTTTAATGTTTCCAAAAATTAATACACGTTAAAGGTTCCACATTTTCTATTTGTTGGCAAACTTGCTTTAATTTCTCAAATTCTTTTGACATTTTATGCTTAATTTGGGTCTTTGACTTCCTACGTTCACTAGAATCAATGTAACGAACATAAATAATCAGATATTGAACAGATAGATCATGAGATAGAGATGCTATCAATATAAAATTTGCAGTAGCTATAAGCATTATGTGTAGCGCAATGCTCCATCGCAATTGTTGGTTCAACGGCCTACTGTGAGTATCGAATCAATGGTGGACCTGGTGTGCGCAGAACTATTGCTAGTACCTGTAATTTCACTCTCTAAAGCTCCATTAGTCTCTGAGAATAGACCTATTACGACACCTTCAGGTGGCATATCCGGTAAAGTAACTTCACCATCTAGGTACTGCATCACTTGCCTCATGCTAGGCCTGGCTGCTGGGTTTCGATGGGAACAAAACAAGCCGAGTTTCAGAACCAACTCCATTTGATCCTCCGCATATAGACCTTCCAGTCTCGGATCACTCGATACGAGAATGGCTCCTCTTTTCCAGCAACCAGTAACCCAATCTACCAAATTTACTTCTTCGGTCAATCCCTCTTGTTCTATAGACCTCCTTCCACAAGCCACCTCGAGCATAAAAACCCCAAATGAATATACATCTGTGCTGGTACTGGCCTTTCCTGTTCTCAAGAGTTCTGGAGCGATATAACCAAAAGTTCCTACCAACTTAGTAGTCTGCAGGGTGCTACCATGATCATATAACCTAGCAAGGCCAAAATCTCCCAACTTTCCATTAAGATCGTTGTCTAAAAGAACATTAGCTGGTTTTATGTCTCTATGTAGAACAACTTGTTCCCAATCTTCATGAAGGTAAAGGAGGCCAGAAGCGACTCCTCTGATAATTCGAAATCGTTGAAACCAATTAAGGCTTAGTTTTGTCCTTCTGTGTAAAATTTTGTCAAGGCTTCCATTAGGCATATAATCGTAAACCAACAGAAATTCTCCCTTTCGCCTACAATAGCCGCGGAGTTTCACCAAGTTCCTATGCCTTAGCCTTCCCATGCTTACAATCTCAGCTATAAATTCCTTCATCCCTTGTTTCGAATCATGGGAGACCTTTTTTACCGCAATTTCCTCATTAGAAGAAAGAACTCCTCTATAAACCTTTCCAAAACCGCCATTTCCAATAACTTCTTTGTCTTTGAAGCCTTTGGTAGCTTTGTAGAGATTCTTATACAAGAACCTCTGCGGTCCATATTCTCTTTCCCAGTCTTCATTGATTTCTCCATATTTCTCCCTCTTTACAAAGTAAACCGCTGCAAGGATTGTTATCAGCACAACAACTACTGCTAAAATCAAAACAATACTGATAAGTCGTCGTTCCAGAATTGATTTTGCTGCTGGCGGTGAACGGACGGGCATTGAAGGAAGCTTGGAAATGTCAAGGCTCTTTGCTTGTCCACCTTTGTTGAAACTCCATCCCAGAATATAGTGGTCACTTACAAGTGCACCAGTTGCTGCAGAGAAACCAACGTACATACTATTTAAAAGAATTGGAGATAGATCGAGGGTTGCTGACAAGAGTGGCCTTTTTGGTCTTGGGATTGTGATCGGTGCTAGAGTTACGTTGAGTAATTTTTCTGCTCCATCATATTCAATCCAAATCTGTATCGGATTTCCACCTTTTAGGGATAAGCTTTTATGCTTCCCGTCTATATCCGAAAAAAAAGCTGCTGGAGCAGATACGTTGGATATGATGCTGTTCACATCAATTCCCACATGGTTTCCATCTCTGTCATTGAATCCAGTGCTTTGTACGGTATCAAGCTCAATGGCCAAGATATGGTTCGTAGCTAGGCCATTGTTTGACAGATTGAAGATTCCCAAAAATGGACCGTCAAGAGCATTGCTGAAGTCAGTGGACGGTGAGATGACAAAAGCCATGCCGTTGCCGCCAGAATTAAGGACTCCTCCAACAATGGCAAATACAAAAGTCGTGGAAAATGAATGAGATCGAGGACAAGATGTGTTGAATTTTATTGGAGATGGGTAGAAAGCATTGCTCTTTAGTAGTTGGTGATCGGAGCTGGTTAGCTGCAATAGACCATTGTGGCGGATTGATGCCTCTCCCTGTCGATGCAGTCGCGGTTCCACGTAGAAGTTGTGGTAGATGAACTGGTTTTCATCCTCAGTCGAGGCAAAGGGAATAAACGATACATTGAAAACTATCCAAAAGTACAGTGATATTAGAGATGCAGCCATTAAGAAAGGTCCGAAGTAGTCTGCTTTTTCTCAAAACAGAGAGGTCTTATCTAGTGATATTATAATGGAGGCAAGGTTTAGGTTTCACTACACATTTATAAACCCGACGTACACGATGTAATTTCAATTTTAATATTTAAAAATAAAATTTTAATTTCAAATAAAATAAGGAAGCAACATCCGAACCCCTTCCACAAGAAACAAAAAAACTGCGCTCGCTCTATTGGTCACCACCCCCACCATCGTTTGCTCGAACTAAAGCAAATATAAACAGCATGAGCCTGAGTCTGAGTCTGCGGTCGCTACTAGTCAACCACTTCTAGATGATAACAATGACACCTTCGTGTAAAACGACACGATGGGTTGCATGACCGATGGAAAAACTCAATATGAATTCCTTAAGAGTTTTTGTGGACCATAAGATTAATCGAGTTGAACGTGGAAAATGATTAATCTTAACTAAGAAAGTAACATTAATTATTATTCAACTCTTTTTTTCAAAGTGATAATGATTGTTCGAAATTCCAATGGCACATGGATGAGAAATTATTCTAACGAGGAAAAATTCATATTTCCCTTTCAACCACTAAGTCTAGAATGATAACGCGGATACATTAATATCCAACTGTTTTTATGTTTAACGTGAATTGTATATTCAAGATGATACAGAAAAAAAGAAAAAATAAAAAATATATATATTAACTTTTAATGCAAAAGCGACACTAAATGTTATGAATATTTACTAGCATCTATCCTAATTTTAAGTAAAGAAAAACTCCTTATGAATAAAGTATTTATCTATGAATTAATAAACTAAATAATTAAAAACAACAATCATAATAAAATAAGACTTACTAATCTTGAACATTAAAATTCTTTGAGATGCTGTAATCGCTAGAAAAATTAACAATCAAAACATTACCATTGATCTTCTACAGAACGCGAATGGCCTAATTTTCTTCTACTTCAGATTGTTGTATTCTTCTATGGAAAGCATTTCTTTGCATAAATGAACCATCATTGATCTCCTAAATCAAAGGTCTTCAGTCTATTATTTTTGTTGGCAACTGTCTCCTCTAATTTCTTCTTAACTTTATTGTGAAGAGTGGTAAATTTTGTCTATCATATGGCCAACAATAATGCTCATTCTAGGATTCTTGGGTAGAGAGACGAGATCTAATGTCTGCAAAGGTATTGGTCGACCAATTAGGCACTTCTACCTGCGGTAAAGCATGATCTTTCTTGAGTTAGGTTGCATAGAATATTGCCTAATGCCCAATTGACGACTTCAGTTTGCTCATCTATTATTCGAGGATAAGAGTAACTGCTACACTGAATGACGTATTAATATTTTCCATAAGAAATTTGCCATCACGTTCAATTATTGTATTAAGTATAGGGCTCCCATTGTTGTAAAGTGAGAACAATTGCATACAGTTTTTGCTTATATGTGGTCCTTCTCTAGTTGGTCTACACTAAACTTTTACCTAAAAAATGCTATAGCTCTTTCTTTAATTGACAAATCAAATCTAACTCTAACTCCTGAGCAGTCAAAATTAACTTCAAATAGTTTATTGAAATTAAGAAGTGTAAAGATTGATGTAGTAATCAGTCTTTCTTTTAAAAATAGGAAACTTAGCTTATCTTTGTTAGACCAAACTAGTTGCTTTTCTTTAAGATAGTCGTACAAAGCAGCAAGAGTACTCAAGTATTTGACAAAACGCCAATAAAATATAATAAGCCTGTGAAAACTTAAACATCTTCAATATTCTTAAGTGTTGGTCGTTCTCATATAGCTTCACTTTAGCCTTAACAAACTTGATACCAAGAGGCTGGTGGAAAGATTAGGGACTCTTGACTATCAATCATAGAAAATAACCTGATTAACAAGAATTAGAGAATCAATACGAATTAGTTATAATGAAATTATACATCCTAGAGCTTTAATTATTTGAATTCTTCTTTAGTTTAATTTGATTTCATTCTTTTTTTTTTTTTTTTGCTTTAGATTAGTTTAATTTTCTGCATTACCCCTTTGTTTTCGAGTTCTTCAAATAAAATTAGAGTTAAACTAATTTCAGTACTTAATAAGCAGTCAATATCACGGGCACAATACTTTATTTATCCTTTATTATTTGTTAGCAATAAAGTGCACTTGTATTGAAAAATTCCACCGCACTAATAATTGAGAAAATGATCAATATCCCCTTCATGTTTGGTCTAATTACCCAATACCCCCTTACTATTTTAAAAATATCCCATTATATCCAACCGTCAATTGAGATAACAGAAAAATTAAGTTTTTTCATGATTTTATGAAAATAACCCTAATGAGTGATATTTATATTTTAGTGGACCCTATATAACAATAAAAGGCTCATACCAATATAATAAAATTATTCTATAATAAAATAATAAAATAATAAAATAGAAGAAAAAAGAGTATAATTTTTTTTTATCTTACTCATTTTTTTATTTCTAATTTTTCTTTTATTTATGTCTTCTCCTTTTTTTTAATCCTACAACCAAATAAAAAATTTAGAATCTAAAATCTTTGAAACCAAAACAAGATAAACCCATTTGTTTCATGGTCAATCATCAAAAATTGATTCAAGAAGTAAAACTAATTTAAGAAAACCCATTTTTTTTTCCTTGTCAATCATCGAAAATTGATTCATGCAGCAAAACTAATTCAAAAAAATCCATTTGTTTTCTTGTCATTTATAACTTCAATTCAACAACAAGATCCACTTCCTCATCCTCACTCATTTCCTCCTTCTCCAGATTCTTGTCCTAATCATCATCACTTGAATCACTCATATCATCACTTGTCCCACTTAAACTTCCTTGGACCCACTCAATCCTTTCTTTTCTCCAAGTCCAATAATTCATTTTCGTTACTTTCATATTGAACCAAATACTTATTACATTTCTTATCCATGGGCCAATAAACCTTAATTCTCTTCTTCATAACCTCTTCTCTATAGGATTTGGAGGTGGCGAGATGTGAAGGAGTAAGAGAAGGTGTTTGGTCGATGCCAAGGTGAGGTTTTTTAAGTCGAATTGAAGAGAGGATAGAGTGCTTAAGCTAGGGATCAAGCTCGAGTTATGACTACGATGACAAGGTAGCAGTGGCAATAGTGTGAAAGGGTAAGGTGTAGCTGCTATAGGGATAGTCACTCCTATAAAAAAAAAAAATAGAGGCCTAGTTTTAGATTATTCTTTCAATTGTCCTAGGGTTGCTATGGATCTTCTCGAAGATTGTTAAATCTTTTGCAAGAGAATTGGGCTTTATACCAATTAAAATACTAATGTGTAACCTAAGAAAAGAGGTGAATTGGGTTTTTAACAAATATTAACAATAAATTCAAATTTCAATGTAAAAACACAATATATAATATTTGCAATAATGTAAAAAGGAGACTGAGTTAAGAGATTGAACATCATATTTATAGTTGTTTAGCTAACACTCGGCCTACATCTACGATATCAAATTGGGATTAAAAAGAACCTAATGAAACCAAGATACACCTACGATGTCATATTGGTGTTAAGACAAACTCGATTAAGCCAAGATACACTTACAATATCATATTGACATTAAGATGAACTCGATTAAGCAAAAAGACACCTACAGTATCAGATTGACATTAAGATAAACTCGATTAAGTCAAAAGACACATACAGTATCAGATTGACATTAAGATGAACTCGATTAAGCCACAAGACACATACAGTATCAGATTGGCATTATGAAAAACTTTATTAAGTCAAAATACATTTGCAATTTCAAATTGGCATTATAAAGAACTTTATTAAGCTAAGATACACCTAAGATATTAGATTAGTATTCTTCATGGGAAATCCACACCCAATGTTTTTGTCATATGTTATTTCGCCATGATCGGGGAAAACATGGCAAAATAACATATGACAAAATCATAGGCTTGAAGAAGTCACAAATAACCACCCAAATATTTCTAAGAGGAACCATTTTGCTGAGTCTTGGCCTATCTGTTCAATATAATAGAAAACAATATACACGTGATCACCCTTGAAGCCTATTAAATAAGCATCTAATCTCAAAATTTCTACTAGGTCTATCTACCCTCAATAATAATATAAGTAAGGTAATATAAGCAAATCTTAACATGGCTACCAAGTTTATCTAACCTTGGTAGTAATATAACTAGAGCATTTCAAACTTCCTAAGTAAGCATGCATTTCTAACCACATCAATAATGGAGCAAACCAAAGTCATAGAGGAGGTTTAGTAAACAAGGTCTTAACTTGCTCGATGGAAGTCTCTCACTCCTACCTATATATCATACAATCATTTATGAAGCGTTTATAAAATAGGGTTAAGGGTTACCTTTTTTTAACACTTCATCCTTAGAAAATACCTTACGGTAGGCTTTTTGTATGGCTTCATACAGATGGGGCCAAATGTTAATGCTAAAATTTATCTTGTCGCCACATATGCACTACGTCAGATAAATCTCAGTCAACATTCAAAATTTGTTAACTATGGGAAGTGCATCCATGGTGTTAGATAACTTTGCAAATAAGGTATCCTATACTACATTATCTACCATATTGATTTACCAACCTACTGAGGTGGTTGACCTCTCTACCAAAGTAGCATGCTATAATATTGAGGTGGGTGACTCTCTTATTAAGATAACTCACTCTTACGCTGAGGTAACTTACTCTCATTTCAAGGTAAATCACTCTTCCATCGTGGTAGCAAATACCTACAAAACAAGAGCATATCAATGCGCATCAGTAGTGTTATCGAAAAATCCCCTCGACAATCAAGTTAGAATATGTATCGAAAAACTAATCTCAAAAGGTCAACAATAATAACAACAATTATTATATGTGTATAATTGTGAGGATAATAAGAGAGAGAGAGAGAGAGAGAGAGAGTAAACTAATAAAAGAATCGAACCTCTTGCTTGGGGAAAACTTGGGGTTTATATAGTTGGTAGAAAAAGATGAGTTATCACCTAAAAGATCCATATCACGTAATCGCTGTGCATGTCATGAGAAAATTTAAAAGCTATTTGGTCTCGTATTCCTATATGCTGGTCTCAATCTCATTGACTTATGGTGGCAGTCATTTATTGATACTTACCAACATGTAATCAAGTAGTTCATATGGTAACTTAATCATTAGTTAGTAATCATTGCTTTCTTTAACTTTAAGGCTCGCACTCACAGCACCTTAATCTTGTAACCGTCATTGCTCTAGGTGAAATATGGTGATTTGGGGCTTCAGGTTATGGACTTTTGAGTCCACTAACTATTTTTAGTCGATATTCTTTTTATACCGAGGTAACAAGTCATCTCAGCTAGCAGGTCTGTTAAGACTGGGCTTTTTCTTTGCCACATAACTCTAATGTAGCTGTCATATGAATATGAATGATCCTTTCCTTCACAATTATCAACTATTTCACTAACCTCATGAATGGACGTTTACCATCAATGTTTAACTTAATATATCAATATATATCTATACTCTTTTGAATGAAAGGTCAGTGAAAGGGGGTGATAATCATGAGACAACAATGGGGCAATCTGCATAATTTATTGTCTCACGCATTTTATTTGTCTCATCTAACTTTTGAACTGGAGGAAAATATTTAGGCAGTCTGGAGTGACTATAAAAAACACAGTAAGGTAGAAAAAGTAAAATAAAATAAAAGAGAGAAAAATTTAGAAAAAAATTAAATTCGTAATTTAATTTTTAATATTTTAAAAATTGATATACCATGTTAATAAATTAAATTTAAAAAATAATCTTATTACTTAGTCCATGACCATAATTATTTTATAATAGTGTTCTATGATAGAATATTAAAACTAGTCATACAAATGTGATAATAATAACCGTCATCTCTTCAATAATCACCATTTTTCTCTTTTTACATGTTCATTAGAATCATTGTAGCATATTCTAATTTTAAACACTACATATTCGTAGCAATATAACACAAAATCAGTTAAATTAATAACCATATTATAAAGAACATCATACTTTACAAATTGACGAAAAACCACGACGGCAAAAATAATCAAAAGATTTGAGTGAGAGTAACAAGATAGTTGGTGGTTGGTGTATAGTGGGGGGTGGACAGCCACAAGACAACAATGAAGAGATTTTGGGAAGGTGACAGGAAGACCAAGATGGCTAGTGGTGGTATGATAAGGGTGGATAATAGAGAAAGATTTAGGGTTGCCTATAATATATATATAGATCCAAAAATATTTTGTTTTGATAAAATAATTAAAAAAGGATAAAATAGATGTCCTATACAGATATTCACAAGTCATATTGTATAGGAATATTAAATCTTCTTACCATATCCTATCCATATCTATTTTATAATATCTATATTCTATCCATTGAGATCGGATACAGATAGATCGGATACAGATAAATCGGATACAAATAAATACCCTCAAAAATAATATCCATTGCCATCCATATTTGCCCCACATAAATGTGTATATGTGTATCCTTAATTTTTATTTACATTTTTAGGCGCAAGGCATGTATTTTAAACTTTTAATACTACCAAAAGTACTTTTAAATAATCAAATATTTTAGTAAATAATTAATTTTAAAATTTACAATTGTAATTTTGTATTACATGAGATATGTTAAACTGTCCAATTAATCGGGTCAATTGATTTTTGAGAATGTTATATATACATATATATGTGCATATTATTATTATTATTCATAAATAGCAATTTATTTATTTGCTTAAAAACTTAGTTTGTTATTTGTTATTATTCTTCATAATTAGTTATTTTCTTTTTCATTTTTGTCTTTAATTTTTTTAATACCTTTAACTCTATTATAATAATAATAGGGATGACAATTGATACCCTTTATAATAAATGAAAAAATAGATCATTTTTAGTAAATGGAAATTAAAATACAAGAAAGTCTTCTTTTTCTTTTTTAATATAATAAAGGGATGTTGTTATTTACCCTTAATTTTTGGAAAAAAAAATCTGAATTTAGTTTTGAGGAAATAGGACGATATTCCATCATCTAAACTTCTTAGTTTGGCCTCTTAAATATTTTCGGTTGAGTTCTTAAACTTAATAAAATAATAGAAAGATATAATATTTTTATAATTAACATTTTAAAGTCCCACTATTTAGAGGAATAAAATGTTAAACTTAAAATTTATTTTATTTTATTATGTTAAAAAACTTTAGAAACAAATATAATTATTTAAGTTAAAATATTAATGATTAATTTAGACAAAATGATATACTAAAATACTTCTAACATTTTTTTTAACTTTCTTAATAATAATTTAGTATGTAATGATGATAAAAATTTTAAATAAAATATTATTTTTATTTAATATGTTTATTTAAAAATTATATTATTTTATTGCATTTTGTTAATATATTATTAAGCATGTAATTAATATAAATAAATATATATTATATTTATTATAAATAAAGATGATTAAACTTTTTTAAAAATTTTTATCAAAATTAGGTTAAATAATTAAATAAAAATTTAAAATAATATTTTTTATATAAAATTGTTAAATTTAGTGCTGAAATTTAGTTTTGTGTTTTAAAAAACTAGTATTGTCCATTGACTATAAATTAATTGTGATATCATAGTGTGAAATTATGAGATATATAAGGAGTGTCCCTCTTGGTGCCAAAAGGCCGTATGGAAATATGTTTTCTGTATCATCTTAAATATTCAATTCCCGTTGAAAGTCATAGCATATAATGTAGAGTAATAGACATAGAGGTTTTAAAGGTTTAGTTAATTAGCTATATAAATCTTAATAATTTCAAATTTTACCTTAAAAGTCTTTGTGTGCATAGAAAAATATGATTTTACAATAATATTCTTATTAGTTATTATATTTAAGTCTCCATATTTTTAAAAAATAAAATATATTTACTTAAATTTTCAATAATATAAAAATATCCTTAACTTTTAAAAAAAAATAAAAAAATACCCCTAACTAATTATTCATATTAAAAATAAATATTTTATCTTTATATTATTGTCTTAAAATTTGATGTCAATTTTTGTACAATATAATTATATATAAATCATGCTATAATAATATTATCAAAATCTCTAAAAAAATTAAATATCAATTATGATAATTTTTATAATATAATATTTATTGTCATAAATAGTTAAAATTCACAATGTGTAATTTTTAATTTATTTGTAAAATTATTTACGATATTAGTTTTTACTATTAGTTGTAAAAGTTAAATATTCTATTTTAGAAATTTTGACAATAATAAATGGTTTATTTTGTCAAAATCTCCAAAATATGCCATTTATTTTTTTATAATTAGTACTAAAAAATATTTTATAATTTTTTTTAAATAAATTTAAATTTTTTATGTTTTAATTACATTTTTATAACAAAGGGATAATAAGTCTTAAAGAAAATAATTAATAATTAAATATTATTATAATTTTTAAATTTAAATATTAAAATAAAATTACATTAATTATTAAAAGATAAAAAATAATATATTATAGTAATTTTAAGTCAAGTTTTTTAATAATTTAAGACAATAATACAAAAATAAAATATTTATCTTTTTTCACGAATTGATGCTTCTCAGTGAAAACTCTTAGAAATTTACAAGTAATTTAAAGGGTTATTTTTATATATCTCTCCTAAAGTTTGTAAAATTTATACATAGAATGAATGTCTATTATGACTAACACATACGACCCTATACTTCAATAATTCTTTTCACTTGACTATTTTTCTTTTGACACAACTATTTGTTAAATAACCATAAAACTACAAATTTTCTAAAATAACCTCATTTTTATTAACGATATACCAGTTAATTACTACTACGACGAAATAAAAATTTAACAATTTTATATTTTTACTATTTTATTTTTAAAATAAATTCATATTTTTTTAAATAAAAAAGCAATAAATTGTATTTTAAATTAAATTATTAATTTTTTTATTTTTTAAACATAAAACGACAGCGTTTTTAATAAAAAATATTTAAAAATTACTATTTCGGTTCGGTCCGGATTTTTTGAATCAATCCCAAAATTGAACCGAAAATTTCGAGTTTTTATAATTAAAAACTGAAACCGAACCAGTTTAAAAGAAATGCTGGATCAAACCCGTCAATTCTGATCCAATTCGAGATAGATTTTATGCCCACCCTTAGGTATTTTTATCTTTTTCTTGAAGTTAAAAGTGAATATATTCTATTTTTAAAAAATCTGAAAGATTTAAGTATAATAACTAATAAGGATATTATTATAAAATTATATTTTTTTAATAAACATTAGAACTTTTAAAATAAATTTTAAAATTATTAAAATTTATATAATTAATTAGTAATTTAAAGGGTTATTTTTATGACTTAAAAAATAAATCTTGTTAATGACAAGGATCGAAACCAGGACCTCATAGTGAGGTCTTTTGACTCCTGACCACTTAAACTAACCCAAGTGATTAGATTATTTTTATATATCTCTCCTAAAATTTGTAAAATTTATACATAAATTGAATATCTATTTTCACTTGACTATTTTCTTTTGACACGACTATTTGTTAAATAACCATAAAACTACAAAATTTCTAAAATAGCCTCTTTTTTTACTAACGATATACTAGTTAATTGCTACTATGACGAAATAAAAATTTTGCCACTTTATTTTTTACTATTTTATTTTTAAAATAAATTCTTATTTTTTTTAAATAAAAAAACCAATAAATTGAATATTCAACTATTAACAAATATTAATGATAAATTAGGCGGAAATGTAGAACAAAATTTAAGTATCCCATAGAAAATTGTATGGCTGCCTAACGATAATAACATAACAAATGTAGGCACAAAATACATAAGACATAAAGAGCAAGACGCGACTTAGGCCAAAGTAAGAGAGCCAGTAACAATCTAACAATAACACCACAATAATTCAATCCGAAAACTCACGTAAAAGAAAACAACAAATATCCTCAAAACAATCGATATTGAGTTTTTTTCCATCTAACAATTGTCAATCGAGGACCGGTTAGTAGCAATAGCAAGCTCAACCTCGTGTTTGTTTATAGTCACTTTGCTTAAAACTTCAGCAAGCAAAAAAGAAATCAAATTTGATGGAGAATTGACTTCAGCCAAGCTGTTGCAGGTTCATATTTGGGAATCTTCAATCTGTCAAACAATGGCCAAGCTACCAACCACATCTTGGCCATTGAGCTTGACACTGTACAAAGCCCCGAGTTCAAAGACAGAGATGGAAACCACGTGGGAATTGACGTGAACAGCCTGATATCCGAAGTAACTGCTGCAGCAGCTTATTTTTCGGATAAAGACGGGAAGTTAAAAAGCTTAGTCCTACAAAGTGGAAATCCAATGCAGATATGGATAGACTATGATGGAGTAGAAAAGTTACTCAACGTGACTAGCACCAATCACAATCCCCAGACCAAAAAGGCCACTCTTGTCAGCAACCCTTGATCTTTCTCAGATTCTTTTAAATAGTATGTAAGTTGGTTTCTGTGCATCAACAGGTACACGTGTAAGTGACCATTATGTTCTGGGATGGAGTTTCAACAAAGGTGGAAAAGCAGAGAGCCTTGATATTTCCAAGCTTCCTTCAATCCCCGTCCGTTCGCCTCCACCATCAAAAGCAATTCTGAGACCACAACTAATCATTATCGTTTTGATTTTACCAGTAGTTGTTGTGCTGATAAGAGTCCTTGCAGCGGTTTACTACGTGAGGAAGAAGAAATATGAAGAAGAGAATACGGACCGCAGAGGTTTTTGTATAGAATCTTTACAAAGCTACCAAAGGTTTCAAAGACAAAGAAGTTATTGGAAAAGGTGGATTTGGAAAGGCTAATAGAGGAGTTCTTTCTTCTCATGAGGAAATTGCGGTAAAAAAAGTCTCCCATGATTCGAAACAAGGCATGAAGGAATTTGTAGCTGAGGTTGTAAGCATGGGAAGGTAAGGCATAGAAACTTGGTGAAACTCCGTGGCTATTGTAGGCGAAAGGGAGAATTTCTGTTGGTTTACGATTATATGCCTAATGGAAGCCTTGACAAAATTTTACACAGAAAGACTAAAACAACCCTTAATTGGTTTCAGCCATTTCGAATTATCAGAGGAGTAGCTTCTGGCCTACTTTACCTCCATGGAGATTGGGAACAAGTTGTCCTTGTTGAAACCAGCAACAAGAATGAACTGACATAATTCATTAGATCAGAAAATATTCTTACATATAGGCATGGCTTTACATAGACAAAACATCCTTTTTAGGGAACCTAAACCATGCTTACTCTTTAGCTTTTACAACTAAGGAAACACACTCCTTAAAACCTGCAAGGATGTCATTTCTAATTCATCCAAACTAACTAAAACTTAACCATTCAAACTTAAACAACATAAAGATAAAATATAAAACAAATTCTCAATGCATCAACACTCCTCCTTGAGATTTTGTTTTGAAACTCCAAGCTTTTCCCTGAGCTTTTCAAATCTGGTTTTAGGCAAAGCTTTGGTCAGAATATCTGCCACCTGCTCTTCAGATTTGCAATGAATGAGGCACACTTCTTGATCCCTTTCTGCCTCTCTCAAAAAATGAAACTTAACTTTCATGTGTTTAGTTTTACCATGCTGAACTGGATTCTTTGCAATAGCAATAGCTGACTTGCTATCACAAAAGATTGGACTTGCATTAATCTGTCCAAAACCTAAATCAATCAACATCTTTCTCAACCAAATGCATTGATTTGCACCTGCTGCAGCAGCAATGAACTCTGCTTCAGCTGTTGATTGTGCTACAACATCTTGCTTCTTAGAACACCATGAAAACATTCCGGACCCAACTGAAAATGCATATCCTGAAGTGCTTTTTCCATCATCAATGCAGCCAGCCCAATCACTGTCCACATAGCCAAACAAATTAAGTTCTGCTTCAGGTTTGAACCAAATGCCAAAGTCATGTGTGCCTTTTAGGTACCTCAATACCCTTCGACCAGCTTCGAAATGTACTTGACTTGGATTTTGCATAAACCTTGAAAGCAAACTGGTTGCAAACATAATATCAGGTCTTGTTGCAGACAAGTATAATAAACTTCCCACAAGACTTCTATATCGGAATGCATCAGCCTTTGTATCTCCATCAAACTTGGTCAACTTTTGGTTAACTATTAGTGGTGTGCTTGTAGGTTTGCAATGTTGCATTCTGAACTTCTTCAGCATATTGATAATATATGCTTGCTGTGAAACAAAAATCCCTTCAGCAGTTTGATGAACTTGAAGGCCAAGGAAAAACTTCATCTCACCCAAATCTGTCATTTCAAACTTTTGGTATAGTTGCTGCTTGAAATCATTCACATCATCAATTCTACTTCCAATAATTAACAAATCATCAACATACATTGATATAATTAAAGTATCAGCAGAAGCAGAAGTCTTGATGTAGAGAGTAGCATCATTGCAACTCCTCCTGAAACCTGAAGCACAAAGAAACTCATCAATTCTGCTATACCAGGCCCTTGGTGCTTGTTTTAAGCCATAAAGTGCCTTGTTCAGCTTGTAAACTTTGTCTTCCTCTCCATTAACCTTAAAACCTTCTGGTTGCTCAATAAAAATCTCTTCCTTCAAGTAACCATTGAGGAATGCTGACTTGATATCAAGATGGAAGATTTTCCATCTGTTTTGAGCAGCTAAAGCAATAAGTAATTTGATTGTATCAAGTCTGGCCACAGGTGCAAAAGTGTCTCCATAGTCAATGCCTTGCTGCTGAGCATACCCTTTCACAACAAGCCTTGCTTTATGCTTATGTATAGAACCATCTGCATTGAACTTAGTTCTATATACCCACTTTACACCAACAACTTGCTTGTGTAAAGGTCTGTCTACCAATTCCCAAGTTTTGTTCTTTTCTATTACAACAATCTCATCTCTCATAGCCACATTCCACTCCTCATAGTTGGATGCTTCTGAAAAGTTTGAAGGGTCAATCACAGCAACATTACACCTTGCATACACATCTGATAGGCTACATGTTCTTAGCACTGGTGAATCTGTTGTGCTTTGAACATTTATTTCCTCAACTCCATCAATCTCTTGAGCGGTATCTCTCTGAAAAACTGATCTTCTTACTCTACTTGAAGTAGTTTCCACATCCAATTCTTGCCAATGACACTCTGAGCTCTCATCTACCTTGACATCTCTACTTACAACAATTTTCTTAGTTTCCAAGTCAAAAATTCTGTACCCTTTTGCTTGACTGCTGTAACCAAGAAAAATGCCTTTACTTGCCTTTTTAGAGAGCTTATCTCTCTTGACATCAGGTACATGGACATAACACACTGATCCAAAGACTTTTAGGTGCCCAACGGAGGGTTTTAAGCCACTCCAAGCTTCAATTGGTGTTTTTCCTTCAATGGCATGAGTTGGCAATCTGTTTTGGAGATAAACTGAAGTGTAAACAGCTTCTGCCCAGAATTTTTTAGGCAAATTCTTCTCATGCATCATGCTCCTTGCCATTTCAAGAAGAGTTCTATTCTTCCTTTCACACACTCCATTTTGCTGGGGTGAGTAAGGCACTGTCAACTGATGCTGAATTCCAGCATCTTCACAGAATTTATCAAACTCATTTGAGATGTATTCTTTCCCATTATCAGTTCTCAACTTCTTCACCTTAACACCACTTTGTGTTTCAGCTAATGACTTGAATTTCTTGAAACAAGAAAATGCTTGAGATTTGTTGTTCATGAAGTAAACCCATGTCATTCTAGTCAAATCATCAACAAACAAGATAAAGTATCTGTTCTGATTCAAGGATGGAGTTTGCATAGGTCCACACACATCTGAATGCACTAACTCAAGTTTTTCAGTAGCTCTCCACTTAGCTTGCGATGGGAAGGGAAACCTATGGAGTTTTCCCATTTGGCAACTTTCACAAACTTCATTACATATGTTAACAGCAAACATATCATCTACCAAGCATTTTTCTTGCAAAAGCTTCAAAGACTTAAAGTTTGCATGACCAAACCTCTTATGCCACAACCAAGACTCATCAACAACGGTTTTGCATGCAAGAGAAATGTTTGAATGCCAATGAATAATGAAGCTTTTATCAATCATAGGCACAACAACAACTTTATCTCCAGAAGAATCAGATATAACACATGCCTTATCTTTAAAAAACAAAGAATATCCTTTATGCATCATTTGCCCAACACTAAGTAAATTCTGATCCAGATTAGGAACCAATAACACATCATTTATAAACTTGATTCCTTTTGAAGTTGGAATAGAAATTGTACCTTTTCCAGCAGATTCAATGACATCTCCATTTCCTAACCTGACTGGAACTCTGACCGTGGTATCCAAAGTGCTGAAATATTCTGAGTTTGAAGTCATGTGGTTTGTACACCCACTGTCTAGCAGCCATGAGTGTTTATCTGGAGCTTCACTTGACAAAACAGCCATGAATATGTGATCCTCAGGTTGTTTTTCCTCCATTACATTTGCTTGCTGTTTTTGATCAGTTTGTTGTGGTGAAAAGTGCTGATTTTGTTGCCTTTTCAGTTTGCAGTACTTGGCAATATGTCCAATTTTCTTGCAAACTCTACATTGAGCCTTTTTCCAGCAGCTAGTTTCATGGTGATTTGTCTTCTTGCAATGACTACAAGGAGGAAATCTTCCTTTTCCTAACTCCCTTTGTTCAGCTTCAACAACCTTACCTCTATGGCTTTTATCACCAAATACTCTTTTGTCATCTTTGGAATTGAATGACCTTGAGCTATGCTTGGCTTGAAAAGCCCCTTCTGTCTGGCTTTCTGATCTAACAGAGGTTCTTTGTTCTTGAACCTGTAACTTGCTGATCAACTCAACAACAGTCAACTTCTTGAGGTCATGAGACTCTTCAATAGCTGATACCTTAGCCTCAAACTTTTCTGGGAGACTTATTAGCATCTTTTCTACTATTTTGTGCTGTTCAATCACCTCTCCTAACAGCCTCATCTGGTTTACAAGTTCCATTACTTTGGAAGAGTAAACTTTAATTGTCTCTGCCTCCTTCATCTTAAGATTCTCAAACTCTCTTTTGAGAGTAAGCAACCTGACTGCCTTTACTCTATCACTGCCTTCATTTTGTTCCTTCAACTGATCCCACACTTCTTTTGCTGTCTCAAGAGCCATGATTCCAGTGAAAACATGGTCTGCCAAGGCTGAATGCAACACCGTAAGAGCTTTATCTTTCTTCAGCAACTCTTCCTCGTATTGCTTCATTTGTGCAATGGTTGGGTTTGCTCTAAGAGGAGGGGGATCTCTCCCTGTCTCAACAGCATCCCACAATCCTATAGACTTCAAATATGACTTCATTTTAACCACCCAAATCTGGTAGTTTTCCCCTGTGAACATTGGTACAGCAAGGTAGGAAGTGCTCCCTGATGCCATCTGCCACTCTTTGCTGTCTATAGCTCTCAAACACTGCCCTTGGTTCAACCTCTCAGCAAAAAATCTTCTCTTACACCTCACAGTCCCGTGAAGAACATTTAGGTGCTCTGATACCAAATGTTGAAACCAGCAACAAGAATGAACTGACATAATTCATTAGATCAGAAAATATTCTTACATATAGGCATGACTTTACATAGACAAAACATCCTTTTTAGGGAACCTAAACCATGCTTACTCTTTAGCTTTTACAACTAAGGAAACACACTCCTTAAAACCTGCAAGGATGTCATTTCTAATTCATCCAAACTAACTAAAACTTAACCATTCAAACTTAAACAACATAAAGATAAAATATAAAACAAATTCTCAATGCATCAACAGTCCTGCATAGAGTATAAAACCAGCTAATGTTCTTTTAGACAACGATCTTAATGGAAAGTTGGGAGATTTCGGCCTTGTTAGGTTATACGATCATGGTAGCACCTTGCAGACCACTAAGTTGGTAGGAACTTTTGGTTATATGGCTCCAGAACTCTTGAGAACAGGAAAGGCAAGTACCAGCACAGATGTATATGCATTTGGGGTTTTTATGCTCGAGGTGGCTTGTGGAAGGAGGCCTATAGAACAAGAAGGATTGACTGAAGCAGTAAATTTGGTTGATTGGGTCACTGATTATTGGGAAAGAGGAGCTATTCTCGAATCTAGTGATCCGAGACTGGAAGGACTATACGCGGAGGAGCAAATGGAGTTGGTTCTGAAACTCGGCCTATTTTGTTCACACCCAAACCTGGCAGCCAGGCCAAGCATGAGGCAAGTGATGCAGTACCTAGACGGCGAAGTTACGTTACCGGATATCCCTGCCTAAAGGTGTCGTAATAGGTCTATTCTCAGAAACCAATGAAACTTCTGAGAGTGAGGCTTTATTGACAGGAAATGACAATAGCTCTGATCACACCAGGTCCATCACTGGTTCGGTGATCACAGTAGGTCGTTGAACCAACAATTGCCATGGACCAATTGTGCTA
The DNA here is from genome assembly GCA_028052125.1 of Melia azedarach. Lineage (NCBI taxonomy): Eukaryota > Viridiplantae > Streptophyta > Magnoliopsida > Sapindales > Meliaceae > Melia > Melia azedarach. The sequence continues at coordinate 3,041,696 of CM051406.1, forward strand.
CACATAATGCTTGTAGCTACTGCAAAATTGCATATTGATACTATCTCTATCTGTTCAATATCTGATTATTTATGTTTGTATACATTGATTCTGGTGCATAGAAAGTATGAAGTCAAAACCCAAAATAAACTTGAAATGTCAAAAAAATATGAGAAATTAATTAAAGCAAGTATACCAACAAATATAAAATATGGAACCTTTAATGTGTATTAATTGTTTGAAACATTATCAAACTTTTAAGGATTTATATTCTATTTTTTCAAAAAAGGACATGGCTATAGTGTTTCTAACTGATGGCTTCAACTTTAAGCGAAAGATACCAAAAAATTGAGCTTAATAGCAGCACTAAAGCAGTGGTTTCGAAACTCTATACGAACTGTGAGATAGCAAGAGAGTCAGATTCAAAATGGTAAGTTTTTGAGGATGAAGATCTTCTAGAGAATAATGATAAATGGTATCTCAATCTTAGTGAAGGAGTGAACACTTTCCCGAGTCTCACTAACTGTGAGATGGTAAGAGAGTTCAAGAGTCAAAATGCGCTTTTGTGGATAAAGAGCTTTGGAGAAGATTGATGGATGCATATTTTAAAGTTGTATCCTGAACAAACATGACGTGAATAGAATATTAAACCTAAAAATAGGGGGTATCAGACATTTTTCCCACAACATAATAATTTAAAACTCTCTTCTATTCACCAATTAGCTATGCATGTTCACAACAAGCTATTCTCCCACAACATAATAATTTAACCTCTATTCTATTCACCAATTACCTATGCATGTTCACAACAAGCTCTGCAGGTAAGCTTTCAAGTTAAACCTTGATTACCCACTAATTGGAATCAAATGTAAAAGTTGGTAATAAGAAGATAAGACCTTCTTTTAAGCAAACAGCATCTGATTTTTACACATATTTCTTTAAATTGTTCTCTCTGCTTTCTTATTTGCATGTATTTTTAATATTCTTTGAACCTACATTTACAACTCTACCTTTTCTTTTATCTACAAAGTGGGAAAGCAAAAGCAACCCTGTAAGTGAAGAATAGTCTGAATACATAAAAACCCACGAGTTCTTGTAAACGGGGTGGGTAGCAGATGAATAACTGCCAGTCGTCTTGTAGAAGCCCGCTCTTTTTGTTGCACAAGTCACCTTACACTGATGAGCCATGCCGTAAAGGCTGTGCTTCAGCTGCAACTTCATTATTGTGGTTGTTGTCGAGAGGCATGTACTGTGACATGATAGCCATGATCTCAGAGTCCATGTAAGACTGAGAACAAAAACCACAATGCTTAGTAAGCATATAGCTGCTCATTTGATTTTGAAAAACAAACAATGAAGAATGTAAAACCAGTAAACAAGACATACCCGAAGTCTGTATTTGTAGAAGATATAACCAGCTGCACCAGCACCCGCAACAACAGCTAGGACCATGAAAGTGAGGAACCATCCGAACCGGGATCCATTTCTTTCTGTAAAATATACGGACATCATCGAGATTAGAAGGGGAAAATCTGACATGATTTAGAGAATCAAAGGTGCAACCTCCTAGTGTGTAGAACATACAGAAAATACATTACACAGCTAAACTTGATGCTGTAGGATCAATACAATTTACTTCCGAATCTAAACCATGAGAATGCAACTGAATAATTGCATTAATTGTCTTCTAAATTTTACTGTACAGAAGATTTACTTAGGGATCATTATTAGAATTGGTTATCTTACCAATGCAAGCATCTTGTTCCTTTATATAAACAAGGTTTCCTTTACACTTGCAATCATATCCTCCCCAAGTGTTCTTACAGGAGCAACCATCACACTGACAGGCAGAACGTTCCTTGCATTCATTGATATCTGGCACACACCAGAAAGGAATAAAATCAGAAAGTTATCAATTTGAAGAATTTTAATGACCATACAGCAGTAAATTAAGAGCATATAAGCAAGGTGGTATTCCATAAGGAGAAGAAATGCACCTTCACATTTATGACCATCCCCACGAAAGCCTTTTGGACACTGACAGCCTGTTAACTGGGACTCCTACTTGGTAGAAACACAAAAATTTCAGTCGACAGTAATGTATGAAGGAAAAAGAATTTCTTTGTTCAGTAAAAGGAACCAAAGAAATAGTAAAATATTTCAAGAATGCAAGGATAACATCACTGAACTGAGCAAGCAGAGAAGGTTAATCCATTTTTGGTTTCTGACCAGCAACCTCCATTGTTCATTGAACACCTTGCAGGTCCATAAGCTGTCCAATTATTAGGAGTAAATGTAAGAACCTAATAGTACATAAGCATAATACTTCATCTTACAGAGATAGAAGTTGTAATCTTGGAAAAAGCAATAACAAAATTGGATGCAAACATTTTGCAGCAGCTGTTGGACATTAATACTATATATCAACAAAAGATCATACTGCAAGCATGTTTGCTTCCTTTGCTGTTTCACCCCATTGCCCCATTGCTGCCATAAACTCTAATGATTATTGATACCACCAGCATTTTTTATGGGGCAACTGATTACGCAGATTGCTCATTGCTGCCTTATGACTATCAACCCTTTCACTAACCTTATGAATGGACTTTTATTGCCCCATTTCTGTTTCACTCGGTATATCCATACATGTCTATACTCTTTTGAATGAAAGATCAGTGAAAAGGGGTGATAATCATAAGGCAGCAATGGGCCAATCTGCATAATTTATTGTCTCACAAATTTTATTTGTCTCGTCTGACTTTTGAACTGGGGGAACAATATTTGGGCATTCTGAAGTGACCACACAAAACACAGAAGGTAGAAAAAGTAAAATAAAATAAAAGAGGAAAAAAAGGTGCACCTTCACAAGATATGTATCCATCTCCTCTATACTGAACACCCTTCACAGCAGGGCACTCACACACTCTTCCCCTAAATGTATCCTGGACAAACAACAGATTCCTTTAAATTCCACACTTACCCACATTTTCAATGCAGCACCATTACTTACAGAGAGCATTTGGTAAAATATGTGTGTTATACCTTGCAAGCAGTTATGTTGGCTTCTCTGTCTTGCCAACAGCCACCATTCCTTTCAAGGCACTCATTGGTCTCAAGATCTGCCAACATAAAAATCAGCAAAATTAGAAGGAGAAGAAAATGAATGCACTTCCTTATTTAACAGTCATCACCAGAGGAAAGGAAAAAAGAGTTATGCATATCAACCTCCACTTAAGCATATTGGCGGATCAGTGGTCTCCTTATATCCAGCACATATGGCTTTTAGCACAGCAGTTCTCTCCAGTTTTCCTTCACAAAAGGCAAATTAAAGGCTTAGTATCTGAATATAGTAAACATTGGGAAATTTATGCTAAATGGACAGATTCTGATTCACCGAATGTTACTAGAATAGAGATTAAGAGAGCAAGATGGAAAGCTTAAAGGGTGTGAATGAATCTTTGTTAGCCAGGCAAGCAAAAGAAATGGATAAGTAAATGAGTTCTTTGTTCAAAACAAAAGTAAAATTTGGCCTTTTGGAATAAATCAGTTTGACATATAAATTATGATAGTCAATCTAAATGGGAGTTCAAACTGTGAGATGATTTCCAAAACATTACAATAAGGTCATTAGTAAATAGCAAACCTCGATACTGAACGTTATTGACAATTAATGTTGGCAAGATTGTAACATCCCCACGGGATCCTCGGCCAACCTAAATCTCAACAATCAATCAAAAGAGAAGTTAATACGTTGCTGCCAAGGAGATTTTGTTGACAGATAAACTAAGGTCATTTATATTTCCTGTGAGTGCAAACATATAAGAGTTTGACACGAGGATAATGACCTGGAGTTCTTGCTCAGTTTTCAGCACTTCATTGTCTACATCAGCTTTAGGATCACCCATGCATTTTCTAATCTTTTCAATGGGCAGCTCTGTGATCAGATTTTACTCATTAGAAATATTACCAAAACAGGATTGCAACAAAGCAATACCAGAATACTAGTGGTGACCTACCAAGTGATTTCATAACTTCCTCAGCACATTCTTTGCTATACCTCTTTGCCTTCATCGAGCATCTGATATGAAAATCAGTTACATAATCCCACCAAACCCAAGATCGATTGCTCTCATTGGCCACTCTGTGCACACAAAGCTGCCTCAAGTTCTCAAAAACCACAGCCTTCCCCTGATACCCTTCTCCAAAATCCTGTTCTGGATCAGGTGCACAATATCTCCCATGGTTTATGCATTGAGACTTGCATTGGCTGCTAAGAACGAAAGCCCGTGGACAATACCATGTTATATAGTGAGGTGTAAACAAAGTATAACCTCCCTTCTCAAGGATTTGAGCGTGGCCCTTGAAACTCTTCACAAAGTTCATCTGCTCATCGCAACGAATTCCACACTCATCATTGCTGTTTGTCCAAAACTCATACTCAACTCTTTGGTCAGGATGGGGCACTGATTCTCTCCAGTCAATTTTTATCACAACTTCTTCACCTTTCTTCAAGGCTTCCTTCAAGCTATCACCAAATGGACGGTCTATCAGAGCAGACGGGATTCCAATCTTCTCTACATACCCATCTGCATCGGTGCTCTCCTCAGGGGAATCCATAGTGATTAGAGGTTCATCTACACTATCAGCAACTAAAACTGCTGCAGCTCCACCCTGTTGACCATTCCATACCTTCAAGGCAAAGTAGCACTCTAAGAGTGCAAGAAAGGAAAAGTTCAATCAATACAAGATTATCTAACAGAAATTTTCATGCTTACTTTGCATTAGTTCAGGTCATTATAATCCTTAAAAACAAAATTCAATAAAATTCTCACTAAAATAAATTGATTCAAGATATCACTCATTTGAAAACTTTTATAGAGACAAACTCCACTGATAGAAAAAGAAAAATCAACGCATGACTCAAATTATCCCAAAAAAAAAGCTAGAATTGTACAAGATTTACAAAAATCACTAGCAGAATTATGCATCCTGACACATAAAGTAAAATCATAATAAAGTAAATCCATCAGAGAAAAAGGAGGTGTCAATGAGAAATTCGATGCCCTGAACAGGATACAGGAATTACGAAAGAAAGAATCAAATATATCATTTAGTCACTCTAGCAGTTGTTCCAAAAATGATTTATGCAAGAAAAAACAGAAATGGAGAAACCAGTTTGAAAAGCAGAACACCTACCTAGCTCAAAGCATAACTCAAAATATTAAAAAAAAAAATGCCAACGAATTTAATTTCCTTTATAAGAAAGATCCATTACAAGTAAACAAGTTATCAAAGAGAGTTCTCCTACTAAACCAAAAAAAAGAAAATTCCAATAAAAGAAGCAGAACTAACAGCTACCCATTGCTAAAACTGCAAATTAATATGAAACCAATAACTCAAACAAACTAATTTCATGAACCATCAATAAATTTCTTAATAAGATGGTTAAATATTTTGAGCAAAATCAAACAAAAAAAAACCTACCGGATGAAATTTTATACAATGAATAATCAATCAAACCCTCAACAATTAAGTCAAACTAGACAAAATTTCAAGTCAACCCAAAAAAACTAAACGGTGATCATCCATTTTGTCAAGAGTAAAAGAGTTTTACAGGTAGAGAGATGAAGAGAAAACGAAAAAAATTAAAATTAAAAACAATAACGAATGAAAATACCTCCTCTATCAAGAAGCAGCACAGTGGGTCTTGGAAACTTAGATTTGAAGGGCTTATCACCATCAAAAGCTTTACAGCCAAAAGCTCCTTTCTCTGGATAAACAACAGAGCCCACCATGAAACCTCCATAGTCAGGAATCCCAAAGTTTCCTATTGCACTGTCATGCTTTGAACGCAGACTCAGCGGATGTAACACAGTTATACTACTCTTCTCCACCACAAATCTCCCATAAACACAGTTCAAAACAACTGTCAATACAAAAACTAAAGCTGTAATTTTCTTCCACATAGCCAAAGGTATGCATGTGATCATCATCATCAAGATGAAGAAGAAAAACTAGCGTTGTGGGTTTATTTGGATTAAATTTTTTTTTTTCTCTTTTATCTACTTCTATGAATTTGTTTGTTTCCTGAGAAAGAGTACGAGACGGGATACGGCGACGTGCTTGGCGAAGGAAAAATTGCAACGGTCGACAGGTGGAGTTGACAGGAGAGAAGGGAGACTGTTAGTTTTGTCAAGACTTTAAGAGAAAGAAAGGAAGAAAGAAGAGGGAGTGATTTCCCGATGGTTTAACTTTCTATTCTGAAATAAATTTCATCGAAGTCCACTATCTTTTGCGTTTTATCAAAAAACCACACTATTTAATAAAACATTTTAAAAATCATGCTTTATGCATCATCTACAACTTGACATTGTAAAGATAAACTAAATGTCATATATCAAATTCGTATCGTCATAAAGACATCACACGTGGTCATTATAATAATTTTTCCTACCGAAATTTCAATAAATAATTTAAATTTATAAGCAATTTTTACATATAACCATTTTCATAATTTGTATTAAAAATAGTAAAAAAATGCATAAAGCATACAAATTTTCTTCTATAATCAAAACGCCAATCTTGAGTGAAATATTTCTACACTTGAAATATTAATTTTTACTAAAAATATTTTGTACTCAAAAGTAAATTTTTTATACTTAAAACTAACTTGTTTTTACTCCAAATTATAATTCTCGGTAAATTCTATCTTTACTTAAAATTATAGTTTCGATAAACTTTTTTTGTATTCAAAACTAAAAGTTTCAAGTGCAAAATGCATGTTTGAAAAAATAATATATTTTTGTAATTATAAGCATATAATTGTTTGAAAATATGTTCCTTTAACTAGTTTAAAAAGATAATTATGAAGATAATTATTAGTGAAAGTTTTTACAATTAAGACATAAATTAATTTGTTTCTTTTATCAGTATGTCTATTTTGTACATAAATTTTCAAGTAATATTATAACTATATATATCTAAACTATTTATAGACCCTTAATAATAAATAATATTTAAAAATAAAAAAGATAACAAATGAACTAGTTCATCCTTAATTAAGTTTTCATTAATCATACTATAATTAATAAAAAATTAACCTTTGTCAAAGATTTACATGGTCCTAACCTTGATCTTGAGATAGTAACAATTGATAAATCTTACGACAATTATTTTATTTTAGAATACTTGATATAATGTTGTCACACCCTAGCCATTACTCAAACCAATGAAGGGAAGGGACATGAGTTTTAAATTATAAGCACGTAAGTAAATATAATATCCTATAATAGTGGGGCTGATTGAGATACATTCAAAGATAAGGGGTCTGAATGATTTTGTACATTCTGTACGTTTGAAGTCTTGGGGAAGAAATGACGTAGAAGAAAAGCTAGTTGTCGGACAAAGTCAGCAGAACTACCATTTCTAGTTACTTGGCAACTAACTACCAACATCTAATCTTCCTTACTGTGATTTAAATTCACAAATTTTATGATATTTTTTAGAGTTTCAAAATGATGTTTTTAAAGAAGAAATAATAATATTTTTATTATTAAATTTTTTTCAAACAATAAATATAAAATATGGTTTATTTAATTCTTACAATCTAGTCCTTATTATTTATTGTTACTTTGCTAATAATTGGGTATGAATTATGATTAGTCGATTATGGACTAAATTGTTAAAATTAAATAAATTATATTTAATTTGCTATTCTAGTAATGCTAAGGATAAATATATTATTATTTAATTTTAAAATAGGGCAGAACTACAATATAGCAGTTCCATAGTATATTCGATGCAATTGGACCATTAGATTGTTTAAAATGTAATTTAATAGCCAACTTGAAGTGGGAATAACAAATGAATTATGTATAGAACCACATCCTTCCATAGCTGTATCATCCAACGGCTGTATGGTGGCATGACTTTTTAAAATATAGTATTTTTTTAATAATAATATTTTAAATTTATAAAATGATGTTATAATAGTACTTTCAAAATGATGTTAGACAATATTTGTTAAAAATAGTTGTTTAGAATGAAAAATAATGAAATATGCTCGATAATATTTTAAAGATAATTAAAGTAGTTGTCTAAAGAAATATTATTTTAAAATATATTTTTTAAAAATAGTGAAAATAACAAAAAAAGAGTTTTGTTTTTATTTAAAATTTTAAAATATTTTTCAAAACATGCAATCAAACACATTTTTTCTATTGTTTATTTTAAAAGAAAGAATTATAATATATTTAATGTAGGGAAAAGGCCAACAATCCTATATTTTTATATTAATTATTTATTATTAAATTTGGATACTTTCAATAAATGAGATTAAATCTGATATATATAATTAATACACCATAATTAATGTATATGTTAAATTTAACTTCAATTGTTTAAAATATCTAAATCTAATGATCTCTAAAATAGTGTAAGAATATATATAAAAATATGGGGCCTATTATTACATGTATTTTATTTTTTAAATATTTTAATTGTATTAAATATTTTAAGTTGTATTAAATATTTCAAGATTTATGTTAGATATTTTGAATTTTAAAATTTTAGAATTTAGGTAAAAAATTTAGCCTTGTATTAAAATGTCAACTTTTATATGAGATATTTCTCTATTTGTTTATAGAAATATCATTCATAAATTTTTTTAAAAAAATCCATAATTATTTATATTTTTGTGGTGATAATTCATGTTAATATTTAAATGTACAAGCAAATATTGTGAATAAAGTGTTGTCGTTTAATTTGATAGAAGGTTTAAAGATATAAATTAATGCTTCCAACTTCCACCACATAATAATTTAACTTAGATTGAATTAGTATACACAAGTTCTTCTATGCTTGGCCTCTTTACGTAATGTAGAGTTGCAATGTTCAATTCAAGAATTTATGTGAGAATATCAACAATGGTCATGTTTCTCTTTTATAAAATAATAATAATTAATAAGGGTCATATATTCACTATATTATTTTAAAACTTTAAACTAATCTTTTAAATAACTTTTTTTTTTCAATTCTACAAATCATATAAATTACTTAACATTTTTTACTTATTAAATCTTATCTTCTGTCCTTGAAAGTTGGAAAATAGGTTAACAAATCTTTGTTACCTTGTTGGTTTGAACTCTTAGGATGCTATAAAAGAGGTCAAAGTGATGCATTCCCCAATACTAATTTTGTAGGAATAAATATAAGCATATGCTATTTGTGAGAATAAATTTCTCAAATCATAAATTTGATATTTTATATATGAGATATTTTGTTTCCATTCAATTTTTTTTAAAAAAATTATAAGTTAAATCCTACATAATGATATAATATCACACTTGAAAAGAGGTGAGAAATGAACCAAATTGACATGAGAGTGTATCATAAAAAATAGCAAGGAGGCATGAAACATGAGTCTAAATGAGATTATGGACTTACATTCACAAAAGTCTAATAAATAATATGTGAGTCAACATAAAAATATGAATAATTAATTAAAATATTTTAAAAATTAAAAAAATACATATACTAATAATAATCAAATTTAATGAAATTTTAATAAATTAAAAAAATAAAATAAAAAAATTTATAACCTATCGTAACATAATATGACACAAATTTAACTTATTTCTAAGTTGGTTCGCATGACTTTTTTAAAATTTGGCATCGTCAAATACGACATGGAACACAAATAAGTTTGAGATTTTCTTACTTGAATTAATACGACATGTACGGCACATTTACCAGCACTGTAATTAAACAAATAAATATTAAAAAATTATTAATATTATACAAAAAATGAGTGATGTGACATTAAATTAGACCTTTGTAGTTTAATTTTCTTAATATTTACTTGACTTTTAAATATTATATCTGAAATCAATATAATTCAATTGTTAAAATTTTATTTTATTTTTCACCTAACAAATTAATTATTATTTATATTCCTAAAAAATTCACCAAACTCCCTAATTTTTACTTTTATTTAAATTTTCTCTCTTCCTGTTTTTCCTCTATTTTCTAATTTTAGCAAGAAAGAAATAAAAAATAACAAAAGACTTACAAGTCCGTAACTTTTGAATTATTTGACTAATTAATCTTAATAATTTTAAAAATACTCGTGAAAGTCTCAATTTATTAAAAATTAACATTTATATAACTCTCAATAATTGTTATTTAACAAAAGTAACTATTAACCTTTAAAATTTGACAAAATACAATATATTTATTTAAAATATATTAATAAAATTAATTTATTTTATAAATAATATATTTTATTTTTATTATATTATATATAGTTAGCTATATTTATTTATAGTTAGGAGTTTAAAAATAAAATTTTTAATTAACTATCATTAAATAAGGATATAATCATCATTTTTTTTAATAAATTAGGATGTTAATAGATATTTTTGAAATTATTAAAAATAAAATCTTAAAAATTAAAAGTCTTTAAAGAAAAGTAAAGAAAGGAAAGTAGTAGGAGAAGAAAATTAAAAAAATAAATTGATAATTTACAATAATGTTGAGTAGCTTTTAATAATCGTTAGATAAGTATGGAATTGGACTGTATAATAAGTCACCACAAATAAATAAATAAACAAACAAACAAATAAATAAATAAAAGGAGCTTTCTTGTAGACAAGATGTCACATTTATACAATATAAAAGATTACAAAAAACTAAATAAATAAAATTGACTAATGCAGCTAGCCACCTCTCAAGTCTGTCTTTATACTCTCCAATAATAATTATAACCCATCTTGTAAGGCAAGTTGAGTGTCACATTAAGCAACCCATTTTTCTATCATTGATTTTTTTTTTTTTGGATGAGTTCACTAAATTTATATACGGATTATTATTATTATTTGAGTTCTTATTATTTGTGTAACGAAATTCAAAAATCAGAAATTTTAAAAATACATAACCTAAATCCTGAAAATTTTAAAATTTTAAAATTATATAACTTAAATTCTCCTTATATTAAAATTTTAGAGACTTAAATTATGTATTTTTAAAACTATTAGTTTTTGAGTTTATTTCTACAAACAACAAAGATTTAATAAAAATAACTATTAAATCTTTAAAATTTAACAAAATATAATATATTTATCTAAAATATAAATTATTTAGATAAATATTAATTTATATTATATTTTATCTATTTTCTAATACGTAATGTATCTTGAATTGTTAATGTATTATAAAATAAATAAATCTATATTTTAATTATAGTATATTAATAAATATTTAATTACCAATATATTGTAAAATAATACTTATCATTATTATTAGATTTGTTTTTAATTAAAAATTTAAAAATAATTTTCTTAATTAATTACAGTTAAATAAAGGTATAATATTTATATTTTAGTTAATTGATATCTTAATGGATTTTTTTTGGAGTTATTGATACCAATCAGTCTAATTGGGGATCTATGAACCCTTTTTTCATACTTTATTTCTAAACTTGAATGAAAAAAATGGAGATATAATTTTTTTAATTTTGATAATTTAATTTGTGATATATAGTTGAAAAGTAAACAACTATAAATGATGTTTTAATTTATTATTTTAGTAAATTTGAGGAACAAAAATGTCATTATCCAATCAAATTATCAACGGAATCTTGGAACCTAATCTCCAAGAATTCTTAGTCAACCACACATTTGTTCTAGTTCATTGCCTAAACAACAAGAACATATTGCCCTTTAATGTGTCTTTCTGTGTAGGCATCAATATAATAGCTTAATTACAAAGACCTAGTCAAAGTTGACTTGTATATTAATTATTTTTATATAAATAAAATTAAAATTTTGGAAAGGAGGCAAGTCTGTCTCGTGAAATATCTACCTTAATAGCTAAGTAAACCAAGTCCTTATATTTTAATATTAATACAAAACAAGATGAACTACAATTTTGATGAGAGAGTGAGTTAAAGGCTATATGTGAGATATAAGCTTTCTCATGGGATTGGTTTGGGCTGCCAACGGCCTTCCTCAATTATCAATTGATCTTTTAAATTACTCAATGTTTATATGTTAAGGGAATTAACTACAAATTTTTATTGCGTTTGGATTATTAAATCCACTTCATGTCCGAACTCTCGGGCTATATATTATCTAGGGTTGAAAATTTTCGGGTTCGATTAAGATAAATTCGAGTTAAATCTATCTAAATTTATTAAACACTTCAGCCAAATTTTATATTTTTCAAGTTGGGTTAAATCGGCATTTTAAAATTATTATCTAGGTACCTTAGACTTTAGTCGGGCTTGGTTCGATCAAGCTTAGACCGAATTTTAAAAATAAAAGTTCGAGTTCGTTTGAAAATATGCTTAAACCCAATCGTATAAATTGAGCTTTATTTGGATCGGGTCAGGTCTAGATTTTTTGTCCACCCTAACTACAATTACATAATTTTAATTTTTACACATTTAAAAAAATAAATATGATAATACATCCAATGTATTATAGCAAAACCCTTTTATTAAAATCAGTAAATTTTGAAACTTTAAAATTTGAAATATTTATTATAAAGTTGAAACATTGAACGCAAAAAAAGAAGAAGACAAAATTAGATAAAAATATATTTCATAAAACATTTAATACAATCTTTTAAAAAAAAGTATGTATATAACAATTATTTGATGTATTGCAGTCCATTTCAAATGATTATTAGAGTGATGCTATTACCACCCCTTCAATTTTTATTAAATTTTTTTTTACAATTTTAATTTTAATTAAAATTAGATAAAAATAAAAATTCAATCAACTAATATATTTTAGTTTGTATGAAATACTTTTACACCCCATTATATGTATAATTCATTAGTATTTTTGTTAATTTTTAACTTTTGGTAACATAAACTTTTTTTTTCAAATCCCAAATTAAATAAATAAATATTTTATTTTTTAATAAATTTATAAGAGTTTTAAATAGATAATAAATATAATAATTGATGATGAAACTGAAAAATGACTTTTTAATCACAATATATAATTGAGTGAGAATTCTTTGGTTACAAATTAATTGAGCATATTGTAAAAAAATTCAATTAATCTTTTTCAATAAAAAAAATGAGATAGTTATAATTATTTTTAAAATTAAGGAGGTATTATAATTTTTTTATTATTTTAAAATATTTTGATCGCTACATAAAGAAAAACATTTTTGTAAATTTTTTAAAAGGGGATAATAATATCATTATATTAATAATTATTATTATAAATAAATAAAAAAATATCTAATAGTTAGGAGACAGTAAGAGAAAAACCGGAGAAGTCTCTATTAAGTAGAGAGAGTTGGCTAACCTAACCCAATTCAATATTTACATTTATTAGTAAATATTCAATTATTGTTGACTAGTAAGTGAATTTAATAAATGAATTATTTATATATTAATTTATCTCTATTATGTAATTACACATTTTATTTAACAAAGAAATTATTTTGTAATTTGTTTGAAATACTTAGCACAGACATAGACCTCATTTCTTTAAAATATAATTGAATAAAAAATATATATTTTTATTATAAATTATTTTAATATAACAAAATAAACAAAAAAGATTAAAATTATAAAATACACACATACAAATACATATTTAAAAATAATTTTCATTCAATATTGTGTACATTTTGATCCTTTGCATTATTACAACATTCTAATCATAAATTTCTTAAATACAAGTAAATTATTATTGAACTCAAGTGCTTAAAAATAAAATAAACAATTAATTGTTTCTCCTTATAGTTGATTATTTTCTAAACGTATTAAAAAAATATATTTATAATTTATAACAATTCCAAACTAGCCTATAGTCAATAATCAAAAAGGATATTTAATGAGTGTATAATATATATATATATATATATATATATATATATATATATATATATGTCAACTTAACAAAAAAATTTGCCAAGTTACAAAAATTTTATTTATTAAATTAAAGAGTTATACTATGAGGTTTGATATAACTTCACTTAGATAATATCTTTTTTAAAAGGGATTCACTTAGTTCTCCTATTGTCATCCTTCCGTTCAAAGAATCTAATAGAATTTTTTAGCAAATATTAAATATTGAGGCCACAGTTAAAAATAACTTATTAATTCATTTTTTTAAATTTATAATTTTATACATAAATATTTAATTAATATAATTTTATCATCGATTTCACTAAATATTGGGCTTGAATATTTTTTGGGTCGGCTCGATTTTCAGATTCTGTAACTTTTAAAATAATAAGTTGAAAATTGAATTAGATCATAAAAATTTGAATCAAACCAACTAAATCGATTTAATTCAATTAGTTTAGTTCATATGGCCAAATTTTTACCTACCGTTACTATATCTGTGAAAATAAGAACCCATACAATTTTTTGTTCATTTTTATATTTTTTAATTAAAATTAAAATAAGTGAAAACTCTAATTTATAATTTTGAACCTAAGTTCACATAAAAGGGAAAAAAAAAAAGCAATATCTACTGCCTCTATCAAGATAAACGAAGAAATTGATATTGTTATCACTGCACTATCGTCGTCACTTGCATATGTTGAATGTCATCAACCATCGTTACTTGTTGGTGCAGCTTATAAGTGATACTAGACGTTATTCTAATGCATATCTTGAATAATTAAAAATAAAAATTCTAAAAAACAGATAAATAACTCAAAAAAAAAAGTAAATAATATCCATATAAAGAAAATAACTGAAAAAAATATTATTGATTTGAATTAAATTAAAACTAATGAATAATAAGACTCGTTTATATTAGTATATATCTAATCCTAAAAGAACAAGAATTTCTCATGAAAAAGAAATTTAAGTATGACTAAATTAATAAACTAAAATCCTACTTAGACAATAAAATAAAATAAAAATATTAATTAAATTAAAAAGTCAAAATATAAATCAAATTAACTTTCTAATTTATTTTACGGGAATATGACCATTGTCCCCTTGTGTTTTTGGTCAATTAACCAAATCACCCCTTAATTTTAAAAAATTACCCGTTACGTCCTACTGTTTGGTTGACTAACGGAAATTTATTGAATTTACTAAAATACCCTCAACTTTTAATTTTATAAACAAAATAAGTCATAATTTATAAAATGTAGGTCCTACTAGTAGCCATTTAAAAATAAAATATGAATTTTAAATAAAATAGTATTTTAATAATATTAAATTATACTTATTACAAATTGACATAAATAGCCTTCAAAAAATTAAAAAATCAAGTTCTCAAAATATTTTTATTTAAATTAATTAAATTCATTAAATTACCTATTTGCCCTCAAAATATTAATTTTTCCGTCAGTCAACCAAACAGCAGGACGTAACGGGTAATTTTTTGAAACTAATGAGTGATTTGGTTAATTGGCCAAAAACACAAAGGGGCAATGGTCGTATTCCCTTTATTTTACCTTTACTTCTTATCCTATATAAGTTCTCTTTCCTTCAGAAATAAACTCGTCCTTGAGTTTTGCAGCAACGAAAAAATTATTTGGAGGATAAAACTTTTAATAAAAGGACTCTTCAATCAATACATGCAAGAACTTAGAATATTTATTGCAATTAAATTGTCTTGTAACTTATTTATAGTCTTTTATCTTCGTTGTAACTCGAAACGTTTGAACTTCTTTTTTTTTTCATACTTTGGTTTGAGGATCTGTGAGGAATTTGATTTATGTATGAAAGAATTATCGTAAACTTTCTTTGTTCAATCTTTAGATCTTCCTCAATTTGAATTTCAATTGTTTTCATATTCTCAACTTCACTATCTTCAAGAACAACCTTGTCTTCCTTCTCTTGAATAGGTAAAATTATGTTAGTCATCTTATCTTGGAAAATAACTTGTTGAGCTTCAACTACAATTGACAAAATATCTTCAAGAATAGATTGTTTAGAATTGGTGCAATCTTTAATTTATTTGAAATCTTCTCATACAATATCTTTCTTATCAATGAAAGCAAATTTTTCTTCAATAAAGGAGGTATGTTGTGAACACAACGAATCAATTTTTTTCATAACTTGATCTCAATCTTGATATTTTCTTCTTTTGATTATTGGTTCAACTTGTGAAGATATCTTAACAACAGTACAAAAATCATATATGGGTTTTGAAAAACTTATTTTCTTGTGTTTGCACACAAGTCTTTTAAAAATCATTCAAGCAATTAGTCTTCTGATTTGGGATAATGGAAGTAAGCAAAATGTCTTTGGATTTCACAAGCATATTTTTAATTGATCTTTTTTCTTGTTTACGATTCTCAAATTGATTTAACAATATATTAACATAATATTTAGGGATAAAGAATCTTTATGACTTTTTCTTCATATAACACACATATGAAGAAAAGGCCATTGAATTTGAATTTTCTTGTAAATTTTATTCTGCATGTTTGATTAGATTGTACATAAGTGTTGGCGCAAGTTTCTGCTTAATATTTTTTTCTTTTACTGGTAAAATTTCAATTGAGAAAGGAGTAATATCATCTTTGTGGCTTTTTTTTTCTCTTTTCTTCTTTAAAGCTATTTTTTTTTGTTTATGCAAAATTATTTTTTTCTTTTTTTGTTAATTGTAGAGAAAAAGATATTATTGTTTGTAATCAAATTTAATTTTAAATTTTATGTTACTTTAGGGTTACATAATTGCTCTTATTTCTATTAAATCCTTTAAACGAAAGGATAACAATAAGTGTACTAAGTGATTATTTTTAAGAGTATTTTTTATGTGATATTATGTCAAATTTCAGGAGAGGCAAGGGATAATAACTCTAAATTAAATTACTAGTCCATATATGAATATAAAACCAACACCCAATAATTAAGATATAACAATAAATTTCTAAATTTTATTAAAACAATAAATAAGGATATGATATTTAGTTATCAATAACAAATAGATTCTTATATAGAAATAAAATAAATAAATTATACTTATTAAGATGACGTTTATTTTTTCTACCTGAAATTTTAATGTGATTAAAATATAAACTTGATTAAAACTTAAATTTGAATAATATGTTTTTTTTTTAAAAGTCTGAATATAAGTATTAAGTTATTTATTTTTATAAAAATAAAAAAATAAAAAATTACAAAATAAATACTTGTTAAAAATATAAATAATTTTATTCAAATTTTAGTTGAAAAAACAAACGGCCTTAGTTAAGGTTGAGAATTGAATTGTTAAATTATAAAATAATATCTTTATTTATTATTTATTCAAACTACAGGGGCTTATTTGTTATTATTACATAAAACCAAACCGACACCGTTGCACAACTACATATAACTAAACGAGGGTCCAAACATCAAAACCCTCGAGAGCGAACAGAAACCCTAACGCCACAGAAAAAATAAAAATGGCGAAATCGATGAGATCGAAGAAGGAGAAGAGGCTGAGAGCTATAAGGAGAGAAATGGTTGACCCTTACTACGACAAGAAAGATGAAGCTAAGTTTGCTGCTCAAGAAGCCGCTCTCCTAAGCTCCCCGTTCGCTCTTCAAAAAGCAACAATACTTCTATGGAGCTAACCACAACCCCTACTACTTCAACGACGAATGATATGGGTAAGCGCTTAATTTTTGTAGTTACTGCTTAGTTTGCTTTCAATTTGATTGTTGAGTTGTGAAATAAGGTTTTGTTTTTCTTCTCAACTGGTTTATGTGAATATGCGCTCAGTTTAATTTGTTACTGACGGGCTTGTGTTTGGCTGTTTAGAAAGTGGGACTCTCTTTTTCATATACAATCATGTTGGTTTTGGTTGTCAATTTTGTTATGAGGTTGAACATATTTGCAATTTTGGTACAAGCTTTATTTGCTTTAAAGTGTTATCTTAGCATTAGGAGTAGTTTTTAGATCATCATTTAATTACATGCCAAGTAGAATTTTAATAAAATTTTCCTAGAAAGTGCTAGAAAAAGTGGTAAAATACATAGAAACTATGTAGCATGAACATTTTTTTCTTCAGCACTATGTAGCGTAATGAAAGCGGATGTTATTTGAAGACTCTTATGTTCCATGTTGCAAGATGTGGACAAGCATTGTCCATCAGCCTTTTCTGTAACCCCCAAATAATACTCTGGCTAAAGCTTAAACTGTTTGGTGGGTTCGCTTTATTCAATCTGATTATGTTAGATATACACGGTAAATAAATTAGTTATATTTCATTCATCTAAGAAAATAAGATCTTGGCATTGGTTTCTACAAAGACGGTAGCTATCAGTGGTATTAGTTAGAAGGGCTAGAATGTTAAGTGGGTTTGGATTTACCTAATGCTTCTTAGGTATATTCATTTAAGATGCAGGGCCAAAAATGGAGGATTTTCTGAAATCACATATACATTTTTTAGTTTCTGATAATGATGATAGAAATCATTGCATTTTTATGATTTGTTTCTGTATCATTTTCAAGTGAATGTGGATTCTGATCTGGTTATTTTCCAGATGTGGAGATGGCTGATGGAAACCAAACCAAGAACTCCTTAAAGCCTGTTGGAGGAATAGGGAAGAAGTCTCTGAAGAAGTTCAAGCTGGGGAAAAACAAGCGTCGTGGTCAAGGGTGGAAGAAGCGTAATATTTGATCACCTAATTAGATAGTGACACCAATACAACTTTTGTTTTGTATTGAGACAAATTTCTTAGGAAGTGTCATTAACATGTAGGAAGTCTGAATGTTGAAGGGATATTTGAAATGTAATTTTGTGGTGAGGCATCCAACTTGTTGCACAGTAAGTGTAAACACGCAATGTTTTGATCTATTTTGTTTGAAAATGATGTGTTAATTGTGAAGTCATTAAAATCTATAGCCATTGTTGTAATTGCCAACAAAGCAAAAGTTGATGAAGCATGGCTTGCAAATTCCAGTCAAACATAACCTATTATGCTTCTGCAGATGCTATCTATCACAAAATTAAGTAATGAGGTTAGGGCAAGTCAGGCTGACTTGATGATGTATATAATAAAGAGAAAAAGAAGAAAATTACATAATTGGTTTGATACAAACTTTTCAACTTTAAGCATATAATCTACCAGCTTCACTGGTCCACTTTTTATTTCTTTAGAATCTGATCAAACTTGTTGATCTGCGGCATGATTGCTGTGGTGAGCAACGTGTTTTTATGGTATTAGATCTGCGGAATTTGCCTTCTTTATTGTGACTTTTCTGTTCTGGAACTGCTAGGATTTGGTGTATTGCCTCTTTATTGTGACTCTTCTGTTCTGGAACTGCTAGGATTTGGTGTATTGGACTGTGTCTTTTTCCAGGGCATTTGGTAGGCAAAGGAGCTCCACATAGCAATGGATTACCCTCATAAATGGAGGGATCATTGAATTTTGGCAGTGAAGGAATTTTTCCAGCCAAATTGTTGTAAGACAAGTTCAACTGCATCAGAGAGGTTAAAGATGACAAGCTTTCAGGAATGGCCCCTGATAGATAGTTATGAGATAAATTCAAGATGCGCAGAGCAGAAAGATTTGCAATCTCGTCAGGGATTTCTCCTGTTAGATTGTTAAAAGAAAGATCAATGCCGTTGACATCTGCAACAATACTGCTGTACTCAGGTTCTTTTCCTTTTATCACCATCCATATCAGCTGTTGAAATACCTCACTACTATTACCGTAGACCAATGCAGAAAGCTTTCCAATGCACTTGGGAATAACTCCTGCAAACTTGTTGTGTGAAAGATCTAGGAGATGAAGATTTTGGAGATTGCAGAGATGTTGAGGAATATTCCCGGTGAGCAAGTTTGATCGAAGGCGGAGCAAGAAGAAAGAAGATAAATTTTCTGCCATCCACAAAGGTAAACTTCCTGAAAGTTTGTTTCCTCCTAGATCAATGCTGGTCAATCCAGTGCAATTCTGCAGGGCAGAAGGGATTTCTCCATGAAGATCATTATCTCTCAACATCAACACACTGAGGGAGCGTAGGGAACCAAATGAACTTGGAATGTTACCAGTCAGAGTATTGTTTGACATATCAATACCCCAAAACATTTGCGAATGGTACCAACAGTCAGGGATCTCACCAGAAAGCTTGTTGCTTTGAAGAGATAGAATTTGCAGTTCCTCTAAATTGCAAATGGATGACGGGATTCTGCCATTAAGATTGTTTCGAGAGAGAAACAACTTTTGCAGTCTTGGCATTAGACTAGCCATGTTTTCAGGCAGAGGTCCTGAAAATGAGTTGTCCTGAAGAAACAGCTCATTTGCATTTGTGGACCAAAGTGGGAGAGGACCCTCAAAATTATTAGAACTCAAGTCAATGACTCTTAAATTTGGAGATTCCAACTGGCTCGGCAGCTTGCCCTTGATTTGGTTATTTGACAGAACCAAATAGGTAATTTGAGAAGATAATTTTGAAAACCAATCCCCTGGAATAGTGTCTGAGATTCCGACTTTTCGGAGAATTACGGAGGTGAGCTCACTCTGAATCTGGAGCCAGACAGGAAAGAAAGGACCCACCAGACAGTTTTCAAGCTGGATAGATTTGAGCCTGAAAGGAGGAACCCAATTGCAAGAAACGTTGAAAGCAAAGTATTTTGTTGGTTCTGTTGTGAGGCGGAAATTTTCTAATCTTCCAAGGTTCCTGAGGTGAGGTTCTTGTAAGGTGCCTTCCCAGGAATTTTGTATGAGGTTGGCATCAACTAGCTCTGAGAGTTTCCCAAAACTGTCAGGAAATGTTCCATTCATCATATTGTAGGAGAGGTCCAATTTTTTCAATGACAGTAAGTTTCCTATTGATGATGGAATTGAACCCCAAAAAGAATTGCCAGAGAGGTAAAGATATTGCAAATTCTTAAGGTTTCCTAATGACATGGGCAATTCTCCCTCTAGCGAATTGGAACTAAGATCAAGAAACACTAAGTTGTTCGGCCTGCCTGAGAAACCACCAAGGAATTCCTGAATCTCACCATTTAAATTATCTGCAGAAAGGTCCAAAATCTTCAGCTTCGAAAGATTTCCAAAGAGTCTAGGAATTTGACCTCCAAGGTCCAAATTATTAGACAAATCAAGGACCTGAAGCAATTTCAAGTTTTCAAATTCACTAGGAATATGACCAGTGAAAAAATTCCATCTGAGATAGAGATTAGTAAGGGCCGTAAGATTGAATAACCATGGAGGGATTACAGAATTGAACGAACTTTCTGACAAATCAAGGATTGAGAGAGAGGTGAAGTTGATGAATGGAATTGAAAGTGGAATGCCTTGAAGCTGGCACCAATGTAAACGCAATTCCTCCAGGGCAGGAAGCATATTGATTGCTTGCAGCCAATCTGCTCCCACACCATCAAGCTTCACAAATCCCAGGTTAAGGTGTTTAAGAGAAGAAAGACCTGAGAGCCAGCTAAGGTTCTCTGATCGCAGTTCCCCCGTACCAGTACTGCTATATGAGTCAGCATAGAGGTCCAGATAGTGCAAGCTCGATAGATTTCCAAGCTGAGGAGGAATATCTCCAGCAAATGATGCAAAAGACAGATTAAGGTACTTCAAGTTCTTAAACTGACCAAAGAAGTAAGGAATCTGAGCTCCTTCAAAATCATTAAAGCTTAGGTCCAAATGATTCAAATATTCCAAGTACAACAAAGAAGTATTGATCTTACCACCCAAACAAGACCTTTTATAAGCCGTTGAATCGCCAACTCCACCATTGTTCAACTGAAAGGGATTTCTGAGGTCAAGTTTAATGACTCGACCAGTTTGATTGTTGCACTGAATGCCATTCCATTTGCAGCAATCTTCATCAACCCATGAAGAAAGCCTACCAGAAGGGTCAGTTAAGCTTTTCTTGAAGGTGAAAAGTGCTTCTCTCTCAGCATCCAAACATAACACTCCGGTATTTCCTTCAGCCAAACAAAGCTTAATGATATCCAGAACTGAAGACAAGCAGAAGAACAACAGCAAAATGCGAAAGGTCATAACATGACTTGAGCTGAAACAAGTGTTGGCAGCCATATCTGTGAGTATCCATAAGACAAGACAGAAATAAGTAATGCTGGGAAACATGATTACTATGTGCTATGTTCATGATTAATTAAGTTGCCATAGGTGGAAGTGTTGTTTGCACTTGCCAAAGGATAATGTATTTTAAAGACATTAATGGAATACAAACAAGCAGCTTAGGTGAATTTGTTTTTGTTTCATCCATATCTACATCTACATTCACACCGAAATACAAATATTTATATATTAATTAAACCTAAATTTTAAATACTAATATTAGATACTAATTCCTTTATTTAAGAAAATTTTAGGGTTTAATCGGGAATTTGTTATTATTTAGAGAATAATATTAGGAATGCAAACACTCAATATAAATTTATGATACATATTAGATTAATCAATATGTATCATATTTTTCATAGAGAATATGTATCATTTAATAATTTTGGAAGGTATTTACTCTTAAAATTTAAAGTATAAAAAAGATAAATCTTAATTTTAATTTTTAAAACGTTCGTTTACACCCAAAATTGTTGGTGAAAATCTTTTATGTGGATAAAGGTTAATATCATTAAATAGTATAAAAATAGTTATTATTGTGTATTTTTTATAAATTGTACTTATTAATATTATTAAACTCTAAATTTTTTAAATTTATGCGATAGTATTGTTATTTTTAACAAATCTAGATTTTAAAAATTATATTTTAAAAATAAAACTGTGAAATATGTCTTGTAGAAATATTTTTAAAAAATTAAAATTTCAATAAATTTTATTTTCTAGAAAGCATGTGATAGTTAAATAATTTGAGCACATAAACTAATTTTGATCAATCTAAATTGTTTAAGATAAAAAATTAAATGTATTGCTTTAATTTATGAAATTATATCGCCTAATTTACCTTAAAAAAATAAATTAGTATATTACATTATTTTAAATATATAATATTTAATTAGCTTAAAAATATATATATATATATATAATATTTAATTGTTACATAATTCTAATTATTACATGCTAGTGGCAAATAAACTAATGAACAACGGTTTCAAATATAAGAAAAACAACTAAAAGGTTAATTTTTTTAGTTTATAACTAAAAGTGAAATATAAAATATTTACATTAATTTAAATTATTTAAAAAGTTAAATTAAATCATTAAATAAGATACTATTTTATAACTTGTAACAATTAACTAATATATATAACAATATAATTCTTATTTAAAATACTAAAAGCTTAAAAGAGTTTGAGATGATTTATGCTACGAGGGATTGAATTATTTTACAATTTTTAATAATTTTTCAATATAAAAAATATTATTACATATTTACAAAATTAATAAAGTCAATAGACTAATGGAAGGGATTTCACGCATAATAATCATTAATTAAAATAAATTAATTTATTAACCAAATAGATTTGTGATTTTAAGAATTTTTAATATGAATTAAATAAAATATTACTAATTGTATTAAAAGTGAATAGACATTAACAACTTATTTGTTAACTTAAAATAAAAGATTTATATTAAAGAACATAATTTATGTAACATAATTATAGCAATTCAGTGTCACATGACATTACAAGGATACAAATCTTGAATAATTCCATTAAATGTACTTGTTGATTAACATTCTAGAATTTATTTTTATTTTTTTCTTTTTAATAGTTTAAACTTGAGGTGCTTATTTTTTTAGTACTAATTTGTTAGACATATTTAGAACTCGTTTACTAAATTAAAAGATGTAAAAGAGTCGGATCAATAGTTCCTTAATTTTACAAAAAAAAATTATACCATTTACAAACCATTGAATTTAAACACTTTCATCGATTGAAATTATATTTCTTATGTAAATTAATTATGACACATTAATTATTAAAAATAATTAAATCTAATAATTTATAAATTATATAAAAAATTGTGTAAAATTTTATAAATTGTATAATTTTTTTTATAAAATTAAAAAGTTACGAGTCTTTTCTAAATATAAATAATTATTTACTTGTTTTGTGTTTTGACTATTATTTTTAAATCAACTTTTAAAATTTAATTAATATAAGAAGTCTTTCTATTTAGAATCGTCTTAAATCTAATTCCTATTACTTTAACTAAATTATTTATAACTACGGATTTACAATACATATATAGTAATCAGTTAAACCTTTGATTAATTAACATTTCTTTTTTTAACTTACCTCTTCCTTTCTTTAATTTCATGAGGGGAGAGGTCAAAATTAAATAAAGTCAAATCCATATTGTTGTTCAATTATTTTAGTTTAGTGTGGGTAATTATTGATCTAAGACAATAAGAGTGCTAAATTATATAAGTCAAATAGTTGACTTTGTAATGAATTTTCTTATATACGGCTGGATAAAAAAAGAGTGCTAAAATATGTAAGTGACCAAAAAGACCCTTATAATTGTGAGAATCCTTTATATAATCAGTTTATATCATATGTTGGCGATAGCTGTTGCTCAGATTTATGGTCTTTATTTCTTCAATTTCAACATGATAAACAGATATGAAAGAAATGCAAGTGAAATAGAGCTTCAAATGCTTTCTGTATCATACCAAAAGCACTAAACATAAGCCAGCATTTTCAATGATCTTTAAGTTTGATCACTGTTGAGCAGCTTCTATAATCTGCTATCTGCTGTTTCTATACACAAAAGCATCACAGAAAATCAATGATCGCCCAGAAAAAGTCACATATACCACTTCAAAATCATGCCATTGTTCACTGTTTATCATGTTTAAATACATTTTCGGTTCTCATTTCTCTGTAAATGATCATACATCGGATAGCTCGAGGGATTCTCATGCCTTGCCGATGAACTCCACGTTAAACGTAAGAACTGAATCCGGAGGGATGATGCATGATCCTGCATACATAGATAAGGGAATTACTAAAACCATCTTACCCTTCATTTGGTTTGACTTGTTCATTAGTTACAAGAATTTTCTTTTTAATGTTAGAAGCCCATTTCTTTGTGTCGTTTGATTGACATTAGAGAAAAAATTTTGGAATTTAAAAATATCATTTTTCTCCTATTAGAAGAAGCCTAGATTTTGGGGCTCTTGATAGTAGGTTTTATTAAGTAGTCTAAAGTACCTTTATTTTATTTTAAAATATTTTATTTTAATTCCTCATACTAAAACCTCAAAACTTGTCTATCCCGATAACAACCAAATAATTAATACTTTCGTTCAAATTTTACTTATAAAAGCGTTTATTTTAAAAAGTTCTATTTGAAAAGTAATACTAAACGAACCCTTAACTTGTGTATGCAAATGCATTTATGACAATAACTTACCTCCTCTGCAACCAGCACCTCTCATGCCATAAGCCAATTCAGGAGGGATCTTCAAAATGCGTTTTCCACCTAAACTAATTTGGAGAAAATGAATTACCATTGTGTTGTAATAGTGTTCATGATCAAATTTCTATAAAATATGAATGAGTATCTCATACCAGCAAGCATTGGAGGAATTCCATCACCACCTAGAATACCTTGGTCCCATCCTTTAATAACCTAAAACTCATAATCACAAACATAAAACCTTTTATTAGTTCTCAAGAGATAAAATGTGTGTAATACTGGAAAAATTTTGGTAGCAATGCCCCATCATTGTAACAGTCTGGTGATGATTTCCTGTATATAATCAGTCTGCCTAACAACAAAGCCTGAAGCCAATTTTTGAATACCAAGCCCTCATGTAACAGAGATTATCATTACTCCTAGCTAACAAGTTCTCCCCTCCTCTTGAAGGGATGAGGAAGGTAGGATTCTAAATTTCTAATAACTAAGAAACTATCATTTTACTTAAGTTAGTCACCAGTCAGCATGGGAAAACAATAAATCAGGAGAGACAGATTATCCAATTCATAAAACAACTTTTCCCCTAGCAAGCAAGCATATCAGTTAATACTGAGTATCAAACATCAATTACCTCGCCGACGCCGATACGAAAGGTTAGAGGCTTCCCACGATTGTAACTGCTGTCAAAAACCTTCCCATTTTCCAATTTTCCAACATAGTGTGCCTGTACATGAAGTACTACCCAATGAACTACAGCTAGCTTCCTCATAGAACTTTAGCATTGGAGATGTAATCAGCATAATCCTTACAGCAGTAATATCCTCGTAAACTAAAATGATTTATGTTGATTACCTTAATCAGTTGTCCTTTGACAGCCTCAGGGCCAACTCCTACTACTTTATCACAGAAAGCAAGGCCTGAAGGAGCAAGAGTTAGCTGACAAAGAGCTTCTTCGGCAGCTGCACTGGGTTTTGTTTGCAAGAGAACATCAAGAAGACCAGAACATAAGCCAAAGCCAACGGCTTCTCTTCTTGTGAATGAAGTTGGATTCTCAATTAGCAGCTTTTGAGGAGAATAGCTTTTCTGCTGCTGGCTACATAATTTGAAGGTTGATACCTCTGATTTATTAAGGTTTCTGATGAGTAGTCCTGTGTTGGATGTGGGAGAGCAATTCCCAACTGAAATTGCCAGTGAACTCATCTCCTCCACCAACCAGAATTTTGATAAGAGAATTAGATACACAATTACAATTCTTGTTGCCACAACTTATTAGAAAACATTCCAGTCCAAAACAAAAACAAGTAATTGGGCTAGCTGAGCACCATTTTAACTGGGCCTAGGGTTTGGCCCAAATATCCAGCATATTGTAATATAAACATTTCATATCATATCATTTCATCTTGTGCAGTGCCTCATATAAGAATCACTAGTGAAAGTCACCTAATACAAAACAGCCAAAACAAAACATAATGTAACTTGAAATTGAACCAAAAATCTTCTCTGTCCCTTGGTTCATAAACACAATCTTGGATAGCAAATTTCACACAGACCTGTAACTATTTCAAGAAAACTTCGTTGAAAGATTTCAAATGCAAGTAAACATTTAAAGATAAATTTTACACAGTAAATAAAGAAGCAGAATTTACATAAAATATTTACCCAACCAATTGTCTGAATTTATTTTTGAGAGAAGAAAACATAATAGTAGTAATTAAACTTGAAAATAATAATTCAGCTTAAGTGAAAAATATAACGTGTATTACAATATCATTAATGCAAAGTAATCTGCAGACTAAACATCAGATTATCCATTTAAAAATTTGATATCAAAGGCAATTTTAGTTAATATAAAGCAGGGTATATTTTTGCCAATTTTTCTATCTTCTACTCGTGAGTTATCTTTCCTTGCTTCCTGGGTCTATAAGGTTTTCGTTATCTGTAGCAAGTTATGCCTGTTACTGCAGTGTTGCAGTTGGCTCTGCTGCTCTGTGCTTTTGTTGGCTTTGCCGCATTATGAGCTGCATTTGGCTGCTCTTTATTGTCTAGTTTTAGTTTCACCTACATGTTGCATTTTCAAAATAGTTGGCTTGCTGTGTGCTGCTCTGCTGCTGCTACTGCTGGAATCCTTCTCCTGGGTTGCTGTACTTGTGCTGTTTTTGGGAGGTGGCTTTTGAATATTTATCGTATATTTTTTTTTCCCGACTGCTATTCGGCTGCTGTTTTCGTTCTGTGTCCTTGGTTACTGCTGCTGGTATTTGATGCTCTGCTGCAGCTGTGTTGTTACTGTTGGGGTGTGCTTCAGCTAGTGTTTTGCCCGGTAGTTTGTTTTGTGCTGGGATTCCAGATTCTATTTGTATTTTCTTTTTATCCCTTCTACATGGTATGGAATCCAATTGTTATCAGCAGAAAGTCACATTCCCGCACCAGCAATTTCACTAAAAAGGTTATTCATAGTAACTGACAAGCCTGTAAACACTACTAAGTAAAAGAAACCTGTAATTCATCCTCCATCAATGAATATCTTCTCACAACTGAAACCTAAGGATGCATGATACTTGCAAAACTACGATCACATTCATCACTCAAAAAGAAGGATTGTTTAAAAGCTTTAGAGCTCTAATCTTTCCCTCTGGTAAACTTCAAGAAGTTCAGCTCAAAACAAAATATATAAGAATGACATAATGCAGCTTGATGACAAAAGCATCAAAGGTCAGTTCGAAGTAATGCCATGGCACTAGATCCTCTGGCCTTCCTCACATTTTGGTTGAGCATTATTTTCCTCACCCTCTCTGCATTGTCCCACTTCTCATTTAAAGCATATAAATCGCAGATAAGGGTGAAAACTCCTCCGTCATTCTCTGGCTTTACCATTCTTAACACCTGCTCAATCACTCTCTCAGCCATCTCAAATTGCTTATGCTCCTTACAAGCTGCCAAGAATGAACCCCAGATAACAACATTAGGTTCAAATTCCATTGTCCTAATAACCTTGTAAGCTTCTTCCAACAGCCCTGCCTTGCCCAACAAGTCAACCATGCATCCGTAATGCTGAATTCTCCGCTCCAACCCAAACTCTTCAATCATATTGAAATACTTGCGCCCTTCATCTACTAACCCCGTGTGCACACATGCACTGAGAATCCCCGTGAAAGTCATCTCATTAGGTTTTACTCCCGTTTGTTGCATCATTTCAAACAACAACAATGTTTCTTTGCTATCACCGTGTTGTGCCGACCCACAAATCAATGCAGTCCAAGACATCACATTCCTTTCCTTCATCAGCTCAAAAACCAAAAAGGCATACTTCAAGAGGCCACACTTTGCATACATGTCAACCAAAACAGTTCCAACTTCCACATTCAACCCCCACCCATTTTTAATTATAAACCCATGAACGGATTTCCCCATCAATAAACCAACAGAACCCAAGTGAGAACATCCTGAAAGAACCGATCCAATGGTCATTTGTTCAGGTTTTAGCCCCTCACTCCTCACCATTTCTCGAAAAAGCGCCAATCCACGATCAAGGCAGCCACCATTCAAATATGCAGCAATCATTGCAGACCACGATGCAACATTCCTCAAGGGCATTTGTACAAAGACATCAAACGCTTTGCTAACATTTCCACACTTAGAATACCCTTTTATCATCGTATTCCAAGTGACAGTGTTTCTGTCAGGCAATTCATCGAACAGCTTACATGCAAGCTCAAAGGAAGTAATCACGTATGCATGGAGAAGAGAAGTGGCCACATATACGTGGGAAATGAAGCCTAGTTTGAAAATATGAGAGTGTAGGTGGTGAACAACGGTGAGATTCTGCAAATGGGTGCATGATTTGAGAGTGAAGAGCATAGAGAAACTGTCTAAGGGAACTGATTGGCGATGCATTTGGGAGAAAAGTTGCAAGGCTTCGTTTGGGGAGGATGCATTTTTTATTGCTAAAGCCTGTGAGTTCAAGTGTTTGATGAAATAACAAATTGAATATTTTGCTGAGGGTTTTAGTTTTAGATGGAGAGAGGCGGAGATTAGCATGACTTCTGTTTCATGTTTTCCTTCACTTCAATTAGTCTTTTGTGGGGTAAACGAGCATTTGTATGCCTAATTTTGGAGCCCATTTTTATGTTGTTCTAAGTCATTAATGTCTTTTTCTCTTTAATACTGACATTACATCCAGAAATCTGCCAAGAATTTTGATAGATGTCTGTTTGGAATAATTAAAAAATATATACTTTTATTTAAATAATTTCTACTTCTCAAATAAAATTTATTGCATTTAAATTGTTGAATTATTTAAAATATAATTTAACCGTTAAATTTAAAGTCAAGATATCCCATAAATTATATGGAAAGCCTCCATTTTTTGTGAATATACTATACACCGGTTGTATGGTGTCAAATAAACCCTTTTAAAAAAATTTACTTAAAAATATAATTGTTTGCAAATAGTATAAAATCTATTCATAATAACTTTTACTTGAAAATTTATATCAAATGAATTCTTAATATATTTAAAATTTATTGTAAAATTAAATAGTAGTTAAATAAATAAGTAGATAATTAAGTATAAAGTAAAAGATACATATATCAAATTCTTTAGTTAAGAAGTAATTAAAATAATTACAAACATTCTCATAATTATTCAATAATATTACCTACAATCTAAGAATAGGTATTTATCATATATTTTAGTTAAAAAAATATAACAATTAAAAACATACTCTTAATTTTCAATATGAAGACAGCCAATATAGCATATAGTTCAATGCCTCAATATGAAGACAAAATGAAAACAATTCTCACAAAATTGGTATTAATGTATTTTGCAAATATGCAAAAATATCAATGTATTTTGCATCAAAAGCATATATGATAAACTAGTTAGATACAATGGCAATGTACTTGCATCACCATCAACGGCTGTATGTTCATCATTTCTATCACTGTAATATGATAGATAATCATTCTCTTTAAACTCTGATGAACCCTCAACTTCAATTTCAGACTCCTCCATATCTTTAGTGTGCTACTCAATCCAATTAATACCATCAACGTTGTATGTTTCATTATCATCATCATCATCAACAACAATAGTTGCTATGTACTACTAGCTTGTGTAACTTGAGAAATGGGTACATAATCATCATATGGGCTAGCATGTTCGGTTAATTTAGGTGGGTTGTGTGGGCTTGTGATGTTTTTAGTTCAGGTGATAAATAGGCTTTTCCTAACTGGATTTTGTTGGGTATAAGGGCAGTTAACTCCATTTTCAACTTCACATTTTCAACTCAATTAGCTAACTACAATACATATATTTATTATTACATACTTTTTTTTTTAAATTTACATCACATGTTTTAAATTTTGTGTTATATATTTGAAGGTTAAAAGTTCCAAAATTTATCCTAATTTTTAAATTTTACGTGAGAGTTTCAACTTTTACATAATACGTTTAAAATTTTATGTTTCAAAAAAAAAATTTAATAACACATTTAATATATTATAACCACGTCCTAAATTTAAACTTCATGTTGAGATAACTCTATGTATGATCCTATGCAGGACCTCTTGGCCCATAATTTCTTAAAAAAAATTATTATAGTATTTATAATTTAGACCCTCTTTTAGGTTTACATATAATTTAATTTCTCTAACTTTGAAAAGTTATCTATTTATTCCTTAATTTATTAATTATTTTTAAAATATTAGTTAATTAACTTTACTTTTAAATAT
This sequence comes from Melia azedarach, assembly GCA_028052125.1. Taxonomy (NCBI): domain Eukaryota; kingdom Viridiplantae; phylum Streptophyta; class Magnoliopsida; order Sapindales; family Meliaceae; genus Melia; species Melia azedarach. The sequence goes on from CM051406.1 coordinate 3,072,690, forward strand.
TCCGGTACCTCAATTTTAGAATGGGCAAAAACCCCAACTTAAGTAAAGTTCGAATTAAAAAGTCGGGTTAAACCCGGTCTTTTGTAGATTTCAGACAGGCTCTAGACTTTTAATTTTAAAATCCGAATATATTCCACATCGTGTAGGGTCTTAGCCCGTGTACTGAGTACCCAAATTTTAACCCATATATATATTTAGATAGAGAGTTGGACTTTTTAAAAATTTTTGCTAGTTATTTTTCAACAAAAACATTATCCAAGTTCTTATTTAAAAGAAACTTGCATAATTTTTTTTATTACTAAAAGAATAATTAAAGTAGACTAGCAGAATTAGTTCTTTAAAAAAGAAAAAAATTGCTTTCTCTAATGAATTAATAAAATGTACCTTGTAGAAGAAGTATATATGTAAGATATTACTTAGTGTTCCATAATTTATGTTGATTAATAATATTAATTGTCAAGGCTAGGACTCATGTTTCATGGTATCTTAGAAGTTGGATTTTATGTAACCAATGATGCATTGACATTGTCATAACAATATTATTAAGTTATATCAAAATAAATTTATAGTTACAAGTAGTTTCAAGAATTAATGTATTTTTTTTCACATGTGAAAATGATCTGAAAATTTCTGCTGAACTAATTCTATATATATAGTCAAAAAATTAAGATGACAACAACTTATATAATATAACATTATTATAAATTAACTAGTTTTATATTTCTTTTTTAAAAGAATTAGTGTATTTCAAAAATAGTTTGTATAATAGCAAATAAATTTTACACTTTTTAATTAAAAAATAAAAAAATGTTCAAACTATTTTTCTAATTATTGAAAAATAGTATACAAAATCGTTGTTTAGAGTTTATGAGTACTAAAATCTAATTAATAAAAATAATAATGTATCTCAAAATAATAGAGTTATATAAAAATTAAATATTATATTCTATTATTTAGAATTTTTGTCATCATTAATTTAAATATAGGAAAGGATTGATAACTCTATATTTTTTCACATATGTTTATAGTTATTTGTAAATTGTAGGATTTATGCACTCCGAACAGTTGAATACATATGTATTAAATACATATATAAGATTCAGTCTTAAAGATTGAAAATGTATAAATTCAATGATTTATAAATAATATAAGTATATGTGTAAAATTATGGGGTTGTCGATTTGCTCTCTTTAAATATTTAATCATATTTGATACTTGAATTTATTAAAATTTATTTTTTTAAAATGTTTTATTAAAAGTTGATATTTTACTCTGCTCATTTTTATAATAATTCTATTTTAAAAAATATTATTAACATATTTTTAATTTTAAAAATATCAAACTAAAATACCTTTTTATTTACTTAAATCTTATGTTATACAAAAACACCAATTGAAAAACAATACCGAATACACCCTAATGTAATCATTGAATTAATTGATAAAATTAAATATATGTAATGAATAAAATAATGAATACACATGATACATCACTTAATTACTTGTAAATTGTTATTTCTAGTGCATAGACCTAACAACATTAATATTTTGATGGGGACTTAGGTAGTGTCGTATTACAATAAGCAATAGCAACACAAGTCAAGTAATGACACTATCAATGTAGACTAAAGTCTTTGCCATTTTATATATATATATATATATATATATATATATATATATATATTAATGTATTTGTTTGTTTACGTATATATATTATATATTATATGTATACATAATTTGTTTGTCGGTTTGAAGTGTAAACGTTGATAATTCACTACAACACTTAATGTATATATGTTAATTAATTATACATAATTATGGGGTAATAACGTTTTCGTCCCTAAACATTTCGGGAACATCGAATTTGGATATAGTTTGGTGATTGAACATATCTGTCCCTACCTTTAGTTGTTTTTGAATTTCCGAAACAACAAATTTGGATATAGTTTGACGATTTAGTAAATCTGTTCCAAATTTTAGTTGCTTTTTGGTTTCATATAGGTTTCTACTAATAGCATTGACAATTAATCGAGTAATTACATTGTAATTATATTGTGTTAAACACAAGTATGACATATTTTAGGCTAATCCGAATCTAATCAATTTAATAATCGTGTCAATTAAAATTTTTAACCTGACACGATTATTAATAGATTAAGTTATAATTTTATCACTCACTTGAATTTCTTTAAATATTTTATATATATTTTTAAAAATATTTACAATACCTAACTCAAATGTTAATTAATTTTATTATAAATGAAGTGAATATTTTTTTTAAATGTAACAAATATAACTATATACTTTTAAAATATCAAGGAAAAAGTTAAATCTATTAAATTATAAATGAGTTAATATGAAATTATATGATCACTCAAAAAATTAATCACATCATAATTATGTTATCTTATATGCCCATACTTATATTAACTTTGTGTCGTACTCGTGTCGAATAGATGAATGGTACCACAAATTACCATATGTACTTATTACTAATAGGGATGAAATCGTTACAATTGACCAAACTACGTTCAAATTTATTAATTCATTAAAGTTCAAAAATGAAAATTATTATTACGATTTTCAATACCAATTTGCAAAAGCGTGGAAAACAAAGTCTTTCTTTCTTTTAATTTTTCTTTTACTTTTCTTGTTCTTGATATATACATACATATAACATGTGATTATTTGCAATTATTTGTTGCTTGAATATTTCGATTAGTCTTTCAAGAAATAGAAAAGTTGTCTTGCAATTGAGGTGTTTTTGCTTAAAATTATTTTAAGAATTAATGATCATATTTTAAATGTATAAATACATTAGATTAAAATAATAAACTATGTATTTTCAACATTTTTAGAATTATTAAATATCAAGGTTGTATATGTTATTTTTTAAAAATTAAAATCAGTAGGATTTGGTTAAAATTTAAATTTAAATAAATTTTCACGAGATTAATGATTATGAATTATGAATTATGAATTAATCATAATTTCGTATTAAACTTGATTTCGTATTAAACTATGCATACATGCAGAGATTTAGCAAACTAAATATCACCTCATGAAGATCTTAATTATACTAATTAAATATAAATACAAGTCAAAACAATAATCCAACTTAATTCACAAGTTTTAATACTTAATTAATATATATATTGATTTCTTGATGATGATTAGATATTGACCATTTTCCATAACGCATTAATCATGTTCAATTTATAAATATATGAATTTAGTTAATTATAATGTCGAGTCATCAATTGATTTGAAAATTTAGCATAATATTTTAATGAATTTAATGTTACGTCACAAAATTTTTAGTAAATTAGTTGGTGGTGGGAACTCTAAGACTACATCGTCCTTTAAAATTACTGTTATAAAAGAAAAAGTGATTTCAAGTAATTAAAAATCACTTTGGGTATTTTGTAAGAGAATTTTCAGAATCAATTTTTACAAAATCAACTCATTTTGTAGCAGATTTTGAAAAGTTAAAAAAGAAAGAAAGATGTCTTTCAATATTTGATTTAAAAAATAATTTTTTATAAATATAATACTAAATATACTAATCTAAAATAAAAAAAACTTTAAATTCTAAAATAATTATTAAATTTAACTTTAATAAATTTAATGTTAGGTCGCAAAATTTTGAGCATATTAGCCTGTGGTGAGAACTCAAAGACTACGAACCAGTTTGAGATTGCTGTTAAAAGAGAAAAAAATGATTTTAAGTATCCAAAAATTATTTTACGTATTTTATAAAAAAAAATTTAGAATTATTTTTTGACAAAATTAATCTATCCGGTAATAAATTTTGAAAAATAAAATAAAAGTTTTTTTAAAATTTGATTTAAAAAATAATTTTACTTGTAAATATAATACTAAATATATCTATTTGAAATCACAAAAATTGAAAATTAGTTATAAAATAATTATTAAATTTAACTTTAAATAGAAAATAAATCTTTTTTAATTAATAATATTATAATAGAGATATTGTACTTTATCTCTTAAATTTTGGGAAAAAGACAATATATAAAAGGTAAGATAACCTTTATATTTTGGAGAAAATTAAGATATCCGATAAGATTTTTATTCATATTTTAATTTAACTATTTTACCCCCATTTACTATTAAAAATATATAAAATAATTATATCATCTTTATTTTTTACTTTATAATAATCAATATAATTTTATTGTAACATTTAAATTTAAAAATTATAATAATATTTTAATTCTTAATTATTTCTTTCCTTCAAAATTTATAATCAAAGATCTATAATATCTAATTATATATAATTTCTAAAATATATCATATTATTAAAATAGTTTATTTAAAAAATTATGTCGAATTAATTGTAGAATTTTTTATAATGTAAAATTTGTTGTCAAAATTTCTTAAATGTTTACACAATTACACATAATTTTGACAATATTAATTATAATTTTTTTTAAATATATAATTAAATATTATATAACTTTGATAATAGATTTGAAAGGAAACAAATAATTAAGGGTCAAAATATTATTATTTTTAAATTTAAATGTTAAAATAGATTATATTAGCTATTATAAGATTTAGATATTTTTAATAGTGAAGGGGTAAAATAGTTAAATTAAGTTATAAATAATTATTCTAAAGAGATATCTTAAAACTTAGGGAAATATTTTGTCTTTCTAAAAAACTCAACAAAATATATCAGCTCTCCCCAAAAATTAGAAAGAAAAAATACAATATCTTTATCATAATATTTTAATAATAAAATTTATCAAACATGTAAAACTATTTTTAATATTCACATCCCTTTGAAAAATAAAATTCACTAAATATTAAATTGATATTTATAAAACTAATTATTTTTATAATATAATTAAAATAAAATATTTTAATATTTACAATAATTTCAAGAGTTAAGAACTGTTTTTACAAAATTAACACAAACTAATAAGAGAATAGGGCCATTCTCTTAACGAGGTCAGGCACATGCCAAACCTAGTTAATGTATAAAAAAAATTATTGAAAAGACTGACTCCAAATAGGGCATTTTGGGTATTTCACAGAACAATTTGCTGCACGAGGTTTTAAGCTTGTGACAATTTAATATTATATGTTTAGAACTTTAGGCTCATATACCATTAACATGTTCTCATGACAAATATAATTAAATTTTTATGTATAAATAAATACAAGTAGATGATTAATAAATAATAATTCATAAAAAAAAATGCAGGAGAAATAATTAAAGAGAGCCAGGTGATACGTACGGTTGTTGAAGGAGAAGGAAATTGGATTCAAAGTTGTTGGATAGCATTTAAAAAAAGGTTCATAATTAATAATAATAATGAGCTTATGTATTATTATTGATCATGTATAAAAGGGATAATTTGTTTTTTTCCCTTATTTTTAAAAAAAAAATACTCTTTAAATTTTTTATCAATCTATCTTAAATATTTTTCTCATTTTTCAAAAACTATTGAAATATTTCTTGAAATACTATTTTATACACTATTTAAATTTAAATTAACTATTTTACTTTTCATCTATTAAAAAATATATAAAATAATGAAATTATCTTTATTTTTATTTTGTAATAACTAATTTAATTTTATTATAATATTTAAATTTAAAAATTATAATAATACTTTAATTCTTAATTATTTTTTCTTTAAATTTGTTATTAATTTTTTAATAATATTAATTATACATATTTTTAAAATTAATCATTTTTTTAAAATGACATATTTAAAAAATTATGTATAATTAATATTGTTAAAACTCATTGTCAAATTTTTATAATATTAACAGTAAAAAATTTTATTGTAAAACTTTTACAATTAATTTTTTCAACTAACTAAAAAATTTCTTATAGCAAATTTTATGTTGCAAATTTTTTATAACTAATGTTGTTAGAATTTTTTTACAATTAATGTTGTAAAAAATTGATAATTATAAATGTTTTTGGCAATATTAATTATACTTAATTTTTTAAAATAAATTATTTTAATAAAATTGAATAATATTTATAATTTTTAAATTTAAATATTATAATAAAATTAAATTGGTTATTACAAAATAAAAATAAGAATAATTGAATTATTTTATATATTTTTTAACAATTAAAGGGTAAAATAGTCTACTTAAGTTTAAATAATATATAAAATAGTGCCTTAAAGATATCTCAGTATTTTTTAAAAAATAAGGGAGTTATCAAAGATTAACAATAAAAGTAAGGGGGATATTTTTCATTTTTTCAAAAGTGAGAGAAATAAAACACATTATTCCTATATAGAAAGAAAATATTAATTAATACAAAGAGAGTTTATTAAGAATCAAGCCAAAGTTATGATACATTCGAATGTATCATACATCCTTTCATTTTATCAATTTTGTTTATCTTTTTAGTTTAAAATCATAATATAATTTAGTATCATTTCGATATTTTAGAGGTATATATTTGTCAATCTAATACTAAAAATAATAAAATTAAATTAAAACATAAATATATTATTTAAAATTATTTTAATTTATATTTTAAATTAAAAAAAATGATCATAATCTTCACCTCAATATAATGAAAAAATTGAATATAGTAATAATGAGAAATTGAAATAGAATGATTAAATAAAGTAATATTTATACAATATACATAAGAATAAATGGCCACTTAATGACTTAATTTGATATTTTTTTATTATTTATAAACTATTAGATTTAAATATTTTTAACTGTTGGGGTTATATCTCACATGTGCATATAATTAATTATGTATTAATTATATATATTAGATTTAATTTCAATTGTTTGAAGTATGTAGATCTAAGAGCATACAAATAGTTTAAAAAAATATAGGGTTAAGACGTTTTTAATCCATTCATATATATATATATATATATATATACACACACGCATTTTCTTTCATTATTTATAAATCGTTAAAATTAAATATTTTTTACAGTTGAGATTGTATCTCATATATGCATTAATTATGTTATATTTATTACGTATAAGTTATATGCATTAGATTGAAACTTAACATTAAAAGTATCTAAATTTACGTAAAAATATTGTGTAAAATTAATGAGTTGTTAATTCATATTTATATATATGTTAAAATAGTTGGAGTGATTTGTGGCACATTTGATGTTTTTAAATTATTTTTAGTTCAAGCAATAAAGTGGAACAAGAGTTTGGTGTTTGTGAAACAGGTTTCTTACTCCATCCGGAAATTTTAAAAAATATATATATATGAAAAGAAGTATAATATGTATAGTAAAAGAAGTATAATATGCACATGTAGTACAAGAAAAGAAAGCCTATTAATTGGCCTAAGACATAAACAAAAAGAAAGATGGAAATGAGATGATTAATAATTAAATAACGAGGGACATTGATAGCTTGGACAAGTGGGGATAATCAAGTTTGTTTGGCTTTATTATTAACGATTTTTTTATTTAACAATATTATATACAAATCATGATCATACGAATTGTCGGTAACATTATTTTATAGTTAAAAATATTGTAAAGGAATTGGGTGGTCCATCTACCTTAATCATTTTTATGTTTAACCCCACTTCTTATAACATATATATATATATATATATATATATATATATATATATATATATATATATATATATATATATCATATTTGACTTCCCAATTCTAGAAGCCTAACCCTAAAAGCTTGACAAAACCAACATTCGGCCAAAAGATAGATTTACTATCTTTATGTTAATTATGTCTCCTTTGATGGTAATATTTACTATTTTCTCAAATTTAAAATTGAAGTGATTTTAAAGAAAAAAAGAGGGGTAGGTTCTTTTAAAAAATGACTCAAATGGGTATGAATTAAATATTAAAGTAATTTTTATTTATAATCAGTATTTTATTATAAGTCTCATATTTATTTTTATCTCAAAAAAATTTTCAAACAAAAAATATTTTTGAGAACCCATTTAAAAAAATAAAAATAAAATAAAAAATAATTTTATATTTATAAAATAAATATAAAAAAGAGATGGATATGAGTTTTGAGATATTTATTTTGTACTTTACTCGTATTTTACCATAATTTTCATATTTATTTTTATACTAGAAAAATTTTCAAATGAAAAATATTTTTAGTACCCATTTAAAACTTATTATTGTATGTTGAAATTTGTAATTTTTTATTAAATAAAACTAAAATAAAAAATACTTAATTTTAAATTTATGAAATAAACATTAAAAAAAAGATGGGTATGAGTTCTCCTTACCCTCCTTTGGCTATATTGTTTGGGCATAAAATTTACTTCCCTAATTTTATTTAAGTAATTGTTTTATAAATCATATAAAAAATTATTTATTTGCATTAAAATTAAAAAAAAAAGATTTGATATTAGTATTTAGATAATTAGAAGTAGTGGGTTGGCGGCAGGCGACACTTGGCATTCACCTCAAGCTCTAAGAAAAAAATAATAATCAATAATAACTATGAACATAATGAATTAATGGGTATTTTGATTATAAGGCTAGCTAGGGAAAGATTTCACTTTGCCCTAATCGTAATGATTTGAGAGTGAAACTCAGAAATTGACATTTTGTAAAAGGTTGAAGAAGAAAGTGAGAAAAGAAAAATAATGATTAGTTTATTTTATTCTTTTAAAAGAAAGGTCTCTTTGCTGGGGTTATTTTCACATGCTTCCCATAAGGGTTATAGAAATCATCAATAAAGAAAATATTTGTAAATATTGACATAAATCTCCATTATTATGGTGTTCTCATCGAATTAACCGTTAGAAAAATTTTAAATAACTAAAATAATGAAAATTCTAACCCTATTATTATTTTACCTATTCACTTTTTTTTATGTAACTTTTAAATTACTGATCAAATGTAATAATTGAGATTCACGAATTATTATCATAACAATAATGATTATATTATTATTAATAGTAGTAGTAGGTTGAGAGTTAAATAAAAAAAATGAATAGGTAAAATTTTTTTATTAATGAGATTATTTTAGTCTTTTAACATTTTTAACCGTTAATATACGATTAATTAGATGGAAATATTATAGTAGATAAGAGGTGAATTTAGATTATCGTGTCATATCAATATTGTATTAAATAAAAACATAACATATTTTAAGTTAATCTAAATTTGATCCATTTAATAATCATGTCAAGAATTGAAATTATAAGCTAACCTATTTAATAATTGTCTCACCCACTTAATAATTATGTCATCTATTTAATATATTTTAAAATATTTATAATATTATCTATTTAAATACTAATAAATTTTATTATAAATAGTAGTCAGATAGAGATAGTTAACTATGTCATAAATCACATATCAATATTTCAAAATCAAACTCGATTCAATTATTAATTGTATCATATTATTATGACTCATTTATTAATTGTGTTCTTTTAAGTGAATTCAAATTCATTAAATTTATGTTGTGTTCATATTACATTGACGAGTTAGTGTCAAAAATTGTCACTCCTAGTGTAGGAGAGGTATTTATAAATATTTACAAAGTTTATCTTTACTTATAATATTTACAAACCTTGGGGGACGTATGTGAAAATACCCCTTTTTTTGGTAATGTGCTTTATTTATTTATGCATTAACTTGTCACGGCTTTGCTGCTTTGCTTTTCCACGTGATTTCCTCTTGAGAAAATAAAATAATATTAAAATAAAATAACAGAAATTAAAACGAGGAAAAGCAAAGGGTGAAAATCATGAAAGTAGACGTCTCCCAATCATCAATGTCTTCGTTGACACCAAGAAATTGACGCCTTGAAGCAACCGTTAGAGTGTGCAAAAGAGTTTTTATATTTTACCAATTTACACATATTTCTTCTTATAATAATTAATATTAAATGTTTGTATTTTATATATAAATAATAATAATAAGCATACAAACTCTTGGTGTACGGACTTACGGGTCAGTTGAGTATTATATTTTATATACAAATTTTATATATTTTTTTTGTTTTATTTACATGAAAATTTTTCGTACTTTCGTCAAGATGTAAAATATATAAGAATAATATAATATTATCATATTAATTTGTGTTAATAAATTTTTTAGGAATTTGTATATGTATAATTTTTTTTTCTTATAAAATATTAAACTATATTACAAATAATTTTTCTTTTATATTTTATAAAAAATATTGTTACTTATATGAATTATTATACAAATTCATTGTCACGTGTGTAAAAAAATTAAAATTTGAATTATTTGAAATAAAAATTAAAATATTGAATACAAAAAGTTAAAGTATTATACATAAAAGTTGAACTATTATACGTAAAAGTTGAAATTCTAATATAAAATTTGAGATATTTAATGTAAAAATAATAAAGAAAAAGTGTATGATATTTTACCCGAGGTGACTAATATTCTAGAAAGAGCTATTTAATTTATTGAGTTAAAAGCTTTAATATATAATTTGCATGTTGAAACTGATGCAAGAAATGATGTGTGATATCTTAATCTGAATCATTAGGTCTCTCCAAAACGGCCATATTATCTTTCATCCTCCCCCACTAATCATATCTCTTTTAATTTCCTTCTTTCTTTGGACAATTTAGTTCCTTAATTTCCCTTGATAAAATTATAATGGGTAATGCTACAATGCAGTGATTATATACTCTCCCTCCATTGTCATCGTTTAATTGTTTAAAACGCAATTTAGTGATCAATTTAAAAGTGAGATGGTCCATGAATTACATAATTAACTCACTTTATATAAATATACTATGCATTGATTGTATGTTATCATGACTCAATTTTTATTAATTTAAAATTTGATTTGAAAAAATATAAAATATACTTATTAGTTGTTACATATAATTAACAAATATCTAATATTATAACATTATATTGTAATTATATATAAGATTGGTAATTTTTTAAAATGAAAAATGACTTATTTACTCCTAATATTTGTAGTTTTTAAAAATACCCATATTAGTCTTATTTATTAATTAATTGAATCCTTTAAGTTTGACCAAAATAAAGATAGTAATATATATTTAACTCTTAAATTGCTTATAATTAAGAACACATTTAGGTATTTATAATAAGAAATATGCATAAATTATATAAAAAAAATAAATTAATAAATAGAGGTTTACGGATATTTTTGAAACTATTAGAATTAAAATATTTTTATAGTCAACTAAAAAAAGTGTCTACATCCTTGATCTTTTTTGAATTAATAATTGCATATACCATAATTACTTGTATATATTACATGTAAAATATATTTATTATCTTGAAATCATTTATATCATGATGAATATATACACAATATCTTACTTATTTTATTAATTACCAAAAATAATAATTTCTAAAAAGAAAATTATAAATAAAATAATAAAACTTATGAAGATAACATTCAAAATAAAAGTAGTTTCAAGTTGTGTGTGTACAAGACAAGAAAACTTCAACTATAATTAAACATAACACAGCAAGAAAAGCAGAAATTAAACAATAGTGCTTTGTCAATCGAACAATATTAATAATATACAGTAGCACATTTTACATAATATAATTAAATTTGATGATAATGTAAACAATTTAATTAATTAATTCATTACTATAATTGAACTTAAACAGCAAGAAAAGAAGAAATTAATCAATAGTAATATGTCAATCGAACAATATTAATAATGTATAGTAGCACATATTACACAATATACTTAAATTTGAGATAATGTAAACAAATTAATTAAATTAATGGTTTCTTGTTAAGTTGCCTGTAATATATAGCACTAAGATCGATGGGTGAAATATCGTGGTACAAATCAACATCATCTTCAAAATAAGCTCTATATGAAGATTGAAGAATATTTTACTTGACCTACTTGGACCCTAGAGTGTGAAAATTACTAAATTATTTTCAGAAAATGTTTTCATGTGCTTTCACCACTCTATTGGTTAAGGTTCTTGCTTTTTAATTTATGTTCTTAATTTGTGCTTTTTTTAATTATAGTATACTAATCTACAAGTATCGATTAGTTATTAGCTAAAATACATCGAATTTTAAAATTTTTCATCCAAAATATTAAGAATTAGAATATGATATTGATACGAAATTAAATAATTTTTTAAAATTTTTTAACACATGAATATATATAATTCTATTATGATTATTATTATTATTAATTTGTGAATAGGTGTTAATTTTTTCTTTATGAGTACTGATTTATTTAACCGATAAAATCTTTTGTACAGTATTACGATTTTGGTGGAATTTGAGTTATTTTATAAAATTTATAAAAGAAGAAAAACCTACAAAAAGTTGATTGTTAACTAATGAATAAAATTAACAAAAATAATAATAGAGTTTGAAAGCAATGGAGGTTGTTCAAGGTTGAATATTGGAATCTATGGAAGTACTCAATGAGAACAAATGGTCCTCCCCTTAATGAGTACACCACAAGTTAAATTGTCAACATCTCTCTCTTTCTTTTCTTTAAATATCTCCATCTATGTAAATGTGTAATATGGCCTAATTAATTAAAGAGAAACAACTAATATAATTACTATTACTACTAATTAATTTACTATATATAGGGAGATAAGAGAGGTTTACACTATAACAAACATAGAACAGCTTTGCTTTAATTTTCTGTGATAATATTGAGGATATGGGACATAATTGCTGCAGCAAACAGAAAGTGAAGAGAGGATTATGGTCTCCTGAAGAAGATGAGAAGCTTATCAAATATATAACAACCCAAGGACATGGTTCTTGGAGTTCTGTTCCTAAACTTGCAGGTAAAATTGATGTACATTCTTGTAGATATATTTAGTCTTTGTTTTCTTGTTTTTGTGTTCTTGATTTCTGAAAACGTAATTATGTTAATATAATTTGTATGTGTTGTAGGGTTGCAGAGATGTGGGAAAAGCTGTAGATTGAGATGGATAAACTACTTGAGACCAGATCTGAAAAGGGGTTCATTTACTGAACGAGAAGAGAGGATTATCATCGATATTCATAGAATTCTAGGCAACAGATGGGCTCAGATTGCTAAGCATTTGCCTGGTAGAACTGATAATGAGGTGAAGAATTTTTGGAACTCATGTATCAAGAAGAAACTCATTGCACAAGGAATAGATCCCAACACTCATAATCTTCTATCTTCAACCCAAATTATCAATAACAACAATTACAGCAATAATAATGCATGTAATACTCTTCTTCCTCACAACTACTCTCCTGTTTTCTTTGTAGATTCACAGATGAAAGAATATTCTTCTTCTTCATCTTCTTCTTCTTCTTCTTCAATGGAGATAATGAAATCTACTTTTCTGCAATTACCATTTATTCCTTCTTCTCATGAAACCAATACTATGTCAGCCCTACCAACCTCTGAATACCAAAACCCTAATTTTTTTGGCACTATACAAGAAAATCAATCTTCAATAACATGTCTTCCAATCTCTTCTTCTCCATTAAACCCATATGGGTTTGGGTTCATAGATGAGAATAATGGAATATTTAATGGTGGTAGCTTTGATGAAGTACTGATTGGAGCTCCTCCAGGAAAGGAAGAAGCAATGCTGCAGCCAAAGCAGCCGCAACCAGTACTGAATCATGATGGGCAGAACATGAATCCATCATTAGAGAAATCGAACTTTGATTTTGATTTTTTGGAGTCTACTGTATTGCCATGTGGAATGTATTGTAATCTCAGTCCCATTGACCAATTTGCATGGGATTAATTGTATTTTTAAGCATTATCTTCTCTGTACCTTTCTTTGGAGTTCTCTTTTTCTTTCTCTTTTATCTTTATTTTCCTTCTGTATAGCTTTATCACAACAATCTCGTTGATCTTGTTAAATGTAAAAAATTAGTGTCGATCGGTCTTGTCCGTATATGAAACATATATATTATACATGTTTCACTTTCCTTTGTCGTCTCTTTGTTCTCGAGTTTTGCGGCTTTAACGGTCAAACAAGCTTGAGAAGAAAAAAACGAAAGGAAAAGAACTTTGGTGTTTTACTAGCGTGGGAAAAGTAGGATTGACTAATATATATCTATATATATATATATATATATATATATATATATATATTCCAATAGATCAATAATTTTATATTTTTATATATATTGTTATATTATTAGGTGTAGACAACTTTAACATTTAAAATTAAATCTGATACATATAACTAATATAAATTAATGTAGTATAATTAATATATATTATGTTTAATCTCGATAATTGAAAATACTTAAATTTAATGACCCATAAAATATTATATAAATATGAGTAAAAATATGAAATTGCTGGTTGGTCCTTATTTCAAAAATTTTATTGGCAAGTTAAAAAAAATCTTGTTTACTCTTGATGTATTTCATTCATTTTCTTCTTATGTATAGTCTAGTAGTCAAAATAGATGCCGATATAATATAAATATTTTATTATATAGTTTTTTACACATAAAATATATGAATATGAATTTTTTAATACTATTTATTTCACGTATCATACTTTTATATATGATTAAATAAATTTTATATATTAAAACATAAATAAAATTATAAGTAGATAAATTTATTTAAAATTTAAATTTGAAATTAGAGATGGCAAAATGCCCCATAGGTTTGGGCTCTATGGGGATCCGTCCCAAATGGGATAAAATTTAAGTGATATAATGGGAAATGAGGGGAGATTGATCTCCGAATAATTATGGGGTGGGGAACGATTTAGTATTCCTCGTCCCATTACTATCCCATTTCTCAAATATATGTAATTATATATTATAATATGTTATTTTTTAAATAAAATTATATATATGCGGACTATATTTAATTATTAGTAATTCATAATTTTTTTTATTTTATCAAGTAGTGGAGTTTATATTTTTAATATAATTATTACATATGAATAACACTAATATATTAGTGACATTTTAATTAGTATTAGTATTAATAAATACAAAAATGGGAAAATAAATGGGGATGGAAAATCCATTCCCCATATGAAGATTCTCTATCCCTGTCCCGTTAAATTTTATTAGAAAATAGGGATCAAAATTATAACGGGGTGAGAAACGGAAAAGGCCTCCCTAACTAGGGAATAATCTCCCCCCATTCTCCGCCTCATTCTCCATTATATTACCCAAATTTTAACCTATTTGAGACGGATCTCTATGGAGTCCCAAACCTATAGGGAATTTTGTCATTCCTATCCCCACCCCACCGTGTTCCATTGCCATCCCTACTTGAAACATGAAAAATAAATACTTTTGAAAAAAATTTGAACTACTAAAATTGAATTATATTTAGATTTCAAACTAAAAAAATAATAATATGAACTTAGTTAAAATATGACAACAATATTAATGAAGGATTTAACATCAATATAAGTTAGTGTGACATTATATGATTTAAAGAAGAGTGATACCATCTATTTTATTTTTATTGAACATATTATTTTTTTTTTAATTCCTTTAATCATACAATGTGATCATGTCCATTTTTCCCTAATAGATAGATTATGATTTGATCTCATACCTAAAAATAATAATTTAGGAATCAATTTCTCCTTAAACTGACTTTGGAGGGAGAATTTCTTTAGTTTCAATTTTTTTAAATATTACATTACAATTATTATGAGTTTTAAATGTACAGTATCTATCTTTAAATTGGATAAAAACCAACACACTCAAATATGGTGAGAACCTTACATATAGTAAAAGAATCCCTGCTATATGTAGGAATCAAACACAAGCTCTTTCTTAGAAGGGCTTGTACTCTGACCACCCAGGATAGGCTTGAATTTCTTTAATTTCATTTTATGCAAGCAAAATGTAGAAGGATTAAAAAAGAAGAAGATGTATGTTTGTATATAAATAAATTTGTTTAAATAATTTGTGTAGTATGACTCTTTTATTTTTAGTTATCATTGCAATATTCCAATATAATTAAAAATACTATGCAATTTGATTATTAAATATTGAGAGTTGATTTAAAAATATTAAATTATTTTTTAATTTATTTACTAATATTAAATATGAATTATGTAATATTCATATGAAGAATATCTTGGGTCATTTCTCTTCCAAGGGTAAGGGATCGTGATTCTTACCTGTCCAAATGTGTGATTTACCAGTTTTATCTTTCTTCTATATATTTCATTTTAATTTATTTTTATTTTTTTATTAGAATAAAATTATTTATTTTAATTTCACTAATTATGTTTTAAAAAATTATCATATTAGTTAATTACTTTATTTAATATTTTTTAAAAATTAAAAAATTAAAAATTTATTAGTGTAGTATTTATTTTTATTTACAAATTCAACATAATCTTATTTAGAGTTATATCTGTTATTGTTTTTATATCATTCTTTAACAAGACCTGCTCCGACCTTTTTCGAGAGTCTGGGACAAATCCTGCAAAATATTTATAGTAGATACCTGTCATTTTCATAAACATCTCAATAATAACACTCATAAATAAAGAAAATGGCCTCAGACCTCCATCATTAACATACATTGAGACTCTATATCTTGTTACACATATATACATATTCACATACACATACGATTTGTTCAAAATATTTCATGCAGCATACGTAGAGTGGTGTTAACCTCATTTACAAAACTGTACCCTGCACGAAATCTTCCATGGCCTGGGGAGAAATGGAAAAAAATAGAAAAAGGAATGAGCTTGCGGCTCAGTAAGTGGACATTGATATTAAAGAAAATACATTTTCATACAACTACTGTACGACATCCTAAAATCGTACATAAATTAAGCATCACTTACACATTAAGAATACATATCATTGAAAACAGTTCATACAACACCCAACTAGTACTCGGGGATATCATGCTTGGTGGGATCCCAACGCCCAAGTGGGAAAAAACCATACTCAATCCGGCAGCCTCGTATCATTGCTCGGGGAGTTCACATTCATATACATATATTTCCATGAGTCCTAAGGACTTTACTATATAATATTGGGGAATGAGTACTTGTAGGGTGCTTCAAATAAACACAACCAACATTTAAACTGAAAACAATTACTTTTATGTAATCACAGGATATTGCACATAATTTAAATACTACGTAATACAATGCAATCTAACGCATTAATAAACAGATCGATCATGCTATATTAAATATTCAAATATAATATAAATTCATAATATTTTAAAAATATATCTACTCACAGCTTGATCGCTCAATTTCTGAAAATTTTGAGGTCCCCTGGGTTTCTTACTACTGTAGTGTTCCCTAAAAACACATAATTCAATAATTTACCGTTAAAATTAATCCAAAATCTTATACGTATTACAAATACAACATTAAAACTACTTTAATTTTATAAACACACTGTCCACAAAGTTTTTGGATATCAATTTAACTTTCCAATACCTTTTTCTGTACAATTTCCTTTTTCCTACGAATGATTTCTATTTATTCTTTTCTTTTTCCTCTTTTCTTTCTTTTTTTCTTCTCTCTTCCTCTCGAATTTAATTTGCTTCTGTTTTGCTCTATTTGATTTCTTTTTCAATTTTGCCTCTGAAATGAAAAAACGTGTATATATATACACCGCCTCACCGTTTACATATATATAATTTAATTATTATTATTATTATTATTTCGACACCTAAGTTGCTTAGGTGTCTCATTCTTAGTATGTATAAAACATGATTTTTCGTATATCTAAGAGAAATTTATGAAAATATTTAAAACTAAAATTTAAAAATGTTAAATTGTAATTTTTAATTTTAAAACTATCCAAAAGTTTAAAAAATAGACGATTTTACCCCTCTTCTCAAAATATTCCCAATAGACAAATCCGTGGTTATTGATGAATGAATGAACACTGAGTGGTGATCGGATCTACAATCAATGACGATCGGATTAGCAGTGAGTGACAATCGAATTAGCAAGGAGTGATAATCAAATCAGTAGTCAGTAACGATCCAATTGAGAATCACTGTCTATCAATTGATAATGAGTGTCGATTTTTCCAAAATCAGTGCAAAATTCATTGTTTGACAACTTGTTTTAATACCAACACATGGACATAAGTACAATAAGTTAAATTAACAGTATATTTTAGTTGACAACAAATTTATGGAAACAACCAAAAAAAATATTAAATAATTCACTAACAAACTTCGAATTATCCACAAAAATAAAATTTAAGTACATTGTTTTAGTTCATAAAACATAAAACAATAGCCAAAGTTTTGATAGTTGACACATTATATCTTAACGGCATTTGATGACCTTATCCATGATCCTCTATTGAATAATTATTAAAATATTGTTATCCATAATCCTTGTCAAAATACAAATATTAAGTATAAATATCATTGATGATAATATATGGACTAAATTAAAAATTAAAAATTTTTTGGTGACGGATGAAATTGGTGACATGTGAACTAAAAATGCATGTATAAATAACTAAAGCCACGACAAGTAATATTACAATAAAACTAAAGGAGTGGGATAGAGCAGGGAAAGACTCACTCTCGCCGCACAATGCTGTAAATCGGTTTTGTGATTCGTTGGACTTAATTGCACAATATACCCAAATTTGGGCCTTGCGCTATGATTTTGTAATCTATTTTCTGGGTTTGTTTTGAATGATTTTTCACTTTTATAATACAACTGTAATTTATGATAAAAGCACATGGGGGTCTGCTTACAGATATTGTGAAAAGTTTGGGCCATAACAGTATTTTAAAGGAAAAACTACATCTATCCCTGTGAAATTCGACCTTTATCTTTTTTATCCTGTTAGAAAAAAATACAAAATCCCCTTTGCTGTCATTTTTTGGTTAATTTTTTAATTTATAAAATATCAAGTTTAACCCTACTGGTTTAGCCTGAATTTTGGATCCATTTCAACTAAATCGAACCGGAAAAAAATTTAAAAAATTATAACAATGAGGTGGCTTCAGCCTTGCTCTCCTACATAAATGCAAGGGTTCAAAACACCAAGGCATACACTTCAATGAAATTGTGTTTACATATTATATTATATAAAACATTAAATTTTAAGTATAATATATAATTTTATAACATTAAATTCATAATTATTTTTTATAAATTTAAACGAAATTTTTTATTCTATTTAAATTAAATCAATAATTTTTTAGTAAAGAAATTAGATAAAAAATAGACTAAGGATTAATTTATAACATTGAAAATTATATATGAATTTGTAAACTCAAATCAATTTATAAAAATTATAAAAAATTTATTTTATAACTTTAAACTAATAATTAATTTTTTAATATTAGAAAATTGAATACAAATTTATGAATTAATATTGATTTATAAAAATCATAGAGAAAGAATATATTTTGTAATATTAAACTAGTAATAATTTTGTACGAGATTAAGCTAATAATTTTAAGTAAAAAAATTAAACTAATAATTTTAAATAATTAAATTTAAATTTAGTTTTTATACACGTTTATAAACCGTTATATCTATGTACTTGCAATAGTTAGGATTGAATCTAATATATATATATATATATATATATATATATATATATATATATATATATATTAATTATAATACATTAACTTTATATTAATTACATGTGTCAGATTTAATCTTAATAGTTAGAAATGTATAAATTAATGTTTTACAAATAATCTAAATATGTGTAAAAATATGGCACTTTCAATATGTTTTCATATATATTGTTGTGGGGTAAAAATAGGCTAGACACGTGGCGGTACGTAAGCCTACAATGCTCTAGTTAGTACCTATGGGAGAATCAGTTCATGTTGAAACCCACATCATCTTGGATCTCAGCTAAGGTAGGATCCGACCTCAGGTAGTATAAAGAGTGTTCACATGAAGGGTGTCACGTGGCCTATAACTAATAGTCAACATAAAAAGAACAAAAAAATAGACCTCACTTTGAAATAATCCCAAAGGTAAAAGGATTTGGTCTTTCTAAAGATGTGAAAAAGTTGTCCTATGTTTCCAGGTCACCTGAGAGGACCACCTGATATAGTCCAAAAATGATAACTTGACCAAGAAGACAATTCAGCACCTTGGTAGCTGAAAAGGGAACCCCACCTAACATAATCAGCTTTTAGGGATCACAATCAGAAGCGAATAAGCATCCGCCACGTGTACATAGGGATAATGTAATCTTTCGCTAGAATTAAATTGTAACATGTGATCTTGGATAAGGTCATGAAGACTAATCCAAGCTCACCACTTGTCCTTAGTTTTAGCTCTAAGCTAAGGTTTCAAACATGGGAAAAGAAAACAAAGGAGGAATTTGAACAACACTCTTCAATCAATCATATGCTCACAAAGGTATAGTATTTAAAGACACTTATCTCAAGGTAACACAAGTCTTGGATAAGTTTTAACTCATTTTTTTACTCTTTCTCTCACTACAAGTACAAATCACTTCATATTTTCTTCCTCTAGAAACAAGAAAAAAGCTTTGTCTTCTAGAGACAACCGTAAACACTCATTGAAGGTTGTCCCTTGGGGCTTATCTACTCTTCTAGCTTCCAAAAAGCCACATTTTTATTCTATTCTCCATGTGTTTTGTGTGCCGCTTGGTTGACTTGTTCCTTGCTACATAAATCCTCTATATATTAACCATTTTGAGCTATCAAAGTCAAGCCATAAAATTACTCCCTCAAGGTACTGACTTGAGCGTCGGAGGTGGGCTCACTGAAGAACCTTTGGCGCCCTCTTTGACCGTGTTTTTTGTTGTAGGCAGTTTCACCAAGTTCGGGTCCGAGGTCAGGAGAGATAGCGAGGTCAGGGAGGTTTATGATAGCTTGGCCTAGGGACTAGCAAAGGGTGAAAGATCAGCTTGGGAGCCTCCTTGGGATTAGGACGAGGCCAAGTCAGGTGCGGAATACTGAGCTCAGACTATTGATTGGGCATCCATCTCCAGCTCGGATACTAGATCAACAAGGCATACTACCTCATCTGAGTTGATATTTTTTCCGCATCAACATATATATATATATATATATATATATATTATATTTAGTATTTCAACTATTATGTTAAATATTTTAATTAATTTTTAAAATTTAAAATTTATCTTTTAATTTTAACTATTTTATAGCCAAGTTAAAAAAAA
This sequence comes from Melia azedarach, assembly GCA_028052125.1. Classification (NCBI taxonomy): domain Eukaryota; kingdom Viridiplantae; phylum Streptophyta; class Magnoliopsida; order Sapindales; family Meliaceae; genus Melia; species Melia azedarach. The sequence continues at coordinate 3,093,805 of CM051406.1, forward strand.
AACAAGTCTTGGCTAAGTTAATTTGATATCTTTCATTCTTTTTCTTCTTATATATAATCTAGTCAAATTAAATGCAGATATAATATAAATATTTTATTATAAAATTTTTATTCATAAAATATGCGGATACAAATTTTTGAAGAATTCACATATAATACTTTTATATATAATTAAATAAATTTTATATATTAAAAAGTAAACAAAATTGTAATTAGATAAATATATTTAGATTTTAAGCTTGAAACATGAAAAATAAAAACTTTGAAATTTTTTTTTTAACTACTAAATTGAATTATATTTGGGTTTTAAACTAAAAAAATAACATCCACCTAGTTAAAATACGAGAACAATATTAATAAAGGGCTTAACATCAATACAAGTTGGTGTATTATATGATTAGCAGAAGAGTGATACAATGTAGGTTATTTTTATTAAACATACTGATTTTTTTTAATTCCTTTAATCATACAATGTGATCATGTCCATTTTCCCCCAAATAGATAGACTATGATTTGATATCTTACCTAAAAATAATAAGTCATGAGATCAAATTGTCCTTACACTAACTTCGGAGGGAGAATTTTTTTAATTTTAATTTTTTTAATATTATAGTACAATTACAACGAATTTTAGATGTGATAGTTATATTATATTCCAAACATCTACGCATATATTGTATAATAGTCACTATCAAATTAGAAGGAAATTAACCCATACTCAAATATGGCGAAGATCCTACATATAGTTAGAAGATCTTTTCTAACTATAGGGATTGACACAAGCCCTCTCTTAGAAGGATTTGTGCTCTGACCACCTAGATTAGGCCTAAGTTTCTTTAGTTTCGTTTCGTTTACATAAAATTAAAAAAAAAAAGAATAACATGTCTATTTGTATAAATAATTTAAACGTGAGGAGTTATTACTCTTTTATTTTTAGTTACTATTGTAATATTTCAATGCAATTTAAAATATTATACAATTTAAAGTTATTAAATATTATGAGTTGATTTAAAAATATTAATTATTTTGGATTAATTATTCACTTATATTAAATAAGAATTATGTAATACTTACGTGAAAAATACTTTGGGTCATATTATTGGATTTAGTAATGTAACTTTTGATTATGGGCCTATTTTAAGGATTTAGTTTGAATATTAAATGCTTCTTTGGTTTAACTTTTTTATTAGTAAAAAAAAACTATTTTAATAGTAAAAGTTCTTTTAAAATTTTATGTCATTTGGTTAACACCTGAGAAGGGACTTTGGATATTAAAAAAGTTGTTTTCTTTTACTAAAAAAACTCCTAAATTTTAACTTTTAGTAATAAAGTTTCTTTAGCATTTTTAAAAGGTACAATAATTTAAAATATTCTTATTTTATTTTAAAATTTTTATATTATTTCTTTAAAATAAAATATTAGATATTTTTCTATTAAAATAATTATTCAAATTTTATCAAAAATTATTTGTGACAACTAAACGATCAATAAATATTTTATAAAAACTCTACTGATAAAAATTTTAAGGGTAAAAAGTTTACTCTAAAATATTTTATTTAAAAAGTTATATCAAATAAATCCTAAGTTCAAAATATTGTTACCTGTAATAAGAATTATTAAGGAATGAGGATTTTGACTTAAGAGTTTGATAAAAATGGATTAAAATCTTAGAAGTTTAGAATTTCACATAAATTTGCGTTGACAATGGTTATTATGGAAATTGTAGAAAATTATATATTTGGAATTTGATTATAAAATCTCGACAAAGGAATGTTTCAAAACTCATTTGCTCAAATTCGAAAAGAATACAATTATTTTAATGTTTTTTCGAAATAGACTCAAGTATTATTTGATACTTATGATGTGTTTGGTTGGAGAAATAGAGGGAGGAAAGGAAATGTATCCTCGAAAGAATTCTCATCTTTGAAATTTGTGATTTCTTTTCCTATGACGAGGAATCATGATTCTCACCCCTATAAATTTGTGAGTTTCCTATTTTATCCCTCTTCTATATATTTCATTCTAATTTATTTTAAATAATTTAATGAAATTAATTTTTTAAATTTAACTAATTATTTTAATAAATTATTATATTATTTTAATTATTTATAAAATTATTTTTATAATATTATTTAAAAATTCAAAATTTTAAAAATTATTTAAAATTAATTTATAATAATAATTATTTTATTTTTATTTATAAATTCAACATAATCCTATTTAGAGCTATATCTACTATTATTTTTGTCATCATTCTTATTATTTATGAAATATATTTTTCACATATGTAAGCTCTATATTAATTTATTTTAATTCATACTTATTATTTATATAATTATTTAGATTATTTGATAATTATAATTTTATTATAAAAAAAAAGTCATTAGTAATTATTTTTTATTTTTTATTTTTAATGAAAAATGACTACCAAACCAAAAACAAGAAAAAAATAATCATGACAATAAGTTTAATTGATCAGTTCTTAAATTTAGTTTGATATGCAAGTTAGTCATCTAGACTATAACTAATTTTATGATTAAAGTTAAGGTTTTTTTGTTATTTAATTTTTTATGAATATTTTTTTTCTATTTTTTAGTATTTATCTTTGTTATTTCTATTTATTTAATTTAATTTATGATAATAAATTTGTTAAATATATTGATGTTTTAATATTAAAATTTTAAAAACAAAATAAATCATAGTTAAAATAAAAATTGTTAGATAATTAGAAGTTTTATTAGGAAATATAACTGATTTCCAATTAGAGGATATTTTTATTCAAAACAAATATAATGAATGGCCTATTTTAAGATATCTCCCCTTAATATCTAAAATTATCACTTCACGGCCATTCCGGGGAAAAGATCAATTATCTCTCCTGGACCTAGGGATGGAATCGGGCCCGAGGAGTCTAGGCCTTGCCCCTGTCCTCGATTTGGGTTAGAGATCCCCATCCCTTATTTAGGCATATCGGGGATGAGCTTAGAATATCCATGATTTGAGCCGAGATCACTGTAGGCCCTGATCCAATGTTAATCCTATTTGACTTCACACTTAAAAAATAAAAAATTATAATTCTCTTGACTGAAATTCCAGATCTGGAAGCATATAATCAAACACCTTACGACTATACCATCTTCATTTATTTATTAAAATGTGTAAATAAAATATATTTAACAAAACATATATATTTAATTTATATTATTAAAAATATTATTTTTTAATTGTTATTATTGATGTAAAATAATTTTATAATTTGACAATAATTTTATCTTTAATAATTATTTAAATATAATTTTATTACTATTATTTTCTTTATAATTGTTTGAATAAACAGTAATTCTTATCTAATATTATAATTTTTAAATTCGAATAGCATAAATTTGATTACAAACATAATTTTCTTTTAAAAATAAATTTAAAAATGTTTAAAAAATTTATTTAATTTTTTACACACAATTATTTTTATTTAACAATAAGTTAATAATTTAAATTATCTATGAGTAATTATAATTACTAAATTTAAATTATATTAAATTATAAAGTTATTTATACATATAAAATATAAAATTTTAAAAAATAAAGAGTATATTGATAAAAATCCCGAGTATCAGAAAAATAATGCAAAAATTAGTAAGACCATAAAAATAAAAAAATCTCTAATAGTTCACAATTATCTATTAAGAACTTTAATTTTAAAAAAAAATTAATGACAAAAAGTGAGTCGTCAACTTGATAGTTAAATTCATGCATAACATTTATGATTTTTTTTTCTTTTTTTCAGTTATACATAACCACTACTTCTAAAACATTTCAAAGACGTGTACGTAGATTATAAATACTTGTTTAATTTAATAAAATTGGTTCATGTCATATAGTACCTTTGAAGTTCCATAATCAATTAATATGTGCACGATCTTAAATTGACCAGGCAATTAATAACATATTCCTAAGGGAAAAGCAGTCATTCATCATGATATTATGGAGCAAAGACCTCTTTCTACAATTGTGAATAAGGTAAGGAGCACCAAGCATTAGTAATATCTTACTATAAAATATAGGCACAGGAGAGAGGAATGAGCAAACATAGGCCATGGCACTATGACTTTGGTATCCAACTTGCTCTCGTCTTCTTTGTTCTTTCTCTCTTGACAGTCCTTCACTCGCCTCTCACCGCACAGAAAGTTTTGGCATCTAGTCTCAAACAGGCTCTACACGCCTTGTACATGTGTCTCAACAAGACTATGGAATAAAGGTATATCTCAGACCTATGTCGAGGTATTAACGTGATTCTTAGTTAAATATAACCGTAACATAATGATAATAACTATTTTAGGACAATAACAATAATCTTCGATATATCTAAACAATAAGCAGAAATATTTAATATAAACATGCTTCATTTATAAAATAATAAAAAAAATTCATTTATATTTCTCATAGAACATTTAATATTTATAAATAATTTAATAAATTATTTGTAAACAATTTAAAAGTTTTTTAAAAAATATAAATTTCATTAAGGGCATTATTTCATGAAATTATTTACATGCTTACAACATGCAAGTATAACAACCTATTAACTTTTATTCTTCTCATAGACTAACCCCTATAAGATCAACTAGGACACTAATACAAGTAAAAGTAAATAAAAAAACACTAATTTTATTAACGTTAATAGACACAAAAAGTACATTTAATATAATAAGAGAATCATTTAGTACAACAAGAAGATAGAATACCTTTAGAAAATAGTTTATTATGAAAACCACATAATAAAGCTCATTCTTCCCTGCAATATTTAAGAACCTAGCAACTAGATTTTCTTCGATAGAATAATAACAAAATAGAGCTCATGCATTTTCCTAAATAATCAACAATCTAGCAAATCATTTTCTTTCAATAAAAGACTTTGAATTGAAACCCTAAAGTTGTTGTCCAAGTCAATAAATGAATAAAGTTGATAAGTGGGTAAAATACGCACTAATTATTTATTATTAAACTTTAATTGTTTGTTTAATCCTTAAGTTTCATTTATGTTTGATGTGCTTTTATTGTATTATATAGAAAATAAGAGAATTGGCCATTTAAAGTGAATTTGGTTAAAAAAAGGTTAATTTGGCTCGAAAAAAAGTCATTCGAGAACCAAAATACAAGAGATGATAACCAAAATGAAGAAATGTCAAAACAATGAGCCAAATTCAACATAGCCCAACATAAAGGGGTTCAATTGATAATTATTGCATTTTTCTTTTACCTTTCTTGGCAGAATGAAGTGCGCAGCCGTTGTAAACCATGGCTTGATTGCGCCTTACATTATGCTCAAATGCAACAAAAAAGGAGTAAAACGAGAAATATCAAAATAAGGAGCCAAATTCAATATATCCAAAAAAAAGGGTTATAATTAATATTTATTGCCTAACTTGCAGTTTTGGGCAGAATCACATGTGCGGCCGCGCCACTAAGGCTCGCGACCATGCGGCACTTCTTCTCCCAAATTGGATGATTTTTATATTTTAGAGAAGGAAGAAAGGAAACTTTTGAAAAAGGTTTAGTTTTTAGAGAGAGAGAGAGAGAGAAGAGGGGAAGAAGATTTTTAGAGAGAAAAATGGGGAAATCAACAAGGAGAAGGAGATTTTATCAAGAGCTTAGGGGATTTTCATCAACTTTGTGGATTCAAGAGCTCTTAATCTAGTTTTTCTTTCTCTCTTTTTAATTTAATCTTGAATTTAATAATATTGTGATTATTGAGATTATATTGTTAATTATTGAATTTTTAAGTGTTGGATTTGAATTCTACTATATGTGTGGCTAGACTTATTTTCTAGGGTAATAATTTACTCTATTTGAAGCATTTAATTCCTAATATTGTGTTGTTCAATTGATTTAAGATTTAGTGTTGAGTATTTATCATGATAATTAATACTTTTGAATATTTAGGTAATATTTGAATGAATTGTGGATTGATAAGAATTGAAAAGTGAATATCATATCTAAATCGTGTGATAGATACTGTAAATTACATATTTGATAGAGATATATTATTATGGTTTGCGTACTTTAATTAAAAATTATCACTAATTGTAATGCACTTCTATTTAATTAATTTCACATAGAAATATAGTAAAATTTAAGGTGCAAAGTAGACTTGGGTGATCTTGAGAGAGACTATCGAATAAATTAAGGTAATTAACTAGCAACATATATTTTAAATTAGAGCAATGTCAATTAAAGAATTGGATGCGATCAAATACGATAAAATCATTAGCCTTAAATATTTTCATTAGTTGAATCTTTAAATTATTTTACATAGTAGTCAATTTTAGTTTATTTCAATTTTCTCAATCAAAATTATTTCGATTCTTTTAGATAAATTTGTAAATTAATTATCTTTAATAATTATAGGATTAACATTCTTCGTGAGATCGATATCCTCATATCATTTTATTATTTAATTGCGGCACGTGCACTTGCGTTCGTAAAAATATGCAACAAATTAAAAGTATTACTGAATATCAACGTCAAACAAAAATTACAACCTTACAACAAATGCATACCAAATCAAGTTGTGAAAATCACGAAAACTACAATACTAAAACTCGTGAATACATATAGTCAATATATCATTCGAATTAGGACATACATCGCCATCTACAACACCCATAGTTAATATTTATCAAAATTTATAGTTCTATTCACATATGCAAATATCGAGTTGGGGTTTTTGTTCTTCGACTTTGTAGATCTTGATTCTTCATTCTTCATGTCTTAAAAAAAAGCATAAAATCAAGCAAAAAATTGCCATGAGTTTTCACTATTTATATATATGTGAAATGATTAGACATTGTGGTATGAAAAACTCCCTTCAATTCTCGGTCCTAACTTTTATATCTGATGATGTAGATATTATAAGCTAAATTTAGGGGAAATAGATAGAATTTTGCATAATTTTATATTGGATTAATTATCTTAAGTCTTGGCGTATTGTTATTGCAAGTGTGAAAATAGGTAAGCACACCCCTACTTATTTATACATGCTTTTATCATTTTGTCTCTAAAGTAATAATCAATGATGGTCAACTGTAACATTATGGGAGGTTTATAATACAAGGTTGAAACTTTTTACTAAAGTGATAGTTTCTGAAATCTTAAAAGAGGTTTTTGATAATATCCTTAATATGATAAATAAGGTTAAGAGTATTTTCACATACCTTCCTCGAGGTTTGCTAAAATCATAACTAGATAGAAAGAATGCCTTAATTCACAGATATTGCCCCTTTAACTTAACAAAAAACACATTTTCCATCCATCGTAAGGGTAGCAATGTCATTTTCACCAAGACAAAGATGACACAATACTTAACTTCGAGTTAAAGGTAAAAGGCAGAGTAAAATAGATGTCAACAAAGTAAGTTTATGCACGAAATGCCATTGGTCTTTGTGGAAGATCTAACTGTGGGCTACCACAATAAGGCTACTATGTTATTTGTTTTATTGTAAAAAAACAAGCATCTAATAACCAAGAGCCACCTCATTTATTATAGATAAATATAGAGTAATAATTATAATGTGGCAAGAAATAAAAGCCTTACCAAGTATTTCCTTTGGCATTTTCCATAGGTGATTATTGCCCATATGCCTTAAATTTAATAACGATCAAGTGTTGCTCACCTACTTCCCCTTCAACATATCTTTAGACTCAAACACATACAAGAAACCATAGCAATTTAACATTAAACCCCCAAACATCGCAACACCCTACCATTACTCCCACTTGTTAACATATCATTATCATCACCATTGTTCATCATCAACAATTCACATTATCATGATCAATATACCCCTTGCATCCTTTAGTCACGTCTATAATCGCTTACAACCATTTATCATCCTGCCCTCCAACAATAACAATAAACTTCCAGTTGATTTTAATGCGTTGTTGATCATTATGGTAATAATGGTGGCCATCGATTTTTTAATTATTACATACTCCCACCTCATCTCCTACCATATCCTACCTTCTATCCTTCGTATTTTTCGTTGTTGGAAATGTTATCGTCGTTGCTGCTGACTTTTTTATCTACCATTCTTTAATGATAATATAGACTCTCCACTTTTCTATCCCTCTCTCTTTACCACCCAATCGACTCACTCTATATTTACTCTTCTTATTGATCTCAACGACCCTATTATTAAAACCATTCTACTCTCCTTCTTTTACCGTATTTACTCCAACAATTCTAAAATTACACTATATGTTAAAGATGTAGCGGTGTCAATTAATAAAGATAACTGCAATTTAAAGAAAGATTAACATGAAAATGTCATTATTGATAGACTTGGTATACTTAATGATGAGCGGTTTATGAAGCCTTATTGACAACAACTTGATTGGATTCCATGGTTGTTTACATATTAGTACAACAATAACTTTGGAAGGCTATGTTGCAATAATAAGTTTAATTGATAGAGTTGGAAGATAATGGTTACTTGCATTAATTTAATACTTCACTTGGAAGCTCTAAAAATGTCAGTTGACAGTGATGTTCTAAATTGGTTTGCTTTTTTGTTGAGTTACTTTGAGGACAAAATGGTTTCTTCACCAAAAAAGTATACAAAATAAATAGAAGAGAAAACTACATCTATTCCCATATTAGATTCAACCTATAAAATTTTTTCCCTTATTAGAAAAAACTATACAAATCCTCTCTGCCGTCAAGATTAGTCTGTTAAGTTAATAGAAAATTTAAACTTTTACTAAAATGCCCCTGAAATCATTACAATAGCATTAGAGTGGTCATAGTTAGCAAAAAAAATATTGACTTGTCATAAATATAATAGTTAGCAAGCATATGGAGCAACTTGATCATGATGGCATGGACTACTAAATTATTATTTGGGTATTAATTTATTTAACCAAATGCAACATGATTGGTTGCCTAGCTATTACAACATTCCATTCCATATTTCTTCTTTTGATCATAGAAATTTGTTTGGTAAGTATAATTTTTTATGTCTGTTGGGTGATGGGTTTCCAATATATCTTCCATAACAATCATATTTTATCTGCAAGTTGACCACACATAGGAGAAACCAAGTGAAAATAGAGTTATAGAAGAACAAGGACAATAATAAAATATTTTTAGATTAAGGGCCTGTTCACTTTTTTGACTTAAGTTTAAATAATTTTATTTAGATGTTTAAAAATTGTTTGTTTTTTTAACTTATATATAAAAAATTGTTAAAAATGTCTGAATGTAATTAAGTTAAAAATTTTAACTTAAATATGAATACTTAAATGTTTGAATACATTAAACATTTTATTTGACAATAACACCCTTAGTTTATTATTTAACATTTATATATATGGACAATAACTTAACATATTAGTTTCATATTTTGAGGATATATATGTCAACATATCAATTTTAGATTTTTTATTTTTATAAAAATAAACAATTTAATATTTATATTTAGATATTTAAGGTAAAAAAATAAATATATTAATTAGATTTAGATTTAAGTCATATTCAGATTTCAGTTACATTCAGACTTCAGACAAAAAAACTATAACACTACCTAAAACATAATTTTTAATCATGATTTTAAATTGCAAAAATTCTTAGTGAAACCAATGAAAGAAATTTCTACAAAACATTGATAAAATAAAATTTTTATTAAAAATTTTAAAAAAACCTAATAATACACAAAATCTCAAATTAAATTACACAAAATCTAAAATTATATTACACAAAATCTCAAATTACATATCAAATTATAATACACAAAATTTCAAATTGCGATTGTTAAAACAATAATATGTTTTATAGTTTCCTTATTTCTTTTGAATTCTTTTTCTTTCTTCTCTAGGATTTCTTTCCCTTTCTTTACTAGGTTTTCTTTTCTTTGCCTATATAAAGGCTAGCTATTGTATTATTTTAAATTATTCAAGATATCAAGAACTAGTTTTCTTAACATGGTATCAGAGCCAGCTTCTAGGCAATTGTGAGATTCTGTTCCTCTACCCTCTCCCGCATCTGATTTACGCTTCGCGTGAGGGAGGGTGTCAAATGTCCCATATTGCTATCTCTCTAGGCTGTTATCTTTGTTATATATGGATTGGGCACCCTCTTCCCTTGAGCTAGCTTTTGTTTTGTTAAATATCCCATATTGCTATCTCTCTAAGCTGTTATCTTTGTTATATATGGATTGGGCACCCTCTTCCCTTGAGCTAGCTTTTAGGTTGAGTTCTACCCAAACCCATTTTTAACATAGTATCAGAGCCAGCTTCTAGGCAATTGTGGGATTTTGTTCCTCTACCTTCTGCCGCATCTGATCTACGCTTTGCGTGAGGGAGGTTGTCAATTGTCCCACATTGCTATCTCTCTAGGCTGTCATCTTTATTATATATGAATTGGATATAGAAAATCTCATATTATTGGATTTACAAAAAATTTCTATCAGTCAACGTATAATATTATCAACAAAGTAAAGCAGAACAAAAATAATAAAAAATAAAACCTTTTTGTTTTCTTGAATAAATTTGTTGTAAGGTTCAGAAATGGACCCAAGCAAGGCTGATGGTGATGATAGGCCCAAGTTTAGAAGCAGTCAGAATATGGCAAGGTTTTATAATGGTGGCGAAATGCATGGTGGAGGCAGATGGTTGAGAGAGTAGGCATGGTGGAGGTTGAAATAAGGATGAGAAGGTGACAATAAAAATAGAAAAAGAAGAATAGAGGAGTGAAGAAAGAGAAAAAAGGTGTAGGAGGTGAAGTAGAGAAGGAGAAGGATAAGAGAAAAGAAGAAAAAGAGAAGGAGAAGAGGGGCAAGAGAAAAAGAAAGAGAAGGAAAAATTTTTGATCTCGGGTTTCTTTTGATTTTAATTTAAAATTAATTTAATTACAAAATAAAAATAAATTTGTTTAAATTTTAATAAGTTAAAATTTAATATTCATGTTAGAAAAGTCTAGCATATTAGCACTTACTATTTTAAAAACTCTTTTTACTCTTAAAAAGTTCACTCGCACCATTAAATTCTTTGAAAACATGGGGGATTTTGTATATTTATTTCTAACAAGGAGAAAAATGTTATAGGTCCAATCTAATAAGGGGTAGGTGTAGTTTTTCCTAAATGAAAAAGGTAATTTTATTAGTGACATTTTTATATACCCTCCTTAGAGTTTATAAAAATCACACATAAATAAAAAATTTGTAAAATTTATAGCTAGCTCCCCTATTTTAGTAAATATATTTAGTTGACCTTATGTTGACCGTTAAAAAAAAGGGTAATATAATAAATGTTAGTCTTTCACATTTATTTTTTGACTTGTCTATATATTCTCTTAAATAAAATTAAAAAATAAATTATTTATTGAATTTATTAATTTTATCTTAAAAAAATTCAAATAATGAAAAACACTAATTTCCTCCTTCGATCAAGAGGAAGTTGCAACAATGCCCCTTGAATCACCGTCAATGAGAAAATCATTAGCACCACCAAATTCAAAATCCATATGCAAAGAATTCAAGTCCAAAGATGTTATTGTTACCCAACAACAAAACAAAATCAAATATGTGACCCCATTACAAAAGCCATCTTTTATTTCAACTTTCTCCATGGCTTCAACCTTTCCATTTCTCAACCTTCACTTCTCATTAAACAATTTCTCTCCTTTGCTCTAAAAGATAATCTTCTCTTTTTCACCGACCAATTTATCAAAGCAAAAAAAATGAGAACCCTTCCTAGCTTTAACGCGACAACGCCTACAACACCAACAATATCAATAGTAGCAACAACGACAATTTTCGAAATACTTGCAACATCTATGGAGTTGCCTTCATATGACTAGAACCTGCAAGTTTGCATAGTAAAGGCGGCTGCAGGTTGCTGTTGGACAGGGGTGGCGATTCTTGTGGCCTAGGGTGAAATTACTATATTGAGATGTATCTAAAAGGTTTTATAAATCTTCTATCTATATGTTATTTTAATAAACCTTAGGGGAGGTATGTGAAACGTCTCCAATAAACTTAACAGCTTTTAATATCATCACTTTTTTAATTTCAATAATTGTGTCAACACGTCGAATGATAAATGTTATACTTGTAAACTTATTCAATATTTATATTTTAAAACTTAATAAATTAATCAATTCACAATTATTATTAAAAATTTTAAAATCAGTTTATTATTATATTACTGCAACTAATCTTTAGATATAAAATTATTTTACTATATTATAATTATAATTTTTAATTTTTATAATTTTGTTAATTTATTATTATATTTCATCCACGTTAATATTATGCTCTTGACCTCTTATTTAATATATCAATAAAAATTAAAGATTTAAATATTATTATATCAAATAATTGAGACTTAATTATATATTATATTAATTATAAGAATTTAAATGTAAAATAGTATAAATTAATTTATAAGATTTGAGTAAAGAGAAAATTTCTCTTTACTTGAACCTTACTTTCGAATAAAGAAAAAATTTCTCTTTAATCGAACTTTACCTTTAATTAAGGTAAAATTAGATTTTACTTGACAGTAAAATTTTGAATAAGGTGAAATTTTTCTCTTTATTTGATAATAAGTTTCACTTTACTCGAACTTTACTGTTGAATAAGGCTTAATTTTACTTTACTCGATAGTATTCAATTTTTACTTAAGTGATGTTCGAACACGTATATGAGTATAAGGATATTTTTATTCAAAATTGTTAAAATTGAGCATGGTTGATTAAATTATATGTCAATAGCAAATTTTGAATTTCCATTTAATAACAAGGGCATTTTCGGATAATTGCCAAAGTAAAAACACAGTTGAGTGGATAACGTTCTGAAAATTTGGTAAACCAGTGCACTTCACTGCAAAATCATCATCACTATCACTATGAATACTTGTTCATCTTGGGATTGAACTATTTCGGCTTCTAATCTCTCATTGCAATGGCCATCTCTGTTCCTCTTAATCAGCTCACTCCTCTCTCTTCTCAAACTCTCAGGTCCGTCTCTTTCTCTGTTCGGTACGTATTTCATGCATTTTGTCTCTTTAATTTTATGTAATATTTTCTTTTAATTTCGAAATAACAGTGCAAATTCAGTACCCACCATGGATATGGATATTGGGCAAGCCCCAGTTACTCATTCAGCTATAATAACTGAAAGAAAATCAGACCGATCAGAGCCTCTGTCGACACTCCTGCTTACCGAGTTGAAGAATCAATCTCTGACGGGTAAATTTTCTTTTTCTTTTTCCTCCTTTTTATAGTATTTAACATAATGTTAGTGTTCTTCTGCTCTGGTTTCTAGGTACTGAACAGATAGCTTATTTTTTTATTTAATGTTTCTTATATCTTTTAAATGGAATGAAAGTGATTGAGTGTAATCCCTCTCTTTTGTATTTGTAAATAGTTTGAGCCAGCAGACACTGATTTCTATAAGATAGGTTATGTTCAAAATGTAAGTGTATATGGAGTTGAATTTAAAGAAGGCCCCGATGGATTTGGAGTTTTTGCTTCCGAAGATGTTGAACCCCGTAGTCGTGCTAGGGTGAGTTGCTTCATTTTCAGATGAATGCACATGATTGATTGGGGCAATAGCTATGGTTTTTCAGTATTTATAGTAATATTCAATTTTGGCTACGGAGTTGTTCTTTCCTGTTGTTTGCCTGATCTTAATTGACAACTAAATTTAATGTTGCTTACAATGTGTGGTTTTGTATTTACTGATCATGGAAATACCTCTAGAGTTGATGTTAACTATAAGGCAGAAACTCCCATGGATGTTCTTCCCTGATATAGTGCCAATAGGCCATCCAATATTTGATATCATTAACTCAACCGACCCAGAGGTAACTTAATTTCTTCTAAATTGCAGAGATAAGTTCTTGATTTTATTGCTATTCTTTTTGATCTTTTAGTATTGCATCGGTATATATTTTTATTTAAGCTTGTGGTTTTGTTTATACTTTATACCTTATATTTTTTCAATTATGGAATTTAAGAATAGGGTTCAGTGTCTTTCTTTTATGCAAATGTATAATTATGATCGGTATCTCTTTGTGGCAGACAGATTGGGACCTTAGATTGGCATGCCTTCTTTTGTATGCATTTGATCGGACGATAACTTTTGGCAATTATATGGTGATTTCTTACCCAGCGCAGATGAGTGCACTAGCTTGCTTCTCGCAACAGAGGTATGTCGATTGACTGTTACTTGTGTTCTTCCATTGATAAATTGCTCACTTATTTTCAAATTAGCTCCAGATGTAAAAACATGAGGGATATCCTTTCTATTAGGAATTATTTAATAAGGCTGACTGTTTTGAAATACATATGGGCTTAGATCTACTGAGAAGAGAGATTCACCTTGAAGCAAGGGTTAGGGAAATTTGTTTGGATCAACCTTAAGGCTCATACGTCAAAATGTTTATGTGAAAATACCAAGTAAACCTCAGAGATTGCCTTTCTAATGTCTTGGGCGCATGAAGCTATGATCATCTGTAGAATTCTGCTAGCCACTATCAATTAAAAGGTTCTTTATATCCTCTGGCTACTCTATATACCACTAGACATCCAATGTTCGCTGGCTGTTGGCCATGTTAGCTTTTACTTTTTATTTCAATTTGAAAAAGAAGGAAAGAAGGATTCCTGAGGACTTAACATGATGAAACAATTGATTTGGTGCCATATGAAATTTCATTCATACTTGCACCCTTTTTATGGAATTGCCAGGAAAGAAAAATATGACTGAGAGTGAATATACATATATATTAGTCAATTGATTTTGGGATGTTGGATGGCAAGCCAACATAGTGGAAATAAATGATATTTCTTTAAGTTCATGAGATCAGAAGCTGTCTCAAGCCTTACCTTTATGAAGTCTAGATTTGTTTTGCATTATTCTAAGAGTCATTTCTTAATTTATTTGTCTTCTACAAGCCAGTTTAATAATTCTCTGTCACTAATCAGCTTGTTATCTTTACATCATTTTTGCTTTACAGCCTTGTGAAGCAAAATTATCAAGTTCCTTCATCCTCATCCCATTTGTCTATGTGTACTATCTGAGGACCTTATGGAGCTGCAGGACCAAAATCTTGCTTCAATCATGAGGAAACAGCAACAAAGAGCCCTAGAATTTTGGCAAAAGAACTGGGTACCAAGAAACTAGATGTTATATGATATCAGGCATTGCTTTTATCTCATACATTTTATTTACTTTCTAATTTCACCTCTTATATGATGGAACTGTTTGTATATTTAATGTCACTCAGCACTCTGGTGTCCCCCTCAAGATAAAGAGCCTTGCTCGTGATCCAGAGAGATTTATTTGGGCCATGAATATTGCACAGTCACGTTGCATTAACATGCAAGTCAGGATTGGTACACTTGTACAAGATTCAAATATGCTAATCCCTTATGCTGGTAAACATTTCCTTGCTATTTTTGTTTAATCTCATGATTTCTCTTGGATATATTGTTATTTTATTTTTATCCCTCTCATTTTCCATGTCCACTTTTGCCTAATTTTATTGCCCTGACTATTTGTTATTCTATTTCCTTTTAATAAAATTTTTCATACATTGCAGACATGCTAAACCATTCATTCCAGCCAAATAGTTTTTTCCACTGGCATTTTAAGGATCGCATGCTTGAGGTGATGATAAATGCTGGACAACTGAGTTAGAAAAGGAGAAGAGGTAAAATTTCCTAAAGTTTATACATGCCTCTATGCATAGAAAGGTGCAGAACATTGATCGTAGCAATATAAAGATTGAAAAATTTTGAAAGCAGATTCAAAGACAGCTTGCAGGTGTTAATGGATGTAGAAATGATTTAATATCTTAACCAATATGCAAATCATGATATATTCTGATGCATTACGGACACAAGCAGTTTCAATTGGTGTCCTAATACATTTCTAGTCATATTGGAATAGCAAATGGTAATTTGAGCTCCAATTAGAATACTCCAATAATGGTATCAAGCAAAGAATAATTATGTTGCATTTTCTTTCTCTTGGACTAAATCTTATACCCATAGTTATAGAGGTACTAAAATTCTGAAGTTTTCATTTACAAAACTAATTGCAAAAGTACTATTGACTGGTTAGAGTTGGTCAAATTTTGATTATTTTATTTGATTTTATTACCTTCTATTGTGTTCTCAGTTACCTCTTGATATATAGGATGACCTATTTTGTTATCTTATTACCCGAAACATGGAGATGACTTTTTTAATTTTGTAATATTTTTACAGATGACTGTCAATTATATGAATGGTCAGATGAACAACATGCTTATGCAAGGATACGGCTTTTCTTCCCCGGTGGTAATTTGTTCTCACTTCGCTCATTGAAAAAGATTTTCATTTTATTATCTTCTCCTATTTTAAACACTGGATCTTGTTGCACTAAAAGGTAGTGTGTTTTATTCTTTCAAATCAATTGCTTTGGCAGATAATTTACTAGTAGTTCTTCTAAAGCCTACACTGATTTAACTTTTCTCAAGGGCCTTTTTACTGTGTATAGTCATCATGGATTGACTTTACAACTACTGCGAGTAAAATTGCTAACTAGCAAGTATAAGAATGTGAGTGGGTAATAAATATTAATTACCAAATAAAGTGGCTGTTTACTAAACTTTTTGGTTGTGGTGCTTTCAAAATTAAGTTGAAGTATAACATACATCAAACTAAGGCTTTGTTTAGAACTCTGGTGTTTCTGCTGTCCCTTGAAAGGAAAACTAAAAAAGTGTTGGTTAACACCGACTTTTGGTGAGAACCACTCATTTTTCCATTAACATTTGACATCTATAGTTTTCATCTCACAACAGTCGTAGTTTTAAAGCCACAACATTTCAATACTAAACTAAGTCTAAGCTTCGTTTTGAACATCTGCAAGAAATAACAAAATTGGATATTGAAATCTACTATATCCAATCGACTAAGTGCCCTGGTATTTGTGACTTAAACAAATCTGTCAAAAATCCTGTGTGTTAATTTTCAGATTTGAAATTTGATTTTGCTTATTTTCAGTTGTTTTCTAAATTTGATTGTTAATCATAGTTTCTCTTTAAAATTATCACACGTATGTCTCACTCATGAACTGCAGAATCCATGGTATGTAATCCAGTTTTCTGGCAATTCAAGCATACATTTGAATTCTTTCTTCTCAGTTTTCAATTATCGAAGAATACTACTATAACAGTATGTCTTCTATGAATTTCATATATTTTCTTTTTTCATGTCAAGCTTTGTTCGACAATCCAGTAATTCCTATTCTAACATCACAGAGCTATCTAGTGATGGGGATAGTTATATTGACGGAACAGTCATAGTAGCTGCTAGGACATTGCCCACTTGGTCAGATGGGGATGTACCCGCGGTTGCAAGCATGGAAAGAAAATCTGTGAAGGAATTACAAGAAGAATGCTGAAAGATGCTAGCGCAATTCCCTACCACTTCTAAACAAGATCAGAAAAAGCTATGTAAAGTTGCTTTGTATCATTTATGACTTCCTAGAGCTATTTCACGGGCAGGGCCATTTGTTATTCTATTTTTATTTTTTGTTGGTTACCATTTGAATTTTCACTATCCTGTAAAGCAGTAATGTTTCCAATATTTCAAGCTGATTTTTTTGGGTTCATCATTTTAGCAACAGATACTATGCAAGAACCCAGGAGGACACTTGAAACTTCGATCAAGTATGTAGTGTACTGTATTCAGAGCATTTTCTGCATCTAATTGAACTAGAAGTCAAAACCTATTCTTAGTGATTAACTTGTTGAAAATCCGGACTGATTGGTACAGATTGCACCGGAAATTATTTGTCGAAAAGGTGATAAAGGCATTGGATATTTATCAACATAGGATACCGTTTTAAGCATGAAGGTGTTGAGTTTACAGACTCGTACACTTTTGTTACAAAAACATTGTTTTGTTATAATTTATCTGATTGGTGTGGATCATATTCTTAGTTGATAGAGATAAATTATCTTTTGTTTTTCTTCTCAATTTTCCCCGTCTTCTTTAGTATTCATATAAATATAAAGGTTGTCCTTCTCATAGCATAACCTTTTTCTTTTCAACAAGAACACCCTACTTTATGACATCTAGATAAAGAGTCATGCTTAAAAATGTAACGCACAAGTTGAGAAATGTAGCAGAAAACTTGAAATGTGCAACAAATAATGTGTAGAGTTGCATGGTATGGGCAAATAGATAATCTGTATCGTGGCAACTTTTGGATATAATTTCTCCAATCTGATTGTATGGTCCTGCCAAACTATTAGTAAATCTCTGAAATGAATTTTGAGTTGATTGATGTTGAATGTTTTCTGCTTGTACAATTTATTACACTTGAGACAATGAGCTTTGGTCTGCAAGATGCATTACTTCCAAGAACAATGCCCCTTACCATGGAGCAAAGAAAGAGAGATCCTTTATCATTATGTTCAACATCTTCTATAACAGTTAATCACAATTTCCGAACTTTTTCTGGTGTTTTGTCATAGGTTAGTAAGTGCTTATGAGTCTTAGATGTTAGAGAGGTTATAGAGTTTAGAAGGGAGAAAGAAAGAAAGGGAAATAACAATATGCAAAATGTGTACCTTTCTTCTTTGCAATAACAAGTTTTACAGGCAACTAATGGAAACAGTTTCCCCCTTCTTTGTACATCGAAGCTTTGATACAATTTGAACTTATAATAATCATATTTGCTACATTTCACTAATACAAAGAATTTTCGGAGTTGATTTAGTACAGTTGTAGACAGTACACGAGTCTCAAGAAAACTCGTCACTTCTTAGCAATAATAAAGAAAATCAATAGCTTGTCACCAATAATCCCCACAAGAGCAAATTCCATTTCTAAAATGATGCAATCTCTTCACATCTCTTAGGATGATTTCCCTAGCTTCCATCTTTGAGATGAATTTGGTAGCCTGATGACAATCATTGCAAACTCTGATGGTAGTGCTAGGAGGGGTATTGAGGATACCAAAAACTATTGCCAGTTTCTCACTGTCCACAGAGTAAAGTTTCTTTCTCCTCTTTATCAACATTGTGAAGAACACAAGGAGTATCAGGTACATAGCCCTCCTTTCTCATTCCTTCAGACAAGTTTTCAAGGAAACCATGGAGCTGCCACTTTGCTGATGTGATCCATCCCCAGCAATAAACTTGTGAATTTCATCGCCAAACTCAATCCGACTGCATCCTGGTTGTTTTCTTACTCCCAAGGAGAAAGCAGGACATGGTGACTTGCCACATCAGGCTCCAAGGAGAAGAGAGTCTGAGCTGCAATTTCACCAATTTCAACATTCCGGTGAATCTGACAAGCACCAAGCAAGCTACTCCATGCACCAGCTTTGTCAAGTTTTGGAGGCATTGTATTGATGAGCTGATATGCTTCCTCCACTTTACCTGCTCGGCCAAGCAAGTCAACAACACATGCAAAGTGATCTGGTGAAGGTTCAATCCCATAATCATCTTTCATTATATAGAACAACTCTACCCCTTCATTTACCATTCCTGCATGACTACATGCTACAAATGTAGAAATAAAAGTAACTCCATTAGGCTTCACCTCTTCCGCAGCTCCTTCTGCTACAATATTTTCTAATTCTTTACTCACTTCTATTAAGATAGATATAGCCTATCACCTCCGTTTGCCACCAACATTATCAACAACATCAACAATATTGACCTCCAACATTATCAACAGTGAAGGCTCCTCAATGTCGCCAATAATAATTTCAGAACTTCCATTTTCTCATCTTTTATTTGCTCAAGAAACATACTTCTCCGTGATACAATCAGGTCAGATGCGAAATCCTGAATTTTCTTCTTTGGATGTCTTGTCAGAGGTAGAAGGTGCCTTACAAGCTGAAATAACTATTCCAATAAACTACCCAACAGATATCTGCTTTCACACACAGGGAATTCTACTCGCACCAAAGATGTGTAAGACTCAACCTGCGTGGCACTTACAACCCCGCTAAAGGAATTCTACTCGTACCAATATAATAGGAAAAACTACATCTACATCTTGTTAGATGATTCCACGTATAACAATTTTCTTTTGTTAAAAAAAAAAATACAAAATTGCCAACCCATCAATTTTTGCCATTAACTTTTTATAAAATTCTAAATTTACGCATAAGTTGACCCCTAGTAGCTTGAATCATGGTTCAAACCTACAGAACAAATACATCAATGAATATCTCAACATATTATATTTATATTATAATTTAAAATTTTAAGTGTAGTAAAAATATAATTTTATAACATTAAACTAATAATTATTTTCTACAAATTTAAAAAAAATTATTTTATTTAACTTAAATCAATAATTTTTAGTAAAGAAATTGGAGAAAAAATAATCTAATAATTAATTTATAACATTGAAAATTATACATAAATTTTGTAAACTTAGATCAATTTATACAAATTATAAAACAAATTTATTTTGTAATATCAAACTAATAATAAATTTATATGAGATTAAACTAATAATTTTAAATAAATAAATATGAATTTGAATTTAGATTTTAATAATTTTTTGTATCTAATAATTTTAAACAATTAAATATGTATTTATTAAATAAAGTTTTATAAATTGATTTAGTTTTATATATTTGTTAATGTGAGAATTTGCTCAACCGCATCAGGTCTGAAGATTGATCTGCGTGTCCTGACATGAATCAGTTAGGCCACACTAGGTCTTTGTTGTTAGGTGGTTAATTAACATAGTTCGAAGCTAGACTAAGGATAGGTAGGCAAAGAGTCTTTTGAAATGGTGAATAGACGTCGCATGTTAGCTACAGAATCGCTCCACTTCACTTCTCCAACCTCCAAACAGTCTTGAACCCAAGATTTTGTTAAGCCGCTCTGCAAGCAACTTGTTAGACAGAACACGGGTCAGACGAAAGTCACCTTTCCGGTGACCCCCCTCTAATGCTTAAGTCAGTTTTTACCGAAAAGTGAATTTTAAGGGCATGGGTCTTACCCGGCTTTTGTATGTGGAAATGAGATGTTACAGAGAGAAATGAGGATTACAGAGGTTGATCAAGGTCAAGACTTTTCATCCTTTGAAGAAAACAATCTAGAAGAGGTGTTCTTAGAGAGCTCATGAAGCATTCATGGAGGTCAGAATAGATTGGAGAATGTTCTTTTGGAGTACGTGCAAGGAGAGCTTACTTGAGAGAATGAGTTTTGTCCTTGGAATGGTGTAGACAAAAGAGGCAACTTCTCCTAAACCTAGGAAAAAATGTATTTATCTATATAGAGGCAAAGCTAAGTAGTGATTGGCTAATGTATGTTGCTCTAGCTTGGCTCAACCTGATCCACGTAGAGCTCATCTATTCGACCTTTGGTGGTGCCACGTGGTGGGCTGGGATTAGTGGCTTTTGTGTCATCCAACACCCTTGCACCACGTAACTTAATCTTGTTGTGCTAAGAGATCTAATTGTCTATTGCTTTCTAGGTGGCAAGGTCTCATTCAACCTTGAGCAAGAACATGGTCTCCCTCTGGCTAGCAGCTGGTCCCCACCTTGTCACCTAGTATTTGACTAGCTCAAAATGCTCCCTCTCCCTTGGACAGGTTTAGACATTGTTCCCTTTCACTTTTTGGTGGTCCTTTGTGAGACCTTTTTGGATGCAAGAAGAAGACCATATTGCACCGACTTGGTCTCTGTTGTACTTAGGTACCTAGACACTTCTTGTCCTTACAGTATCTGAACGCTTGGGCATCCTTAGCATCAAACTATTTCAAGCATATCAATTTGTATCTCAAGGCATAAATGGAGAATTGAGGACACCTTTCTATCCCTCATTTATATATATATATATATATATATATATATATATATATATATATATATATATATATATGACCACATATATCATACGTTTCATAGTTTATGGTCAAGGTTTCCACATGTGCCACAATATATGGTGATATGGGTGTTTCCACATATGCCATGGTATATAATCGTACGGACATTTCCACACATATTCACGGTATATGGTCACGTGAGTATTTTCAACCGTGCCATGGTATATGGTCATGTGGGCATTTTTATCTGTGCCACGGTATATGGTCACGTGATGCATTATCAACAAATGGCAAATTATATTGACGATATATAGTGAAGAGCCTAACTCGAAGTGGGTTTTACCTAAGCCGCTTCTAACCTGGACCTTCGCTTGCTCTATGTCGAGGTAGCGAGAGGTTGGCCACCTCACATAGTGCTTACTAAGACTATTACAAGCTCATGTTTTGCCACGTGTCTAAGTATATTTTTTCTACAATAATATTAATAGTCAAATCTAACAAATTAATAGTTAAAAATTTTATATTAAAAAATTATTAATTTAGTGTGTATGACAATATATATATATATATATAATTTATTGAAAGTTAGCTTGCTCTAGTGGTTAAACCTTACAAAAGTGTAAATGTTCAATTCGTGTGAAAACAAATCTTTTTCAACGTGGCTCCAATTCAATTTCAACCCAACCCGAATTCGAAGTATAATCCAAATTTAAATGAGTCATTTAAATTAGTAAGGATTAAATGAAAAATTTTAAAAAATTATTAATTCTAATAAAAAAAATTGATGGCAAGAAAATTTTAGATATCCTTTTCTAATGGCGGAAAAATGTTATATATGGAATCTAATAGGGTTATATATAATTTTTCTATAATAATAATAATAATGAAATTGGTAGATACCCCTTGGATATTAGACAATGACACATACTCCACTTAACTATTGGCAAACGGCAAATACCTTAACTTTACTATGCATCCACACAAAATGACTATTTTACCTTTCTATATTTAAGAGGCATATTAATTAATCATTTTAATCTAGTTATTAATATATAATAATCAATATAGTCCTACAATTTATTTTTTTATAATTATATATTTAATATTTTTGATAATTAATCTCTATATTATTATTAATATTTTAAATAATTTTATTATCTTTATATTAATTTATAGCACAATCAACTAAAATAAATCCCAAATAATAGTTAGATTATGAATTATATTATTTATATTTTAGAAATATTTTGATAAAAAAATATGTCATATTTGAAATTTATATGTTAAAAATACTATAAATAATATATTGATGAAATTCAAATATCGGTTTAAATTTATTTTAATTGTTTGTGTAATTTATAATTTTGAGAATATTTATATGTTATGCATAAGTGTATTAATTTATAAAGAAAAAATGTTAATTTCATTCTTAATATATTTCGATATTACCGACTACATCCTTAATATTTTAAAATTATACTTTTAGTCCTTACCGTTATAACACTAACGTAAAAAATTTAATTTTTGAGTGCAGAGGACCTGATTGTCCCTATACCTAATTTTAAATTAGACACTATATTATTTATTGTGAGCATATATTAAATACATTATTTAATAAAAAGTAAACTCAAATTAAATTCATAATGTAATAAATATAGATAATTAAATATAAATAAACTTATTTCTTTTTCAATTTTTTTAATTTTAAAAATAAAACCAAATAAAAATAAAAAATATTATAAAAATAAAAATAACAGTCTTTTTAAAAGAAGTTTTTTTTTTATATTTTTTTCATTAGTTTCTATAAAAAGTTTAAACTAATTTTCTTTTCATTTTTCGTTAAAATTTATTTCTTATTAGATAAATTTATTTGCATCATTATGTATTTAATCATCTATCTAATGTCCATATAATATATGAAATGGCGTATATAAAATTAATTATTGATTAAATTAGTTTGTTCAAGAAATATCATATTTTTTCATTTATAAATAAAATAACTTAAATAATTTATGTAATTTATAATTAAATATTTTTAATTTATAATTCAATCAATTAAAATAAAACCCAAATAATATTTGTATTATATGAATTATATTATTGATAATTTTGAGAAAATTTATATAAATTATGCATAACTCTGTTAATAAATAAATAAAATAATTTACAATATAATATTCTAAAAAAATATTGAATACTATTAATATAATGACAAAATGTTATTTAAAATATTAATAATTATTTAGAGAGTAATTATAAAAAAATGATAAGCATTTTCTAGTCATTATGTGTTCATAATTTGGGTTAAAATGGTTAATTCATATGCTTTCTAAATAGGGGTTAGGCAAAAAATTGTACCGAACCAAACCAAAATTAGCCAAAATTGATGGGGTCAGTCCAGTTCTTTTTATATGAATATGTAGTTCATTGAGATATTTGTCATCTTTATAGACTGTAGTGTAACTTGTTAATATTAATTGTCCTACAATGAGATACCATCTAAAATTAAGTAGTTATATAAATTTTTTTTTTGTTTTATCGAAAAGATGATTTTGCCCTTCTACGGTTAAATTTTTTTGGATAGATATTACGAATTTATAATTCGGTGAAATATTTATCATTTTTATAAACTGTAGTATAGCATTAAAATAATTGTTATATCACAATGAGATATAGGCAAATTTAGAATAGTCATCTGAAAAATATCTTTTTTAAAACAATCAATATTTTTAATGTATGATATACTTATTTTTTCTTATTAAAACAATCAATATTTTAAAAAAGGTATTGATTGTTTAAAAAAAGATATTATAAATTAAAAAAAAAGTAAGAAAGGTGACCTCTTTACATATTAAAGTGGTAAAAAAAGGGTTATAAGTTTTAATCATATATTCTTGTAAACTTACCGTGATTATTTTCACCGTTTTTTTATTTTTTATGTAACTTTAAGAAACAATTTTTTTTTTAAAAAGATCTCAATTATAATTATTTATATATTTATTTTTTGTTATTTATTTTGAATAAGTATATTTGTTTAGAAGTTTAAATAAATCATATACTATTTTCTCGATTATCTTGGTTAATTTAATAATAATAAACATTAAAAGTAAATACTTTTAGTTTATTTGGATTGAACTTGATCATATTGGATTTAAATTTTTTTTAATGGATGAGATTCTAGCATACAATGAATTGAATTGGATTGGATTGAAAAAGATCAAATCCATCAAATAATAAATTCAATATAAATTTAGTGCGAGTTTAGCAGTGGTAATTAGTATTTGTAAAGTACTAAACTATGTGTTTGGTAAATTTTGATAAAAGTGTTTATTGAAAAAATTTTAGTACTTAAAGTGATTATTTGATTAATAAAAATTTAGTGTTTTCTCAAATCAGTACTTTAAGTATTTAAAAGGGTAGCATTTGTATAGTTAATGAAATTTTTTTTTCTAAAATATTCTAAACAAATTTAAAATTACATTTCTCAAATATTTAATATTTTTTGGGTTGAATATATTTTAATTTAGATGATTATATATATGAATATATGATGAATTATATTAGATATTTGAAAATATATTATTTCTTGTCGTTTTGTTAGATTAATAAATTATTCAAATTGATATATTATTTGTGTTCAAGATATTTATAATTTTATTTATATTTTAATGTATAATAAATAATTAATTTTATTAAAATTGTAGTTATTTTTATAAAAAAAAATTTATTTTTTTAGATCATTGAAGTTGTAATTATTTTCATAACAAATTTTTTATTCAATTTTTTATAAATGTTATAAAATAAAATATTATATACATACATACATATATAATATTTATTTTTAAAATATAGTTATATGGATATATTATTTATTTTAATATATGTCTATTTTAATAATTTGTCAATACAAAGATATTTTTTAATCATACATTCAAAATTTAGTAGCAATAAATATTTTTAGAGATTGTTAACTAAATACTTAAATATCTTTTAAAAAATTATTAAAAAAATATTAAAAAATATAAATATTAATTATTTTAGTAATTATTCTTTACTACTACTAAATAAATCCGCTGAACACACGTAAATGGAAAATGCAACTACGAGAACATAAGTGACATTAAATCAAACATGATGGGGCTAGAATGAAATAACCAGGTGATCGGAAGCGGCTGTGAGATATGAGATTGGTTTCGCCGCCCAAAGCTTCCACCGCTTCTTCTTACGACTTGCTGTCTTTGCCCTAAATAATTGCAGAAGTCAAGAACAACAAAGCGCCTTTGTCTGAAAGCAAAACGATACCATGCCCCAAGGTCTTCTCTTTTCGTTTGTTGTTTTCGTTTTTTGGGTTTGTTTTTATTAGTATTCATTGGAATAATTGTGTTGCAGAGCTTCCTGGGTTTTATTTTGATGTGGAAAAGAACAGGTACTTCCCCATCAAAGGCCCAATTCCCGGCACTTCTCGTTCTACTTCTGTTTCTTCTTCAACCGTTGCTCACAGTAGAAATTCAAAGCCCACCCAGGTGATTTTTAAGTATTGATGTTTTGTTTATTATTTGTTCTTTCATGTATTTCGATTAAGAGATAATTTAGTAATGGTTTAATCAGAATCTTTTTTGAGAATGTGGAAAAATGCTTTTATTTTCTTATGATATTTGTCTGTTTCGAGAATTGAATTTACTTCTTAAAAACTAAATATGGATTTCCATCTGCAAATGGGTTGCTGTGGCTGCCTCTCTAACAAAATTTGACTTTTGTAATTAACTATTGGACTTGTTTTTTTGCTTGTTTTGTTGTAGAGAACCAATTCATCTCGGACTGAAGCAAGAACTTCCAAATTGCTTCAGGTTAGAGAGTTAAATGGTAATGTTCTCTCACTCACTAAAGGGAAGTGTAACTTCAAGGAGGAGTTCCAGAAGAGACTAGTATCTCAACCTGTGGTAAGTTGATTGAAGTTGGGACTTTAATTTATATGCTATAGCCTTTTCTTGATGGATCTTCATAAAGTTATCAATGTCCTTGCATTCGAATACAAGTTTCCTCCCACACTTTTCTTCGTTAAATCAAAATATCTCTTTCTAAGTAGACAGAAATGCTGCATGTATGGGTTCCTAAAAGAATATTAGTTTTCCTTTGCATATTTTCATGTGGCTGAAGTTGGTTGAAGTTCGGAGGCATTTCTTGCTTCTTAATAAATAAGTGTTTTGAGTCAAGAGCAAAATTGTTTTGCCAATAAGAAGGGAAGAGTTGCATCTGGTGCAGTCAAGGGATTGGATATGGGTGTGATTTTCACTAACAACTAACAATTGATATTTGGCATGTCTTTGTTTTGCCACTAAGAAGGGAAGAGTTGCATCTGGTGCAGTCAAGGGATTGGATATGGGTGTGATTTTCACTAACAACTAACAATTGATATTTGGCATGTCTTTGTTTTGCCACTAAGAAGGGAAGAGTTGCATCTGGTGCAGTCAAGGGATTGGATATGGGTGTGATTTTCACTAACAACTAACAATTGATATTTGGCATGTCTAATTTCATTGGTTGCCAATGGGCTATAAGATATAGCTGTAAGTGTAATCTTTAATGGAAGACGTTTACTAAGTCAGGAATTTAGATTAGAAGATAAATTAATTGGAATCTATTGCTTCTTATTGGGCAACAAGTGATGGGTTAATTTGGTGAATGTAGTAAAATTCATAATATTCAATGGATACTTTTAACCGATACCTTGAGAATATAAATTAAATAAAATATAATAGGAATCTCTGCTTCATGTATAACACTCAGGATTTATAACGTAGGTAAAGTAGAAGTCTGGAATAAAAGAACATCCATCAAGTCATTTCTTTCTTTAAGATGCTCTGAGAGAAGTCTCAAAAGTGTTTATGATCTTGTCCATGTGAATCGATTATCAGATTTTATGTGATATTTCATTTAAAGTTGTCATTCGCATTATTGTCTCCTTCTTATTCGTGAATTTTTTTTGGAATGACACAAAACTTGAGGAATCTATAATCTGTTAAAGCATTACCCCATTTATTTTCTCAGGTGAATTGAATTTTGACTTCTGTCTTCTGTTTAATCATTGATATCGCGTAAAATTTATCTTGCTGTTATCTCCATTTCACAATTAGGTTTGGAAGTATCAGGGTACAAATAAAACAGCTGATGTCGCTTTGGAGCAAATACAAATAAATGTACAGACGTCTGAGGGTCAAATCGCAACTGATGTTCTATTAACAGGCAGCATAAATGGCTCCTTCAGGTATAAACAAAGTTGTAATTTTGATGTTCTTGTTATGGATCTTTCAACAAACATACAAGATCCTAAAACTGTAATATCATAATTAGGACACAAGTATCATAAATTTTAATTACTGAAAGTAGAAACTAGAGAGCAAGAGCTACAAGATTATGAAAACTACGTAAACATCTTCTTGTGGTTTAACACTTGCTATAATTCTTTTCTGTATAATTTGTTTTAATAATGGCATCGAAAATCAACTAAAAGAACATAAATATTAAAATTCCTTTGCTAAGTGGAATGTCAGTTACAGTAGTCCCTTCGTTTTATGGAACTCTCATGCCAGTCTTCAAAGCCTATCAATTTATGTGTCTTATGAAAACTGCCTCTTTTATGTAGTTCAAGAATACTAACATTAAAGGTGAGAACTTGTGTGATTGATTAAAAGCAATTTTGTCACAGAAAAGGTTTCAAAAATTTTGTATTGGAAGTGTAGTTTAAGGATATTTAGTAAGATTGTTGCTACCAGATGCAACTATATCTGTACTATTTGCTCTGCAAAGTGATTTATGTATCTTACATCTAGTTCTTTTTGCGAGTTTGATACAGTTCTTTGTGAAAATTATTGTCTTTCCTTAAAAGTGTTTACTCCAAGCTATTGCTTTTGAAGATTT
Source organism: Melia azedarach (assembly GCA_028052125.1). Classification (NCBI taxonomy): domain Eukaryota; kingdom Viridiplantae; phylum Streptophyta; class Magnoliopsida; order Sapindales; family Meliaceae; genus Melia; species Melia azedarach. Next base: position 3,122,566 of record CM051406.1, read on the forward strand.
GTACTCTCGCAGTTTGTTTGAAGTTGGGAAAGTTGGACAACATTCTGATAATGCGGTAAAATTCATTCCAGATCGCGTGTGGCCTCTTATTAAAGAAAATAAGATAGAAAGTTGTCAAGGACCTGATCATATTTGGAAACTTAAAGGCGCTTCAGTACTTATGCCATCAAGTGTGTCTTCTATCAAGTTGTCTGAGAAGCACTCTTGTGCAAGTGATGGTGGTTCTAACATCCAGCATGCACTGTATCCTTCTGTGATTTTAGATTTCGATGAATACTTTATATCTTGCTTCAACTCTAATTATTATATATTTCTTGCAGCTTATGAACTACTGTTTCTTGATAATTCTGAGGATAAAAAAAATATTTTCCAATTACAAGTACCGTGGAATCAGGAGGGTATTTTACAATTTGGTCTGGGTTCCTGAACGGATTTAGGGTCTTGTGGCTAATGCCTGCTATTGATGTGTGATCTATTATTACTCTGTTAGGAGGTTCTGGTCCTTTTATAGAAGTGAATCTGGAGATTCATCTTGATAGGGTAATATTGGTAAGCAATAAGAACTGTTTCCATGTATTATTTTATTTCTAGAACATAATACTGTAACATTATAGGTCGTTTTTCACCTTCAGTGTCTCAAGCTGGGCTCTTTTTACCGGACTGATTGTTGACTTCCTGTAAATTCCCCTTTGTCTTGATACAATTTCCATATATATTAATAATGGTGTTGAAACTTCCATTGCAGTGGTGGTATTTGTATTTGGCATTTAGTCACTATTTTGTCTTTAGATAGTGAGATATTCTAGGGAGAATCACAATTAGACTCTGATATTCTTGATGTTTTTTACTTCATTAATAGATTGTAAGTGCTTTTTTCAGTTCAATTTTGGCGCATCCTTTTCACTTTCCACACTAATTATAATCTATTATTACTAACTCTGTTGTCAAAACTTACAGAGAAATTTGTTTTTGCACTTGCTATACCTTAACATAAAAAAACAGGATCACTTCTTTGGGATCAGAGACATCTGGTGGATCTGTTTCAGTTCTTAATCTGGTTGATCCGTTTGATCTGGGTCCTCATTTTTCTATCATAAGGCAGAATAGCATGCGTGAGGTTGCTTCTTTCAACTGTACCATCTGGACTGCTGATTGCTGTACTAATTCCAGTCAAGCAGTGATTGGCAAGTTTTTTCCCCTAATTTTTGTTTGATTATAGCTTGTTACTCGTGAATTTGGTTTTTATATTCTCTTCTATATGCTACTGTTTAATTAGGCAACCTCTTAATTTTAATATCAGAATTACTGTAGTGTAAATTCTTGGATAAATTCATTATATGAGAGAGACTTGCTTGCTGAGTTTTGTCTAATCAAAATATAATAATGGTTCCAGCCTTTCGCTGTGTGGTTTAGGTCCTTGAAGTGCAGCGCAGGTTCAATAAAGGAAGTCTCTTCATGAAGCTTGTGTCATGGAATTTGTCCAATTTGTTTAGCTTTCTTTATGGATGTAGAGCCTCTTTTTTTCATTTTTGGTTGGCATCGTGAACCTGAGATGTATTCAATCCTAACCTTTTACCAGTTCAGCTGCAGCTCTGTGACTTATTAGGCTATGAACTATATTTTATTTGTTTCATGATTTGCAAATTAGAGTTAAATGAGTGGTTCTTTTTTGGGTTTTAGAATTGAATATTAATTGTTTAGGTGTTTGAAGTGGATATTTTGCTGGGGTTGTGTTGCAATTAGATCAAGCTGTTGAGTGAAAACAAGGATAGTTACCTTGCCCATGTTGATGTATTGATCTATTTTGCACCTCTCTTTTTTGTGTGCTATAGGAACCAATCTTGGTGCTGCTGTGGTTGATCTGGAAACAGGAATGTCATCATGGGTTTGTCGTAGTAAAAGTGATGTTCTTGCTCAACAACTTAATCAGTCGGTAAGTTTTACATCGTTTAAGATTCTCTAGATGCACACAAGCTGCTTGTTAATCATAAATGCCTCTCTGTTTAATGGATACAAAACTCGAAATCATGTATCTTATTAATGGGAGAAAACGAGCAAAGAAACTCCTTTGGAAGGGGTACCTGAATCCTTACGGAGAATAAAGTTGTTTGTGCAATATAGGCAAAACAACCCGGATCCCTACAATTAGTTATGGGGGCCTAGATGGATGCTAATAAATGGGTCCTGTCAAATGAACAATTAACCAGCACCTCTCTATTTGATTCAGAAACACAGTTATTCTCTGTGAAATCACCAAAAAATAGCTAAAACAGGACAGCACACCATCACTTCCGAAGAATCATTTAAGTTGCTCTAGATGCATTCAAGTTGCTTGATGATCTTAGATCCCTCTTGGATGCTTTACACTTTCAGATATCTTGGTTACAGTTTCTGAATACACTAGAGATTAAAGTGACAAATAAAGCCCTTAATATGTTTCTAAAATGCTTTATGAATTATTTGGAATAACTTAAAAACTGTGCAGTTGGTGGCAGCTCAGATCATCAACCAGTTATGTCCATAGATTGGCAGATAAAACTACATAAACTCTAGAGAACAATACCATTCTAGTTTTGTTCTGTTTTGCTTGGTGATTGGATTCCGACCTCAGATCCAAAAAAAGGCAGTTTTCTGTTATGTGAAAATGAGTTTGGGCTTGGTAAACCTTTCTCCTACTAGTTCTCTTCTTTTCCCCTATTTTAATCCCCACGCAGCCTTTTGTGTACTATCTTCAGCCTATAAAGGGCTATGAAGTGCTTTACTATTGATATGTCACATGTCATATGTGCATGGATCTTGATGCATAGATGAAGAAAAAATTGTCAGGCTCAAGAGTAGGCATTCCAAAATTTACCATGGGTTTGGGGCCCCATGAGATGACACCCCAAATGGGTAAAATTGGGATAATGTTATGGGGAATGAGGAATGGGGTAATGTTATGGGATGCCATATTGTTAATGGGTCAAATTTTCAATTCTCCATTTTATCTATCTATATATACATAATTTATTAAGTGAAAAAAAAAGTTAAATAAGTTTATTTTCAAAGTAAAAATGTATACATGGACAATATTTAATAAAGATAAATGTCTATAATTTATATTTTTTTATCATATCAAGTAGTCAAATTTATTTTTATAATATATTGTTGCATGTGGATACATAATATGCTAACGATATATATTTTTTAAATATATAATACAAAATAATAAAATTGGGAATGGAAAATTTATTGGGAATGTGGATATTTTGTTCCTCGTCACCACCTCATTAAATTTATCAGGGAATAGGGATCAAAATGAAAAATAGTGTGGGGGAATGGGAAAGGCTTGCCAACCCCTTCCCGTGAGAGAGATGTTGAGCTAGATGGAAGTGCGCTTGATTGGTAGCTAGTCCATCATTGCACTTGATTGGTAGCTAGTCAATCTCCTGGATTTTTTCTGGACTTGTTTTCTTCTTGTGCATGACTAATTATTTATGCATTTTCAAAGCACTCCATATGTTTCTTAATGTTATTCTCTCCCTCTCTCACTCCCTCCCTCTACCCTCTCCCTCTCTTCTACTTTGGTCAACTAACCTCAAAAATCCTTGAGTTGATAATGCTTCTTTCTTGTACAGGGAAATATCGTTTTATGTGGATTCAGAAATGGAGCAATTGTGACAGTTGATGTTCGTGAGAGACAACGTGAGTCTTCTACCAGATCTGGTAGAAGACACCGTATACCTTACTCGCGTTTGCAAAGAACTGATCGACTTTCTGATAAACAACGGTTTGAGGTATCTCTTTTGTTTCTCGTTTGTGTAGACGCTGATTACTCTTGTGCGAATATAATAGTATATGACAAGACAATGGGCGGACTCTAGATCAAGATAGAAAAGTTTTTACCTACAATTTTTTTATAAATTTATGACGATAAAAAATTATTGAAGTTCCTCAATACTTGAATTTGAGTATATATTCGACACAAAAAGAATAATAATTTCGGTCAATTTAGTTTTGCATCCACTAGTTCCTTGAAAGAGGTCACTCCTTTTACTGTCTCTCAGCTTATGTGATGACTCCACATTACATATTAACAGTTATTTCAATTTTTTGTTATAACCCCTTAACCATTAAACAATTGAAAAGAAGATGGAGCGTAAAAATATAATGTGCATAGAGATCAGTGTGCGCATGCACATTTGATAATCTTTTTCTTCTTTCACAGCGTGTGATTTTAAAGCCAAATCTTGAGATGAGGCAGAAGATGTTCTTGAAATAGCATGGTTCTAATGGGGGGACTCTTGAAGCACATTTAAGATTTGTTTATACGTATACACTCTTTGTTCTAGTTGTAGTTGTAGGTTTGCCTGTGTCTTCTTAAATTTTACATTATTTTTCTTCTATATTGCTTTCCTTATTTTAAAATGGATTGTTTCAGTAAATAACTTTACCATTATGTATTTAGATTTCAACATGCTTCTCTAGCTTGAACGCTGGTTTTGTTCAAATTATGGCTAATGGATTAAATCTTATCTTCTGCAGCTGAGAGGAAATATATGTCCTTCCCAAACCATTTTTATGCCTTCATCTATCTCTTGGTTAGTGGGCTTTTACGATGTCTAAAGTGCTAGTTTCCAGTTTTACATATTATTTTCATTTTAAAACATTTCTGGTTTTAACACTCTAGTTTGCTGAATCTCCGTCTCTACGACCAGTACTTCTTGGCAAGCTCAATGGATGGAACGGTTAGTGTTATTCTTCTTTTTAACTCTTTGGTTGTGCTCTAACTTTTGCATTCCCCATTTTATGTGACAATACTACATGACACTGGCCATAAAATATCAAAACATTAATTATCTTTTCATGTTAAGATTTGATTAAACATTAATGAGTTTTGAATTTCATATTGCATTGTATCTGTCAAAGTTCTGTTCTGGTTGGAGATTCTTCTTTCAATTAAATCCGTGGAAATGTTCTGCCATATTTGTTGATTCAATGTGATGATTACTTCATCCATTTGTGCAACCTGTTGGTCAAATATGCAATGTCAGATTATGGCCTTCAGTCAGCAAGTATAATTAGCCACAGCTAGATTTCTGGCTCCTTCAATCACAAACTAGAAGATTTTGTGATTATTGGATGTTGCTCGAACAATAATATTTCAGATATGTCATTCTTTTAAAGAAGCCTTGGGACTCCTGGATACAGTGTAGCAGAAGATGATATCTTCTGTCAAATAAACTTCTAGGTATTTTTGTTAGTTATGAGTATTCTGGTTCTCATGGATTGTTGGTTTTGAACAAATAGATAATTGTAAAGGATTAGATAATAGATGTTTTTCAGATATCTAAATTTAACGTATTGCAATGCCACCAATAATTAGATTTTTGAACATCCTTCTTCCCCCTTCTTGACTGAGGAGATTTGATTTCTTGTCTGTGACTTTACAGAGACTTTTATGAACTGAAATAGTTGTTGTTGATGATGTACATTACCCTGGATGTTTCTATGAACAGTTTATTTACCAAGGAAATCTTGTCACTGCTGCTGTTTCTTTTCTCTGTCTTCTAATGCATGTCTTGAATTGAAGTCAGATGTTAAGTTAGATAGACTGAGACTTCTGGATAATAGTCTCAATTGGTATATTTGAGAAAGTTCTCATAATTATCGTTTTCTTACTCCTGGAATATCTCTTGAGGATATTTCAGCTATAAGATACATATGATGAAATAGCTTCATGTGAGGTCTCATTCTTTTTCTTCACAGGTTAAGCTTTACGATCATCGCCTAACTAAGAGAGGTGCTATACAATCTTATGAAGGGCATGTAAATTCTCATACTCGATTACAGCTTGGAGTCGATCAATCTGAAAGATTTGTTATGTCAGGTTTGTACAAATTCAAGGCACATATTATTTCCTTCAAAATAGTCAAGTTGAAGCTCTGACAATATATTTTACATTAGGTGGTGAGGACTGCAATTTACGACTTTGGAGTATCAAGTCTGGTGAACTGCTCTTCGAAGATAAATTTTCTAATTCAGTCCCATCTGCCGTGTGCTGGCAGAGAACCAGAAGTATAGTAGTCATTGAGGCTCTGTATATTTTACATCTTTATTTTTTCTGGTAAAATATTAATTTGACTTGTTTTGCGTATCTCCTTAGTAATCCAATCCTCAACTCCTTTGCAGGATTCATGGGAACAAGCCAGAAAGACCTGGAATTGGAGCAGAGACACGGTTCCGAGGCGTGGATTGGAACACAAGATGGGCTATACCTCATGAACTGGTTCTGATTCTGCTTCAGAAATACTGGGCTATACCTCATGAACTGGTTCTGATTCTGCTTCAGAAATACTTGACTTCGATCCTCACATACAAAACAAATGTATTAGACAGATAGGTAAGGGGTGTATTATTTATAGGTTAAGTTAGCGCCAAAAAGAGAGAATTGTCGTAGTTCAAATGACAAGATGAGGTTGGGGCTCTTGGGTTGAAGCTCTCACTGGGATATGAGCCGTGGTGCTCGCCTATTTTTTATCTAATTATTTTGAGTGGAAATTACTAATTTAGGATGTACTTAGTGTTTTTGGTTTGACTTTTTCAATTGTCAAATTGTTAAATTTTGTTTTCTCAAAAATTTTTAATATCTTTTAGTTGGTATTGAAAAAGGGCCTTGTGAAAAATTAAAACTACCTTTTTTGTTTACCGTAGAAGTCCAAAATTTAAGGGTTCGTTTGGTTTGCGATTTAAAAATTATTTTCGAAAATTTGGATACGATTTGAAAATGAATTGAATTCTTAGTATTTAGAAATGTGTTTGGTATAATATCTAAAAATTATTTTTTAATTTTAAAAAATATGAATATATGCTTGATATAATTTTTAAAAAAAATAAAAATAAGAATATGTGTTTTGTTGAAATTTTTTTTAATGTCTGTTTTATTATTAATATTTTACTAATAAGTACAAATATTTTATTGAAGTTGATTATTTCAAATTGGTATTTAGAACATAAGAATACAAATAATATAAATTATTTATTTTCTAAAAAGATAAACTAACAAAATAGTCAATGATTGAGAAAATAATTGAAATTTATTTAACTTTAAAATAACAAAACATAAATATTATTCTAAGATTGTCATGAGTAAAATTTTATCACATTGTTTCAACTATATGATCTCCAATTGTACCCATATGATGGACATTGTTTTTGACTTAAATCAAGTATTTTTTATCTTACTCTTGAGTTATCTTCTTTACTACCGCAAGATCTTCAACAGGTATCCATTAAAAATACTGTTGTTCTTTATAATTAATCATTAATTTAAGAAAAGGAAATTGAGCTTGTAACGCACCAAAACATCGCTCGATAACACTACGCAGTAATGAATGTTTGTAGTTAAATAACTCTATTAGATTAATTGGTTGTCTACCTCTTCTTCTTTGGTCACGCAAATGATAATATTCTCTTCTTTTTTGGCCATGGAAACGTATTTTCTTCTCTAGTCATTGCATTCAAAAACACCATCGAGTCATTAGCTGTTCCTTCCCAATCTACGTACACAAATGTGAACGACATAGCAAATGACCATGCACACATTACGTTTTCCGTCGATAACACCAGTACAATTCTATCAAATTACAAGCCAAAATATGAGACATTAATACTAATTATTTTTGAAATAGGAAAAAATAAAAAATTGTTATCATAATATACATTACCTCTAACCATGGATAGTACTTGGGATTTTAACTAATTTTAAGAGGTATGTCATCCATATTTGGAGGTCGAATTACGCGATAACCGAGTTGATATACTGCATGTAGAACTTTCTTAAATTGTCTTGATATGTTAAAATTTCTCAACTACCATCTTATTATGCATTTTGCGATAAATAGTTATTAAAAATATACATACTGCCTTTTCGACACAAATTATTTCCCATCCTTTAAAAAATTATTCATTCTCAATGTTGAGCATAATTTGAAAAATGTACTTTTATCCTTTCTATTGAATCAAATAGTCTATTTAGATGTCCACGCAATAACTCTAATACGTATTGATGTCCTGATGATTGAGAAGTTTTATACGGTTATCTTATTCTTAAATGTTTGTAGTAGTCACATAGTTTCTTAATTAATGGATAACTTTCCAAGAAAATCTTTTAAATCAGTAGATGCTGTCTGAATTTGCATCATAATTGTTAATGATATTTGAATTCATCTTCGAAAAAAAAATATCATATGTACATAATTTTCATATAAATAAGATGTAACATATTGTTATTTTCTTTAGAAATATATAATAAATCAAATTCAAAATTAAACAAATATATGTGAACATAAGAAATAAAATAGCTCATGTATAATCAATAAAATCTAAATCATAAAATACTTATAACATAAATAAAATAATAAACAATAAACATCGAATTATTCACATTCATGTGTTAAAAAATAAAATAATTATAATTGGTTATTAGATTCAAGCACATATAAAACTACTAAGTTCATAAAAAAAAAATCTAAACATAATGATACTAAGAGCTTAATTCAGTCTATTAACCCATTTTCTTTTTCTTACATCAGACATTGTAATAAATATTCTCCTTCATTCTAAATTAGTAAATTTTTTACAAGTCTTGTCATAAACTTCATCATCTAAATCATCCATAGCCTCTAAAATTTTTTATGTATTCTTCAACAGAGGCATATTCTCGAAGAGAATGAGACTTTTCTGAGTTTCTAATTTGTTCAACTTTTGCCAAGGAAACTTCTATTTTAGTACTTAATGATTTTACCCACGCTTGAAGTGCATCATTGTACTTAAATGTTTTAAAGGTCCTTGATTCTTTTTTTGCCAAAAAGATCAACCAAGACACTTATAGATCAACGTTGTTTGTTGTTCTTTTCCCCATTGCCCTTTATAAATTCTTCACCACCTTTATACTTAAGGTATATGTGTACTCCAAAGCCTAGGAATTCAGCCTCTAACTCTTTCTCTGTATCAGAATAAAGAGGGATTGAGTATATGCAAAATGCTTCTAACCAATAGCAGTTGTATTGTTAAAAATCTACCAAGTATATGATAATGGCCACAATCCCTTTTACAAAAACGTTTTGCAAAAGGTTTTTTTTGCACATTTGAAAATTAAAAATACATAAATAAATGAATTAGACTATTTGAAAATTTAAAATAAATAAATAAATTAGACTATAATGCAGTGCGAAAGTGATATTAGATATTGTTCTAGCGTACGTCTTGAATATTCAATAACAAGGCTCTTAAAGAGAGATAAATAACCTACACAGATTAACTGAAAAAAATATTATTGATTGAATTGATTGAAACTAATGAATAATAAGGCCTATTTAGACTAATATATATCCTAATCCTAAAAGGATAAAGATTCCTTGTGAATAAGGGATTTAACTAAGATTAAAATAATAACTATAACAATAAAATCAAATAAGAATTCTAATTAAAATAAGAAATCAAAATATAACTTAAAATAAACTTTCTAGTTTATTTGACCCTTACTTCTTGTTCTGCATCAAATCTCCTCCCCTTATAAATAAACTCATCCTCGAGTTTTGCAACAACCAAAAGATTATTTAGAGGATGAAGCTTACAACAAAAGAACTCTTCAACCAATATATGGAACTTGGAATATTTGTTGTAATCAAATTGTCTTGTAAGTTAATTGTAGTGTTTGATTCTTTTTGTAACTCGAAAACAACCAAACTTCTTTCTCTTCATGCTTTGTTTTAAGGCTCTACAAGGAATTTGACCTTTGCATAAAAGAACAATTATAAACTTTCTTTGGTAAGTCTTCAGATCTTCCTCAATTTGAATTCCAATTTTTTCCATCTTCTCAAATTGATTATCTTCAACCTTGTCGTTCTTCACTTGAATAGGTAAAACCATATCAATCATCTTATCTTCGAAAATAACTTGTTTAGCTTTAACTTTAATTGGTAAAATATCTATTTACCATTGATGTCACCTTTAATTTCCTTAGAATCTTTTTGAACCATATCTTTCTTGGTAATAGAAACAAGTTTTTCTTCCATAATAGAGTTATATTATGCCTTGAAATCATTTGGTACAATATCTTTCTCCTCGTTGGAAGAAATCATATTATCTTCGAAAACAACTTCTTGAATAGACTGATCCTTTGAAATTTTGAAGTTTTCATGAGGAACGTTGGGTTGTCTTGGATTACTAACTATGGCTTTAACTTTGACTTCTACTTGCCTTTATGGTTGCTGATTATTATTTTGCCTATAAAAAAAAATGTTGTGTCAAATTAGTGAGCATTATCTCCAAATTTTGTAATCTTTTATTGACTGCATCAATTGAATTTTTTGTTACAAATCTCTCCATGAATAGATTTGTCTAGCTAGCTCCACTGTTTCCAAAATTTTCTGGCAAAGGTGGTAGGAAATACTTGATATTAATTAGATATGATGAGGTATAGTTGCTAGCTCCTTTTGATTTTGGTGGTGATTGGTTAAATAGGGTGACGTTTGTATTTTTCGTTTTGAGTGACTTTGTTTTGTTTATTTTTTTTAAGAAAGAAATTTTTTATGGGTATGATTGATTTGCAAGTGATGGATTTGAGTCACAGGATTTGAATGGTTACGGGTGATAAATTTAGGTTACAAGATCGATTCACCTAGTATAAAAGTAGGCTCTAATACCATTTGACGCAGTGCAGAAGTGATACTAGATATCGTTCTAGTGTTTCTCTTGAATATTTAAGAATAAGGCTCTCAAAGAGAGATAAATAACCTAAATAGGATTAACTAAAGAAAATATTATTGATTGAATTGATTGAAACTAATAAATAATAAGGTCTATTTATATTAATATATATCCTAATCTTAAAAGGACAAAGATTTTTTGTGAACAAGGAATTTAACTAAGACTAAAATAATAACTAGAATGCTACTTAAACAATAAAATCAAATAAGAATTCCAATTAAAATAAGAAATCAAAATATGTCTCAAAATAAAGTTTTTAATTTATTTGACCTCTACTTCTTGTCCTACATCAAATTAGCCTTATGAATTCCTTAAAAATTAAAAGATATAAACTTCTTCATTGTACTAATTAAACATATGTACCTTAATATAAGACTTCAAACATTGCCTGATGCATAGACTGTGCTTGTCTCTGAATCCCAACCCATCCTCATGTGAGCCAAAAATTTTGCAAATTTGCGATGCAGCTTACACAAATGATTATATTTAGACTTTCATTTAGGAATTGTACATCTTTTACCATATTTTATAAATAAAGCATTGTCTATTGCACCCCATCTTTTTTTTTCTTAGGTTGAAGCTTGTAGTCCTTTTTTAGCTTCTTCATGCAATAGGTGAATGAAATGTTCCTCAATAGAAGTTGGCCATAAGCAATATCATCAACATCCTCAATCTTAAAAGTCATCCTATAAATTATATCATACAATAAATTAAAATTTAATAAAATTAAAATAAATATAGACACGAGTAAATATAGTTAACTAAATTGTACAAACATATCTCATGGATTTCGTCTGACATGTTATTAAAATATTAATGAAAATATCTTCTTCTTTTTTGGTCAGAAAAGGAAACACAATAATATTAGAAAATATTAGAAAATATTAGTCATTAATTTTAAAAAGGAATAAGTTATTAGCACTAATATTAAAAATCTTATTATCAAAAGTTAATTAAACTTAATTACCTATTCAATTAAACTTAAAAACATTCTAAATATTTTATATAAATTTGAGTGCTTTTATATCTCTTTAAAATGTTTTAAAAAGAAAGATGACGGCATTTTAACAAAGTCAAATTCCAATAATTAAATTCAATATTAATTTATATATACAATTACAATTTTCAAGTAGAATTCTAATTCATATGTGTAATCTTAATTTTTATATAGGTACAATCTTAATTTACGTATATTCATAATTTCTAAAACTCTCCATAACTCTCCGTTAAACGATAGATTCTTACCTAAAATTTTATAACTTATCCTATCTGATAGGAATTATAATATAAATTATATAAATAATTAATAACATATAGCAATTAAGCATTTAATTATGTTTAAAATATCTTAAATAATGAAAATAACTTCAATTAAATACAATGAACTGAAACATACTCTAGCAAAGACACACAAAAGTTGAATGTAAGAATAATTATTGCAAAATAAATGTAATTAATGTTCCGTAACTACGAAGATGGAAGATGGAAGATGGAAGATGGAAGAAAGCATTGCATTGCAAAGAGATCTAGAATCTACTTAGAACATGATTTTAAAATGCAACTGGATTGGCTAAAAGACTTAGTATCTATCTATAGGAATAGTGAAGAGTCTTACTTTTAAGACACCAAGTATTATAACAATTTCACACAAACTCAACAACTAAATATTCTACAAATTCAAGATACGTACTATGAAACTAATCATATATATTTAAACTACATTATCAAGAATTAAAAAAATATTTCGTACAACCCTATCAACCAAAATATCATACAAATTTAAATTGCATGTTATAAATAATAATTGTAAATTAAAAATCAAATATCATGCAAATTATAGTTTGTTGTTAAAACATATTAATTAAAGAAATTAAAATATAGCTCGATTAGCTATGAAAAAGAGCTAACAATCAATTTAAGTACCTTTGAGAAGAACTGACAATCAATTTGAAGAAGATAATATATGGTAAAGAAAATGGAGTTAAATTTGATGGAGTTAGATTTGCAAATAAATATTAGAATTAAGAATAATATTAATGTTACATAGTTAATTTTAAAAGAGATAATTTAAACATCATAAATTTAAATTTTAAAAATAAGTTTATGATAGTAAAAAATAGTCTTTTGATTGTGTAAGGATACGATTAGCATAGACACTAAGAAAACAATTTTTTTTTTATTTTTAACCTTTTAACTAAAAATTAAAATTTGATTCAAAAACAGTTTTTAATTTTTTTTTTACACAAATGCATATTTTAACAATTCCTTTTGTTTTTTATTTTCAAAAACATTATCCAAAAACTAAATCAAACAGATCCAAAGTTTTTGGCAATTGAGTTTTTGAGTTTTTTTAAAAAATGGAATTGTCTATAATACACTTATTTTGTTTCAAAGATTTTATATTTTTTTAAAATAAAATATTAAAAACTTGCATATTAAAGTAATTGTTAAATTTTCTTAAAAAGATTATTTATAACAACTAAACATTTAATAAATTTTTAATGTAACGGTAGAAGTTCTATTAATAAAATCAACTTCAAAAAATTTGTCTAAAAACTATACCAAATGAACTCTTATTAAGTTAGAGCGAGCTTTTTTGTTTTTAATTTTTATTAGATTCAAATTTTGTCCGTTGTAAATCTTATTTATAAAATTAAAGTCTAATAAAAACCTTTTTCTATCAAACTTTCAATCTTTCAACTCTATTTATATTTCGTTTTGTGGCAGAGTTCTACCAATCAAAATTTTCAATTTAAAGAGAAGATAGAGAAAAGAAGTGTTTGAAATGACCTGATCAATGCTTGAGAACACAAAAAAAACCTTATATATGCCCTAGAGCATTATAGGTTTTTTTTTTTAATTTCTTGCCTACTCTTTAGTAGGCTTGGCAAAAACCCAGGTTAAAAACCTGGCTCGGACCCGAGTTTATTTTTCATGTATTTAATCGGGCCCGATCCAATAGCAATTTATTTAAAATCCAAAAAAATTCGGAATTAACCCGACCCGAACCCGGTCCATATTATAATGAAAAAAACCCGAACTCAGCCCGATTTATATTTAAGGCCGGGTCAAACCCGGCCCTAAAATATCGGGCTCACTCGAGCCGAGCTAGGCTCGGGTTTTTTTACCATCCCTACTCTTAAGGCCGTCAATTTATTTTTTTGGAATAGAAGTTTGAATTAATAAAATTTAATTCGATGTTTAAGAAGTGTTTGTTTTTAACTTATATATGAATATTTGCTGAAAGTACCAGAATATAAATAAAATTTTTTTAACTTAAATATAAATAAACAAATATTTGAATGAATTAAACATTTTATTTGTCAATAATACCTTTAATTTATTACTTAACATTTATTTATGTGAACAATCTAAAATATCAGTTTCAAATTTTGAAGGGCATATATGTCAACATATAAATTTCAAATTTTTTATTTTTATAAAAATAAATAACTTAAATTTTATATTCAAACATTTAACGTAAAAAAATAAATATATCAATTAAATTCGAATTTCAGTTCAATTCAAATTTCAATCATGTTCAGACTTCAAAAAGAAAAAATAAACACCATTTCTTATTATTAATTTCACGATCTTTACATGTGCAAAATATTGGCAAAAAAGAAAAATAATTTTTTTTTTGAAATGACTATATTTTATCCCCAAAATTTAATTTTGACCATTATTTAAATACTTGTTATCTTTATATGTTTTGGATGAAAATATTTTCATAACCAACTTAATAAAAACATAATACATTAACTTTGAGAATGTTTTAGCACAATAAACCCAAAAGTTAGTTTTGAGTTTTAAAAATCTTACAACTAACTCGAAAATTTCTTTTTAGTTTATTATATTTGAACTAGAAATTACTGTAACACTTGAATATATTTTTATTAAAATTGGTGATGAGGGTATTTTTATTCAAAATTTATAGGTTGGTCATTTTTTAATAAATTTTTTAAATAATAATTAAAACTAAATTTTAGGTATAAATAATAGTTATTTTGATAAAATTTCCAAGAAAAATAGATATTATTACAAATAAAAAAAAGCAAAACAAGAGAAAGCAAGGCAGTGAGTACGAACGATGGGTATATGTACGTACCGAACGAAATCAGTGATTCCAGTGAAAATTGACCATACATGACGTCCGTGACTGGTCACGTGATTTTCAATTCTATGCTTATTTTTTAGCAAGAAATTCTCATCATTCAATTTCAACATGCATGCATGAATGCCACGTGTCTGTCCTTAATTAAAATTATCCCTAAACATTGGCGAAACAACAGTCAACGAAGCGGGATCTCGTTTGCTCAATTAAATTAATGAAAATTTTCACATACCTCAGCTTTGTGGAAATCACAACGTAGTTGAAAAGTTTATAAAATGTTGACAACAATCCCCCCAGTTATAGTGGTTTCGGCCTTTTAAGTTTTAACCATCAATCAGCCATTAAAAACTGAATAATAGGTAAAATAATATCAATTTTACTCTTATTTTTTTCTTACCTATATATATTTATATTTTTCTTAAAATTATTACAATATTTTTCTTTATAAATTCTTATAATTAAGAAATATTTTTTGAACTTGTTTGTTTAATTAACAATTATTGGTAATAAATAAGATTTTTGGTTTATAAAGTAAAACTTGAATAATTTTATGTTTCAATCAATAAGATCTAATCTTAAAATATTTATTATATTAAATTATTAAACTTATCAAAATATTCAAATTCTATCATCAAATATATTCAATAAGAGACACAAAAATAACTCTCATTACACTTAAAAATAAAGGCGAAGTAAAAAATAAATAAATATGAAATCAAAATATTTAAAAGATAAAATTAGTAGTTAATATTTTAAAAGAATATTAATAAGTTAAGGGACAAATGAATAATTTTTTAAAATATAATGGTCAAACTATATAACCTTAAAATATGAGTTTAAGATATCAAACATTATAATAAAAAAAGTTTTAAAAGTTTCCTCAAACCTTAAGGGTGCTCTGCTCTGCTTAAAAATCCATTGAAAGAAAAAAAAATTGTTCGTGGCGTAGTGTGTAGTTGTCTGTAGATGGAAGTTGTTTGTGTTGGATGCAAAGGTTGGTGGAGGTGGTTGTTAATGGTGTTGGGTGGCGACGGCGGGTGAGCGAGAATGTAGGTGTTGCTATCGAGTGATGAAATTTAAGTTAAAATTAAAATTAAGGTAAAAGGGATTTTAGACTTAATTTAATTAAAAAATATTATCAAAAGAATATTGAAATATAAAATTTAAAAATAAAAAATAAGTGCATTTTGGATTTTATAATGTTTTTAATTAGTCAACTAATCGTTAAAGGAATCACTCGCAACTTCGCAACTAGGGAGGATTTTGTAAAGGTTGTAAACATTTTATCTATCCATGAATTTCATAAACTTTAGAAGATGTATGTGAAAATAACCTTAAAATTAACCAACCCATTAGTTATATTTTAATTACTTTTTAACTTTATCCATGAAGAAAACATTGCATTGGTCATTGACCACAATTCCACTTTTTCTAAAGACAAATGCTTTATTTTAAACATGAAAATAATAATAATAATAAAAAAAAAGCACTTTGGTGATCACTTTTATCAAAGGAGGCAATATGTTCTTTTCTTTTTTCTCTACGACTAGACTACGCTATGATGTTTTCAACACTGAGAACTTGCTTACCCTTCGATTCAATAGGTTAGACCTGTACTTTAATACATGGTGAATAACATATGTACCTATAAAGTTTGGTTGAAGATACCAAGGCTAAGGCCTAGTGGTGTGGAACCACCCTCTCTTGAGTCTACTGCATTTTTAAGTAGGGTTTCACATATTTGTATGAATCAATATCTCTCAAATTTAATTTTAGGGCAGATAATGCATACTTGTGCAAAAATATTTAACGTATTCTATAACTGTCATATTTAAATTTTTAGTAAATATGTAATGTATATATCAGTAGATTATAAAAATTGTAATATTAAAAAGAAAATTGATTAAAGAAATACTTAATTTTATGAATGAATTTATTTGTACCCTAAAATTTATTTTAGTAAAAAGATATATTACGAAAATGTTCATAGTGTTAATTTATTCTTAAGAATAATTAACTTTTTTACGTCAATTTAACACACTCATTTCTTTAATTTTTATATGGTGTTTCAAGTAAACAAGTGTTTAAAATAAATTTTAATTGTAAATAAACCCCCTTAATTTTAAAAGTACTTGTGTAAATTTAGTCTCATTTATTAAAAAAATTTCTTAATTTGTACGATTTATATATTTTTCTATTATAGCTACTATACGAGTTAACTATGTTTGATTATTTTTATTTTTGTCAAAATTTATGAAGTAAATTAACATACATGAGTTTATATAACTAATAGATTTAAAGTGTCCATTGAACTAAAATTTAAATTGTAAATGTTCTTTGATTATTAATGTATGACATCGACATACTTTCAAATATTAAACTTTTAATATAAATATTATAAGATTAATAAATTTTAGTACATTAAATTTATAATGCATGTAGAGAATCTCTTAAATATTAATGGCAATGGACAAAGAGTTGAGTGATGGATACAAAAGTTTCTTAATTGATTAATTATATTGATAAAGTGATATATACATACAAACAAAACCTCAAAATCAAAAGTGAAAATTATAATAAAGCTAGACAGAATGATGCTTTGATATCCAAAAGCAAGTCATCTTCAATGTTCACCCACCACTTCTAGTCCAACATCTCTTAGGCAATTGAGAGAGAAATTAAGACACAAATTTTTATGTGTTATGTGTTTTTATATGTGTCTTTGTCTTGACTTAATTAACTCTCTTTTGAGAAAGTTTATTAGAATGATGATAAAGCAATGGAATAAATTCCTTTACAAATATCCTTTTTGTATATATATGAAACATATCAAGTGTCAACACATTTTTTGATTCAAATATTTATCAAAACCTTGTTGGAAAACAGTCTAAAATACTTTTGATTTTCTGAAAATTTTATTTATATCAATTTTATTGTAATATTTGTTTGTATTAATTAAATTAATTATAGGACAAATGTAAAATTCTTAGACATTCTTAAAGTAGTTAACTAGGTGTTCATCAAGCCTTTTAATTTTATTAGCATAGTCAAAATTCTTAGACATTCTTATTTAACTATCTATTAAAAATTTTCTTATATTAATTTTATCATTCTATTTTGTTATATTTCTTTTATAATTGATTATATTGTTATATTTTCTGAAATTAAAAATTCAGTTATTATTATAAAAAATTTATTTACTTAATTTAGTGTTAATTATACAATAATTATTTTTTTTTAAAATTATTAAAAAGACACATTATACTTTCTCTTTAACAGTCTCAAACATACTATTAGTATTATAATCTTTATTTTATAAGTCCATTGTTTTAAGATTCGAAATCATTAGACATTGCTTAACATAACGTGTCTATTAATTGTTTTTCTCCCATTAGTTTTATTATAGGGCGACTTGAAATTCTTACTTTCGTCATAACCTTTGCTTGAATTAATTCTATTGCAGCATGACTTTAGTTTTTAAACATTTTTAGGTCAGATATTTATTAAAATTTTTGTTTGAATAATTCTAGTATGGTTTAAAATTGTCGACTTTAAAATATAATATTAAGTTTTAACTTCTTAAAATTGAGCTATTCACACTTTAAATTATATGCTTTATACTAATTATCCTTTAATTTCTTTCCAACACTTTATGGAGAAAAATTTAACCCAAATTTAATGTAAATTTTTGGGCCGCATCAGACTAAATCTAATCAAAATTCATTGATTTTTACAGATTTTTAATAAATTATAAATATAATTTGTAATTTAAAAAAAAATTATGTACTACTTGTAAACTTCATTTTTATATTAGGGTTTTTTTTTTTTAAATTATGTGAAGGTTTTTTGAAATGCATATAGAGTAATTCCATAGAGAAAGCAACAAAAAAGGTAGCAAACAAAAGGATAAAAACACTAGAGATAGAGAAAGCAGAAGAGGACATAGAGGAGGTAATGGTGATTCAGCTTTTAAAAGAAAAAACAAAAGGACACAAATATGTATTTACCAAAAGAAAACAAGAAGCAAGAAGAGGGGATTGATTTGAAAAATTGGCTAGCTAGCAAGCTAGGGCAGAAAGGAAAGTGACTGAGCAAGCATTGATTCATTCGGTAAGGCAATGCCTGTCTTTCTTTGGATGCTTTGGCAGGTCCTTGTGAATGACTTTACACGAAAAACAATGGAGTCTTGGGTCCTTCTCTTTTCCCTTTCATTATTACAATTCAGTCCTCCTTCTCGTCTTCAACAAAAGTCCCCCAATCCCACATACTTTTCTACATCATTATGTCTCCTTTTTTTTTTTTTCTTCTTTTTAATTTCCTCCCTAATTAGCCGTTTTTGCCATTTTACAAACACTCAAACCCCCTTTCTTAATTGCTGATAACCCTTTAAAATGTGTTGTATTTGTCGAGTTAGAGTGTCAAGGTGATCAATTTTATCTTAAAAAAATAATGGAGATAGATTTGATTTATATTGAACAAAATTTTGTCTAAATTGAACATAAATTTTTGGGCTGACTAAACTAGATTCAATAAAAAAATTTAATTTTTAATGTAATATTAATTATAATATTAAAAAAATAACCTTTTTTCAATTAATCAAGGAGGTGAGCTACTAGTAGGTGCTTGAAATTCCCCTTAATTAACACTTTTAATATGTGAATTTTCTTTTTCTCATGTATATAAATTTATTTCTCCCATAAATTCATTCGTATAAATTAATATAGCAGATTAATTAAATTATTGAGTTATATAATTTTAAAAGAATAAAAAATAATTTATATAAAGTATGTAAGAATAATATAATTTTATCGTATCAATGATTTTCTTTTTCTTCTTTTCGATGTTGCATTTATGAATTGTAACTTTAATAATACATTTATCTAATCATCAAACTGATTGTCTTTGGGTTGAGAGATATGAATAATTTAGTGACTTGGAGATCCTCTTAATCATATTCATGGACTACCAAATTAGTAAATAAAAAAAGAATTAATAATGAATTATAGAATTGGCTGCAGGCGGCCTGCTTTGAAGGAATGTGAGATAATAATGAGTATATACATCAAAAGAGAAGAAAAACAAATATCATTACTAGAATCTCATATACATTCTCCTCATGGTTGAATGATTGGTTGAAAGCTGCCTAAATTATGTATCTTTCGAATAATAATAATAACAATCGCTGTAGTAGAACAAATTCATTGATTAATTAAGTTTTTTTTTTTGAAAAAAAAAAGATAAAAACTTATAAATTATACATAAGCTAGCTGATAATCTGTATAGGAAGAAGAACAAACCACAAACTTGAAAGAAGAATAAAACAATAAACGATCAATTAATTACCTATTTGAAATGGGATTTGGACCACTTGGTACTTCATGTGCAGTTTGATTGAAGATCTTGTCTTGGCTTGCAGCAGCAGCCATTAATGGTGATCTTCGTCGAGCTGCTTCAAACCTTCCTCTCTTTGGACCTGCTGGTGGGGGAATGATTTGCATTTGGACTTGAACTGTGTTGCCGAAGTTTGAACTACCCAAGCTGTATTTTCTTGCAGCAAATTCCATGGTCTTTCTCTTCAAAGTCTTGCGAACAAACTCTTTATCAGCAGAAGCAGTTGTTTGGAGTAATAGAAGAAGAAGAAAGAGGAGAGTCGTAGTTGTGATATAGGGAGAGATAACATCACTAGCCATGCAAAAACAAGTGTAAATCATATACGTAAATATGAAGTGATGATCAACAACAACATGTATAGAAGAGTTGATTGTAGGGTTTTGTTTATGTTATAAGGATTATTCAAATGAGAGAGAGAGAGAGAGAAACTAAAAGAGGAAAGCAAGAAGAGGTGGTGGGTAATACTTTAATTTATGCAATGTTTTTGAGGTGAAATGTGATGGATAGGTCCCTTTATCAGTACTGTCCTGTTGTTATGACGGTGAAAATACATAAAACATTATTACATCATTAAATAATTAACAAGAATTTGACTACTTTATAGTAAGACAACAATTATGTTGTGCCTGTATTTCACTAAATTATGTATGTTATTAGCTACGGTAGGCCATATGACACAATATTGAAAAATACCTTAACAATATGCCAGTTAAAAAATGTGGTCTTTTGGCATTTGTAATTAAGATATATATATATAACCGAGATGATACCTCATCTCATGCAACCTTATTGATCGAATGTTATATTTTCGTCACAATGATTATATATAATCTCCATATATATAGTACTAGAACGAACTCAATAGATAGGTGTTCTTGGTGTCATATGAGTCATTAACCTTCACGGAATGGGGTCGTAGGTTGATGATGGGCCTTGTTCTCTCTCTATTTGGCCAAAACTTTTTCTAATATTACTTTCATTTTTGCTTTCTAATGTTTATAAGGAATTTTTTGAAAATGACTTATATTTAATATTTAAAATCACTTTTAACCACTATTTAAAAATGTGTTAAAAATTACTGTCTCAATAAATTTTAGACGAAAAATATTCATATGATCAGTTTTCTACTAATAATTCTCTATAAACACAAAAATATACTTTGAATACAAAGAAATTTTCTTATTGTTAAAAGTACACTTTGGAATAAAAAAAAATTTCTTTTTGTTAGAAAGTTTATTTTCAAGGAAAAAGAAAATTAAGATTATTTATTTTTTAATAATTTTTTTGTGAGACTAGTTAATGGAGATCGAAATACTGGTCAAATGGTTCAAGTTAATATTTTCAAATATTTTCAAGATCCTTTGCAAGAAATCGGTAGTTCAATAATTAGGACAAGGATAAAGGGGATAAAAGAGGCTTTATAAGGTTTAATCATGAAAGTGCATGACAAATAGATTATTCTAGAAGATTCTAAAGCTGTTCTAGAAATTTTCAAAGTTTCATCAAAGACAATCACTTATCTTTATGTGCAAGATGAAGAACAAAATAGTCATGCGCTACTAAATCCTTATGCCACGTAGATAATTTAAACTTTTAAAGATTCGTTATTCTATATAAAATTAATTTTTTAGTTTATTTAGAATCGTTATTTAGGTTTTCTTCTTAAATTAGGAATATAATTTTTTCTCTTTATTTTAGGATTTTTATTCCAATTTAAGTTAAGATTTTCATTCTTTCTTAATTTTGGATTTCTATTTATTTAGGATAATGATGTTTACATGCCTATATAAAAGCTACAACTATGTAAAACAAATTTAATCATATCATTAATAATATTAAAATATCTTCAGCAAGTATAACTTTGCCTTCTTGTATTCTTGGTAGAGTTACAATATCTTGACTTATGAAGAGAGTGATCAATATTTGTCGCGTCTTCAAGATTGAAACTTTAAGAACTTAGTTTTCTTAAGTTCTAATATGATTATCTACAACTTATTTTCTAGTTTTTAAGGTGCATATAATAACTAATTCAAGAGTTTCTAGAGTAAGTCGTCTAGAGGGCTCTTATTACTAGTTATAAGGATAATTTTATTTAAACAATATTAAGTTGGTTATTTTTTAACTCAATTTTAAATAGTGATCATTTGTGAATTTAAAGCTTAAAAAATGGTTATAATTAAAAAATTCTCAATTTTATAAAGGATTTTGTATCCATTTGTTTGATTCAACCATCAAGAGTGTTCATGTAATCTATAAATTGTTACTACCCTTGAATATAGTTTTTATTCTTTAGAATCTCAACTCTTATTTACAAGCAAGACTCTAAAACACACCATATCCTAGTACTTCTTGATACTCATGTAATTTCTCTTGTAACCATTCATTATAATTATTCTTACCGTATAATGAAAATATTTTTAATATTTTTTTTACATTAATGCATTTATTAATGTTGAAATAAATATATTAAAGAAATTTTGACACGTTAAATTATTGAAAAAGTGAAATTTAAATTTTTTTTATTTAACTTTGAAAAATTATAAAAAGAGATTTTTTATCTTGCCTCCTTTGAGGTTTGGTATATTGACACCTAGAAATTATCTTTCCAAAAATGATCATTGGCCACTCCTGCTATTAGCCAACCATTATAGGCATTTAATAGAAAATTCTACAATTACAATTTTAGCCTTGACAATTGAATTGCAAAATGCCATGAGTGAGATTGAAAAATTGAAATTGACAAATATTTTTAGCAGTATATGAAGATAAAAATATTGATCAGAAAATATCCTCCTTTAAACAAAATAATATATATATCAACCACTTCCCCTCTTAGCATAATATATATCACCTAAAAAATAACAAATAACCGTCGGAAGATTCCAAACATTGAATTCTAATGGTCATTTGCTAAGTGGCTATAAAATGCCCATTTTTTTATTCCTAATGCACACAACACATTCATGTTAGAGGCAATTTTTCTGATTCAACTTATCAACCATAATCAATGTCTTTAACTAGTGGAGGTACCAATATCAATGGAGATATCATCAAGATGAAAAATAGACAATGCTTCTGTAGAGATAAAGCTGGAATAAGGGTTTCAGAGTCATCAACAAATCCAAACATAATTTATTTCATTTGTCAATCCAAGAAGTGTAAGTATTTTGAACGATGGACACCAACTAATGATGAATACATTCAGAAAGATGTAGAAAACATGAATGGTATTATGGTTTCGAATGATATGCTGAATGATTTGAAAGTGGTTGTAAATTATATGCAAAATCATATACAGGATAAGTGTAAGATACATGTTGGCATAAAAAGGTTAGTGAATATGAATATTTTATTATTTTGTGGCTCAATGTACAACTTAATTTTGAGTTATATCTTTAGCAAATACAATATTGATGTAATGTGGTTACGTATGCAATGAAAGAATTCATAACAAAGTGAATGTGTGCACTGTATATTTAATGCATTAAACATATGTGATATAAACAATCTTTCTCATTTACATGTAAATTACATAACAAATTATCTTTAAAATAGCATACACAGACACACAAATAAAAAATATGGCATAACATATATAACGTATATAACATCTTTGAAGCATATAACTAAAAAAGTAAATTAATGATGTATATATAGCTATATAGATGTCCTTAAATCTGTTTGGCATCCAAACTTACAATAATCCAAACATAATAAAGTTTACATCAATATGCAAAAGTTAGCTAAAAAAATCTATACTAAAAGATTCCAAAAGCATAATCAAACACACATCTTGCATTTGATTCCATTTCTGCAATCTACAAATACTATCCAATATGTATGTCTTTAATAACTGACTGTGGCTATATATCATTACTCCAAAAAGTCAAAAACTAAAGGTATCTGCTAGAATATTCAAGATGTTGCTTGTGTACCTTAAGTATTGTCTCTTGGTTATGCATACATATATGTATTAGTACATAAAATTGCATTGGCATAATATCTATAACTAGCTTATAAGTTTAGAAATTACCTAAACTTGACATTTGAGATGGCTATGTTTGGGAAATAATTTCTGGAGCTTGGCTGGTGGATGCTTGAGCTTGGCTAGTGAACACAATCACAAATTTTCACATTTATTATTTAAACAAATAAACATATTTTATTGATAACTTAATTGAAATATGTAAATGAATAACTGAAAACAGTACTTGTGCATGAGTTTGCCTCGATATGGTCATTGACACTTTAGAACAGGTTCTTTTATTATGACCCCAAGTTTTATAGTAACCACACCTCAAGCTTATACTTCTCTTTGTAGTTTTTGATTCACCTATCTCTTTCTTTTTGCTTAGGCTTAGTCTGCCAGCTGTTTTCTTCACAATTGGTGGTTGTAATTCTTCCACATTGTCAATCACAGGCCATGAAAGCTCATATGGCATTGGCTTTATTCTGGATGCGTATGTAATTGAATATGCATTCTAAGTTAGTTGGTGATCAATGTAATTAACTACATTGCCTCTTACATGATTGATGCACTTTAGTGCATGTATGTAAGGCCAGCATTAATTTGCCATACACCATAGCCATATGTTTTGTACCTAAGGTGGACAACAAAATGCCTAAGGCCATCAAGCACCTTGTACTATTGCTGTGAACCATCAATGATGGTCATATATCTGCTTATCTGTTGTTCATCTTCTAATTTTGGCTTGATAATAGGAGGAATAGTTAAAGGCCATGCAATCCTTTTCTTAAACCTCTTATTCATTTTTTTTCATAACCTGCCATCTGATCTTTTGTAGCATAGTGATGATATGCATACTCCTAAATCTGTTGATCTAATTGTTAAATGACCTAGCATTGTTGTTGGTGTTATGATCACATTTAATTGCAGGATCAAATGCATGTTTAGACCAATGAATTGTTGGGATCTTTATAATTCATTCATAAGCTTGCTCATTGTATGACCTCATTTCATCCATTGCATTCTTAAAATTTGCTGCATTGCAACTATTAGCAGCTTTTCAAAATATTTTCTTTAATAAAAGACCTGGAAACTTAGGCTTAAACTTGACATATATATGCCTACAACAAAATCTGTTTAAGGCATCAGAAAAATATTCTATCACTGCTTGCAACACTCCTTTTTGCCTATATGTCATAACATACTGCCTTAAACCATTTGCCTAACCAATCTGGTCATATAGATTCTATATAAACCAACCTCAACTATTGTTATTCTCTCCTTCTCAAATGCCTAATGCCACTGGATATATACCATTATTTGCATCAATAGATATAGTTGTTAACATAACACCTCTATAAGCACCTTTTTAAATGTGTTCCATCAAGCCCAATAAAAAACTTACGGCTAGTCATATACCCAACCCTTTTAGCCTAGAAGCACTAGAAGTATCTTTTAAAATAGAATTTTTCAGTTGGAATAGGTCTGATAGTCTCAATTAGTGTAATAGAACCTAAATTTGACTTTAAAATCATGCTGCCATAACTGTATAGTTTTGGGTAACTCAATTTATGATATTTTCTTACAAGTTTCAAAGCTTTTCTTCTAGCTATGTATAGCCTAATATCAGGACATTTAACCCAATCAAATGTTGGTAATGCATGCACTCTCCAAGGACAGTTTATATCTTCACAAATACAAGTTACTCTTATTTTCTCATTTTTTATCATAACCAAGTTAAACCTTTCCTAAATTGCAAAATCTTTTAGAACCTGCCTAAAATTATTTACAGAAGTGAAAACAACCTTTTTAGTCAGTGTAATATTTCCCTCATTGCCTAATAATTGATCAAATTTCTTTAGAGTTTGAGTGTACCTAGCAACAACATCATCTTCAATTTCGTGTCAGTTGTATTAACATTATCATTGCCATCACTCACATCAGACCACTGCCCATCACTCTCACATGAAACCTCACTAGAATCACCCTCAATAACCTCAATAGAAGCTCAACTGTGTTCATCACCTAACCGTCAATAACCATTTTGCTTGACTCACCAATAATCTTTTTACTTGACTCACCAATAGCCCATTTACCTGACTCACCAACCTCCAACTGACCTGACCTACCAGTAGCCCCTTTGCCTAACAAATTATCAGCCTCTTCAAAACCAACAATAGGTGGATTTCCCTGACTTAATTCAACATACTCCCTATAATCTCTACAATCATAATTAGAATTAATGGAGAATTATTCTAATAAGATTCTTTATCTAAGAATTCAACTTATTCTACTTCCAAATAAATAATACTCTCTTCTAATTCATTGTACAACTTAAACATGTCATTTAATTCCCTTGAATTTTTTATTTTCCTCTTCACATTCCATCCTAGAAGCAATACACTCATTGTACACTCTTGCCCATGTTCAAAATGAACATCATCACACATATCTTTTATTCTACTAATCAAATCTTTGAAGCCAAAATATTCAGTATCGATATAGCCTAAATCAAAATCAATCCCACATATGCTGACAATAACTCGAAATATCAACATGTTCTTAATTTGACATTTATTTAAAAAATATAATTACATTAAGATAAAAAGCACAAAAATGTATAACATTATAAGTAATGTTTTATAAATTAACAACATAAAATGAAATTCAAGTACTGACCTCTAAAGATTTCATGCTAAATTATCATTTTCTAGTATAAACTTGACATTTTTTTTCAAACATTTCTTATAATTTGACATTTATTTCATAAATATACATTATATTAAGATAAAAAACACAAAAACATATAAGCATTATAAGTAATGTTATACAAATTAACTTCATATAAAACCCATATACTAACCTCCAACATCTTCATACTAAGCATCAATTTTTTTTCAGCCATTTCTTATAAAAATATCCATCAAATATAGAAGACAACATACCTTTTTTTTTTCATGACAGATTTGAACTATAGTACATTTCATTCTAGGATCATTTACCCCATGCATATTATTGTTTACCCTTCATTTCAACACATAACGTCAATAAAATACAAAAACTCAACATTAATCTTCCCTTATGGAAAACCACAAAAACTCACCATACACATTTATAACAAACATCTATTACGTTAAGAGCTTTTAATTTTTATGGTTGATTAAAATATGTATATTATTACCTACAAGCCTTGATTTATTTTAATACGATTGAAAATATGAAAAAAATTAGTTTATTTGTACTTGGATTTGTAACGTTGTTCTTCGTTTGATTCAAAGAAGCATACACTAAAAAAATTACACCCTCAAACTCCCTTTTATACAAGCCTCTACTTTAATGGTGTGAAATAGGAGACGTTTCGCGCGTAAATCTAATGCTATATCATAAAAAGATCCTTGTTTCCTTATAAATTGTAGCCAATTCCTGTAGTTGATGTTTTTCTCTGATTTCATGTAAGAGAGATGAAAATGGTTGTGTGAAACAATGTTTTAGAGTTAGATATTTCCTATTAAAATGAGTTTAAAATTTATATATATTAAATTTAGATTTTTATCCTTCATTCTGTTAAATGCCTATAATGGTTGACTGACGGCAGGAGTAGTCAGTGACCGTTTTTGAAAAAATGATTTTGGATATCAATATACCAAACCTTAAGGGAGGCATGTGATAAAATCTCTTATAAAAACAAGGGTTATGCATCCGAAATTACTTTAATTTTAGTACAATCTCATGATAATACAACAAATATTATAAGGTAACATTATAGTCTATAAATAATATCACAGCGATCGAGTTGTAAAATAATTAATTAACTTTGTCCTTTAATTATATGTTAATAAAATATATGCAATAACTTTATGGCTTTTATATTAAGTTTGAATTAACAATTATAACCCTAAATTTGAAAAAAAAAATACAAATTTAAAAACTCTAAAATCCTAATATGAAACCAAAGCAACAACTGCCATTCACCAACTCATCTCTTACTAGGGGTGGCAATTTTTAGCATATGATTCATCAACCTGACACGAACGCGATATAAAATTAGTGAATTTAAATTTTATGAATTTTGTCATTTTATTGATTTGGACTAAGTACTGAGTTAATAAATCTCCTTCTTTTTGTCATTGGACTTTCCAATCAAATTTGTAGTAAGACTCGTAATGATTAACTTTACAAAGATCATGAAGAAATGAGTTGGAGTTTGAAGAAGGGGAAGAAGGAGTCTTCAACCCACAACAAGTAGAGGAGGATTTATTCAATAATATAGTTTAGACTTCTAAAATATGCCTTTAAGACTTTGTATTTGATTATATCAAAAGGCCTAATGAATTGGGATTTTAAATAGTATATTTTGATAGATAGCTGCAAATGATGCAGTGGTAAGGTTATTGTTTATATTCCTTCAAGTTTAATGTTTAAATCTTCAAAATTACAAATGAGTCAGAGCTTGCAAAGATCCTGGTCCAATTCGAGGTCATCTTCGGCCCATCCCCTAGAGATGTTAGGCTCAATAAGAGACCTTAAAACTCATGAGGTATTTACTATTTTTTGTAAAAGCTGTAAGGATATACCACAATACCCTTTTCTCAAAAATATATTCAACCAAACAAATATTTTGTTTTCATAATATTTAAAATTTAAAAATAGTTTTTAAGTATTATATCAAATATATCTTTACATATTAAAAAATATTAAATTAAAATATAAAAAAATATTTGATCTAAAATAGTACATTTTGAATCACAAACAACATCCTCACAATTTTCTAAAACCTCTTATTTATTATAAAAATTTTACTTTATTTTTCCTTCATATAACATAAAAAATTGTTTGTTACATTAATTACATAATTTTTCCTAAAAAATATTTGTTATAACCCAAAACTCAATACATTTAAAAATTGATTTGTAAAATATCTACTTCTAAAAGATGTATTTGAAAAAATATACTAAATTGGCCCTTATTATTATTGAAACTATTGTACATAAAAAATTTAAAAATTAAAAGGGGTTATTGTACTCAACCTCTCTAGCTTTTGGGGAGAAGCAACTTACCCCTTAGATTTTTAGCCTATACGAAAAAAATTTCTAACCTTTGAAGAAATGTAAAGATACCTCTTAACTTTAGTAAAAATGTTATTTTTGACCGTACCTCCATATTTATTGATATATATCATATATAAACTAACGTTTGTAAAAATCATCATTATAATCTCAAATAATAATAAAATAACTAATTTACCCTCATTCTAATTAAAAATAAAGAAAAGATAATAACATTTTAGTCCTTGAGTTTTGGTAAAATAATAAATTAGGACATATTTTACCTAATTTTAATATTTTAATTCACATCGTGTCATTACATTTGCTATCATTCGTTAGAGTTTTTGAGGATATAATTAACGTTTTATTTAAAATAGTAAAAAATCCTAATTGTACTACAATAAAAGCTCTAAACTATTGAAAATACGAACTAAATCCACGACATATGACTTTTACTCACGATTTTGAAAACGAATAATAAAA
The DNA here is from genome assembly GCA_028052125.1 of Melia azedarach. NCBI lineage: Eukaryota > Viridiplantae > Streptophyta > Magnoliopsida > Sapindales > Meliaceae > Melia > Melia azedarach. Next base: position 3,152,318 of record CM051406.1, read on the forward strand.
AAATGGTTAGAAATTTTCTTGAATGAGTTATTGTAGTTTTCATTGGTATATTCTTTTATATAAATTTGGAAAAAAAATTATATTAAAAAAAATGGAAGAATAGTGGCAAATGACAATAAAGACTAAAATATATCTTAATTTTTTATTTTATTAAAGTTTAGGAACTAAAATATTATTATTTTATTTTATTTTTAATTAAGACTAAAGTATTTCTTAATTTTTTTATTTTATTAAAGTTTAGGAACTAAAATGTTATTATTTTATTTTATGAGAGGTTTTCATGAGTAAGTTGCTTTTTCTTAAAAAGTAGAGGGTAAAGGCCAATATCTCAATAAAAAAAATTTGACAACAATTGATGTTGAAACATTTTTGTAATTTCACAAGAAGAAAACTCAATATTAATACACAATTAAAATCCTTAATAGTGGAAAAGGGCAAAAATTAACACAACAAAGAAAAAGAAAGTGGAAAATAGTGAATCTTGGAGAAACAAATTTAACTAATAGTCATAAGAATTGACAAAATTGCAATTTGTTCTTATTTCTCCTTCATCTTTGCCTGCAAGGACTCCAACACTTCCAAGCTTTGTCATTGAGGCCCCAAATATATGTGCATAAAGGGAGGTTGGAATGCTGGCCAATGCCTTAGCAATTGGTTTAGTTCTTGAATCAGAGATCAAGAGTTGATCTGTTGATAGCAAACCCATGTTGTTCACTAGATTTTTGTAGTACATGGTGTCAAATTTCCATGGAGTTTCTTCATCTAATTCAACATACTCTGATTCCCATCTACATTTTCTTTGCAAGTAGTTCAAATATTCCTTCTTAATGGAGCCATCTGGTTTTCCACTGCCTTTGTGATCGTATATCCTTTTCTGAACCTCTCTACATGATGACCTCCCAATTGTGTGTGCCCCTGCCAAATAATTATGGTTAGTTCTTTTAATTACTTTATTTTATATAATTAAAATTATAAAAAATTACTTATAGGGTCCCTAAGATTAGTTTATTGAATATTTAATTTTAATAGTTTCAAAAATATTTATTAAAATCGTATTTTATTAAAAAAGACGAATATACCTTTATTTAACGGTAATTATTTAAGAAAATTACTTTTAAGTTCCTAACTAAAAATTGAATATGATAATAATAATATTGTTATTTTATAGCACATAATAGAATAATATTAATATATTTTAAATAGATACATTACATTTTGTTAAATTTTATAAGAATATAATTATTATTTTTTAATAAATTAATATTTTAATGGATATTTCTTAGACCATTAAAATTAATCAATCTAATAAGTCAAATCTTAAGGATTTGAAAGTCATTTACCCTTAAAATTAATTCAAAATAGAGGTAACAAACGGATCTAAAATCGAGTTCATATTTTAAGTATAAAAATTTAAACACAAATAATTAACTAAAATATTTTTTTAAAAAAATTTAAATTTAAAACAAAATTTATTAAACTGTGATTTAAAGATATAATTAATAATTACCTTCAAGAATAACTAAATCAGAGACATCCAATCCCATGGATTGGAAAAGCTCAAGCAGTGTGGTAGTGTTTTCATGACCTCTTGGCACAATTGCATCAGCTTCCTTGGCAATAGAAACTCTTCCGTCTTTCCTTCCAAACGGAACCGTCCAATACTTAGCACCGAGAAGAACGGTGGCGTCCCTTGCAGCCGCCGTCAGAATGTCTGCACAAGACACTGTTTTCGGACACTCCTTCTCTATCTCTGTCTTTATATCGTCAATCACTTCAAACGCTCTCAATGTTTTGCTTACATCTGCTCTTCTCTCGCTTTCCTCGCAGTCCAGAAGAATCGAAGCATCACATCCCTACAAATTTTCTTATAATTAATACAAAAATAAAAAGGAAAATTATTAATATATGTATATTAATGAATTACCCTAACAGCGCAGTCGTGGAAGTGAAGCCTGAGCAGACTAGGAGCAATGGTGTAATCCTTGTCGACCCATTCTTTAACTTTTCTGTAGATGATTTGTTCAACACTTTTGTTCGGACACCTCCGATGGTAGTAAGAGGAGGAAGGCCACTCTTCTGAACCCAACATCTCATTCTCCGGCGGCACTATTGTTGTAATCGCAATGCTGTCGTCCTCTGATGAATTCGGAGAATATCCCATCGTTGATGACAAATCCTGATCTGTTGATGGACCGTGCTGATGATCAACATCTTGATCAACTGGGTAAGCTAACGAAGAGATTGAAATCAAGTGAAAAATCAGAATGATGAAGATCAAGGAAGAAATTGAAGAATAGCAGCAATTCATGGTTTACAATGAACACATACAATAAGCTGTTGAGATAAAAAGAGAGACGATGGAGCTTCGCAAATTAGTTTCCATTTATATAATATAATATTGTATAATAATTAGACACAGAAATACGTGAGACGCACAACACAATTACAATCAAACATGACCTGTTAGCATGTAGAGAGAGTTGACCATAAATTATCTAGTTATAATATTATAAGGGTAAATAACATATACACCCCTATTGTTTGGTAAAAATAATATTTTCACCTCTCCCTTTCAAAGATTAACATTTGTACCCTTTGTGCGGTTTCTGTTAGGAAAATGAAATTTATCAATTGAAATCTTATTGTTTATGGAATTATAATTAGGATCTAATATTTTTAAAATAATAGAGGGTCAATTTGCAAGCGTGGCTCGTTATGAAACAAGTTTATTATATGCGGTGGCTAAGCGTTTGGCAATTAATTGTCAAATCCTCTATTGTAGTCAAAAGCACACCTCACATGCACTGGAATGTACAACAAGTGTAGCCCATCTCAAAATGAAATCATTTTACATGGCAATTGAGTGTTTTACAATCATTTTATATTGGTTAAATAATTTTGCAAAAATTATCACTTATTTTTAATTACTAATGTTGGATCCATATTTAACTGCTTGTATTTTTCAGTCAAGTAAAAACTTCACAAAACCCAAGTACCACAATCATATATAGCCATCATAAGTGGAGTATAATGTAAAGGATATATAACATGTTCTAATTCCATTATGTAATTGGTTGAGAGTTGGAGGAGCATTCTTTCCCAAAGAGCATTCTTCATTTGACTAGTTATCAAACCACAGAAAATCAAAATTATATTCCACATTGTTACTAACATGATCAAATTTGCAAGAAAAAATTTTCTTTCTGTGAGAAATTGTGCAGAAAAATCTATTAATTTAATAGCATAATTTTTTAAGTAATTTTTCTATAAACACTAGCCCATGGCAACTGTTAGTTTCATTGTGCCTTAACTTAATTAGAGAAACGGCTTTAATTTTTGAAATTTTTTTACAGGAATGGCTAACCTCCTCTTTCATAATGAAATTCCCGACTAATAACAAGTTCTCTAAATTCAATTCGGTTATTTTTTTAGAATTTGATAAAGATTCATATAGTGTGACACAATACAGAAATAAATAGGATGATTGATAATTCACAGAACGATAGCAAAATTCAGCAATAAAAATAATAATGCAATAATTAACGGTACTGAGATTATTTTATACAATTAGTCTTACTACTTTATGTTTAATTGTCAAATAAAACTAAAATTGATAAAAAAAAATTAAGGGATTTATTTCTGAAAATTATTCACTAAGTTGAGTATCTAAATAAAAAAAAAATGAGTGTAATTTAAGCACATGCCTTTAACTTGAAAACTATTCCAAAACCTGCCTTCTAACAGAGTTTGGAACAAATAGTAATTTAAAAATAATTTAAATTATGTGAGAAATGAAGTGAAAAACTCAAACCATTTATGAAATATAAATGGTATATAATATACATAAATTTTTGTTTGCTTGTTTGGTTTTGGGATTTTGAATTTCCTTTCAAATTTCACCGAATGAGTAACTGTTGCAGATGCTTGTGTAAGTCCTCTGATTTCTTTTATATTTGTTGGCTAAAGAACTGAAATTTAAGTGTTGACCAAACGTCTCATAGAGTACTTTTGTGTACCAATTCTAGTTTCCTGTCTGAATTGTTTATTGTGACACCATGAAAATGTGTGTGCATGTGTATCAATTAACCATGAAATTGAGTGAAAATCATGAAGCCTGGTAAGTTGGTTTAAATTCAAGGAAATATATAGCCAATGGAATGTAATGGCTGTACTCCCTATTTCATTTGTTTGTTATAGATCGGAAAGCTTTCAAATTGCGATTTCAACTTCTCTCAACAAAAGATAGAATGAAAAAATAAGTAACTTTATTTTGGACTTCAGTTTGTACAAATAATCTTGGTTTAACAAGCTAATAGAACGAGCCAACATATAACAATCTAGTAGCAGCAAGCGAGATTTATTAATATTACAGCCTGTACTAGTTAGAATTTTAGCAGTCACTCTCCAGCTCTTGTTGTGGAGCTGACAGCCAAGTTAAATTGGGCAAAGGAAAGATTGGTTTTGTAGATGCTCACATCAATCAATGACATAAAGAAAAGTAATCCTATCATCTATAGTTTGACTCTGTGCTCAAACAATTCAAACTCTATCCCTAGATAAACATGAATGGCCAATGGTACAGGTGGGGTTTACCTTGACCTACTTCTGCTGTTGCTTGGCTACCATCATCCACCACTATCAGATGACCTTCCCTTATCAAACTCTGCATCGTATGAGTTAATTACATTACCAATAATTGCCTTGAGATATATATGATATTCTAAATGGATCTTTCATTCAAGAGAATCAAGATAAGTTATGTTGTACCTCAATAATGGCTTCTAGTTTGGAAACTTCCTGTTTTACTTTCTCCATATAACTGTAGTTGTTTTTCTCATTTTGTTGTTCCATACCATTTTATCAAGTCCTTTTGCCTCATTCCAGCAAGCCCAGTTCTGTAATACAAGTGGGAAAAAAATGCCTCAAATCAAGAACAGCCATTTAGAATCAGCATCTAGCCTCCACCATCCTAAGTGTGCTAAGATGTGCAAGTAAACACCTATTTTTGAAGAGGAAGATTCAGAGCCATGGAAACTGATCTCCAAAGACCATGTTCGAGCAATTCTATTCATAGAAGAACATGAATGACAAACGGTTCAGGCGGTTTACCTTCTTGTGTTACAGATTCTTCATGCTGTCTAAAGACATATGACCAAGGCTTAGGTGACTCTTTGAAAGTATTCATCACTTATAATAAGTGTATTCCCTTGACGATTGGCAGAACTGGCTCCATTTTCTGCATGAGCATAATGCAAAGATTTTCCTTAACTGTCAATTGTTATAGCAAAATATTCTCTAATTTACTTTGGTGATTGAACTGTACTAGCATTCCTAGAAGCTGGTTCAAAAGTCCTGTTGCTTGGTGGAGCTTGACCATTACCTTGATCATTGTCATCATGTCCATCATCACCACCATCACCATCATTGTGGATCTCTTCTTGAAACTCAGACAGATCAATCTCACTGGACTCCACACTGCATGAGAAACAAAATACTCTTCTGATAAGTCATATTTGAAAAAGAGAGTGCATTTGGAATAATTTAATTGTTCTCTTGTCTGATTACAGATGTTTTTAGTAGTCTTACTGCTACATGATGATGATGTGGATGGACCTGTGAACACACAATTTCGTCAGTATATGGTGAAATTGCGTGACAATTAAAACATGAAAATGAATACATTGCTAAATTAGTTTACCTAAGTTTCCAAATGACTCTGAGCAATGGCCTCGGACAACTTGATCAATGCCTCCAGCTGCTTAACCGTTATGCGACTCTGCCTCGAGAGGTTATGTCACCCCTGCGGAGAGCAACATAAGAGTCCACCAACAGCTTCCTGACCTATTAGCTTAGCTGAATTATGGCATTAATAGTCAACATAATTAAAGTGTGGTAATATGAATCATATTTCTCAAATCAAAAACCATATCATGATCACAGAAAGACTAAGCAGCCAACCTTCGGTTTTAAAGGTTTACTGTATGCAATGGGTGCTTCAGTTGTGCAGTAGTAAATGCAGGAGCAAGTGTATCTTCATGCTTCTGATCAAATCTAACAATGTGGTGGCCAATATGGTAATCAGTTGATCATCTGGGTCATTGACATTGCATATACCATACCGAACCTAGAAAGAATAGCAGGAAGAAGGGCAATGTTGTACTAGGGCAAAGAGACAAATCTAAAGTGATCAATCAACAAAAATAGACACCTAAATTAATAGCAAAATGGGTTAGCAGCAGCTAGAATTGATGTTCGGTCATACAGTTACAGTGTTGCTTGTATACCTGCTTTCATAATGCTTATTGTGTCTGCTGTTCCCTGGCTTCGTGAATTCCAAGCTTTACAATCATTTGCAAGTTGAATATCAGCATAACATGACCTATTAGAATAGATGAATAGAATAATATAAGAGCATTACCTGATCCCTGATGTCCATCTTACTAAATTCATCAATGCAATAAATACCATTGTCAGCAACAATACTGAATTCTCCAGTTTCAAGTTCTTTGGCAGCCGTTGCAGTCAACCCACCTGCAGAGGAGAATTTACCAGATGTGTAGACAGAGATTTAACGCAAGAACGTTATTCATAGTGATGTCTATTTTAGAATCCTTGTGATATTCTTTATTGATAGGATGTGAAACAATGCAGAGATAAGCAAGAAAGCTAAAAATAGTCACTGCAACAATGAGTGAACAGCAAGATCTATGCTAATGCTGCATTGGTATTGATATTCATGAACCTTCGATGATTTTGGACTATGATTACTTCTTTGTTCCCACATCAATTGTATTCTTTTTTTATTTTGTTCACTTTTTGATGATGCCTTCTTAAGCTAGTTATTGATTCTCACCTAGATAATTCTAATACCATTTGTTCTCAAAACTTAATAAGAAACTAAAGCAAATATAAGGAATTGTAAATGTTTTGTATCTTCGACATAAAATGGAATGAATATTTGGTCCTCGTACTAAACTTGCCTTAAACCTCTTCTAAAATTAACTAATAAATTAATTCTTCCTACTTTATTACTTTTTTTTATTGCTTTTTGAACAGAAACTTTTCAGCAGAATTTAACTTGTGAGAATTCAATCAAACCATATTTTGACAATTCATATAAGCATCTTTTGAAGAAGAAAGCAGAAATATATGTAAAAAGATTTCATAGAGTGTGCATATTACTTCTGAAATCCTGTTATATGCACAATATTGCTTTATTACACATAGTGGCTAGGAAAAGTCTCAGAATAAGAAGCACAAACATTGTCCTGAATCTCAGCAAACAAAATTAATCCCTAATGCAAATGGCTACTAAAATGAACAATATGTAATACTATACTGAACTATATTATCTACAAATTGCTTAAGAGGAATCCTATGTAATTGACTACATATGTATCCTAAGAAGGCATCATAAAAAATTTAAAGGAAACATATATCCCTAAACATCAGAAAAAAAATCCAGTTGATGTGACCAAAAGCAAGTCAGCTGCACTTTAATCCAGCAAATTGTAAGTGCTCCGTTAGTACTCGTTATCACCATTTTAGGCACAATTAACCACTGCTTCTACGCAATCTTGTAGTAGCAGATTCCTTCAAAGAGGACAATTTGATAACCAGCACCACATGGACACTCCCAATTAACATTCAAGGTCTCTTTTTTCTTCACCACAAGCACAGTTTGATAGTCAGCACCACAAGGGCACTTCAAGTTAAGGGTCAAGGTCTCCCCTTTCTTCTCCACCACTATAATTTCATCATACCCATCATCAGAATTTTCCTATAAAATGAAGAATTACATGCAGTGAATAGGCATTCAATTTTCATTACTTTTATTCACAATTAAACACACTAAAAAGGATAATCGCATGAAAGGATATATACCAAAAAAGCACTAGCATAGATCTTGCTGTTCACTATATTGTTGTCATCATAGTGACTACGCTGAGCTTTTTTGCTCATCTGTGCATTGGCACAGTCTTCTATATAGCCCAAAACCTCTTTGATACAATCCGTTATCTTCTTTAGACACTGCCATAGAACCATTACCAAATAATTTCAATCATACAACTACAATTATATTAAAAAACATTAAAGCCAAAAACTGTGAATGAGTTTTTATCCATCGAAGAAACACAAAAAGAATGAAAACATGAAAACCTCAATCTTTACTAAGTATAACTACACCAAAAACCAGATCACTCCTAAATGACAACACAAAAACCTAATTTGACCTAAGAATTTCACAACTATCAGATGAATAAAACCAATATACTGCAATAAAAAAAAACCCAAGATCACAGTTAACCGAGCCAGGAGTTCAGAAAACTTAGACAACTAAAACAGATAAGCCCAACAATGACAAGAAAATTTAAACCCATAAATACGAACCAAGAAACCCCTTTCCAGTATCAAGTTTTACTTAAGATTTTTGTCGCCGTAGCGTTACATAATTTTTCTAATTACAGAATCAAAGAGAGAGCATAAATCGATGAAGGAGTCTTGGAAGACCTGATTTGACACAAGAATCTTTACCAAGTGAAATAAACACCAGCAAGGAAATATTGGAGAAAAGTGTTTGAATAACCATCAAATTGAGTAATCTTTACCAAATTAGACAAAATCGGAAAACATAAATGCAAAAAGATCTATTCGAACAGGAAAAGAAGAGAACTAAACCTGGGTAGTGGAAAACTTTTCAGCACTGGAGCGCATGGAATTTGAAAATCCCCTCTTGGGCGCCAACGGTGGAGTGCCGGGGCATTCAATCCCAGCATTCTGCTGCTGGGGATGTGGCGAGATGGGTTGGTTAGAAGAAGGATGGGAAACGCGGCAGCCAAGAAAGGGGTTGATTTCTTGGAGCAAAGGCAAAGGAGGAATAATTTTGGGTTTCTTGGCCGCGGGTTGGGAGGGATTTAGGGAAAAAGGGCGTTTATGGGTGGTGGAAAAGGAAAAGCCGCCGCCACAGCAACAGCCAGAGCCAGAGGAGGTGGATGAAGCGTGCTGCTGGAGATGGGAAATGAAGGGAGAGGAAGATGATTTCTTCGTCTTCATGGTGAGAGAGGGAATTTGGATTTGAGGGGTTAGGCTTTTTATAGCTTCACCATTCCGTTAACTTGGGTTGGGAATTGCGATCCACTCCAACATTTAACTTGGGTTGGGTAAACCCGGATCCGCGTTTTCACCCGAAACTTTTATTTTTTAATTTTTTAATAATATTTTATTGATTCCTATTTTAAGATAATTTTAATATCAAAATTTGTTTAATATAATTTATAATTTTTATTCTATTAATCAAATTCTATTACGTGTTTTACACAAAATTAATTTCACATAATTATATATGTCTTTTTTATTTATATATGTTTCTATTTAAATTTTGTTTTGCTTGTTTTATATGAATAATTTTATAGACTTCTTAAAGTTAGTATTTCAATTATTAATGCTATGGTTGTGTTGGCCTTGTTTACTCATCGATTTTGGTGAATGGTGAATATATATTTTAATTTACAACTATACCAAATAACTTTTATAAGTTATTTATTTTTTATTTTTTTTTTAGTTTAAATAATGATATTATTGATAGGGGTGACAATATTCAATTGTATTTGGGTTGGATTAGATGTCCAATTGGTTTAGTTTTTCTTATTAGTAGCGGGAAATTTTTTAATAAAAAAATTGTTTTTTAAATTTTTTTGATATCATTTGATTGATACTGAAAAATGACTTTAAAAAATAAAATAGTCAGTTTTTATTTTATTATTAGAAGTCTAAAATTTAAATTTTCAGTCATAAAACTTTATGAGCTTTTTTTAAAAGTTCAATTATCTAAAATAATCTTATTTTATTTTAAAAAATTTATATTATTTCTTCAAAATAGAGTATGAAAGCTTGTCTATTAAAGTAATTTCTTAAATTTTTTTAAAAGTTATTTATAACAATAAAATAATTAATAAATTTTTATTAAAAACTTTACTTATATAAAAAACTCTACTTGAAAAAATATATCAAATTGACCATATAAAATGTTTTAAAATTAATATCACAGTTGTGATAACATAAAATTTTACTATTAAAGATAAATTATTTTAACCCGAATATCCTGTTCAGAGATCCGATTGTAACTTAAAAAAATATTAAAAATCTGTTACTTCTCCTAATTTTTTAATTTTATTTTTAACGAGAAATCACTACCATTGTAATAACACCATAATGCCTCAACAAATAAGTGTTGCTGTTGTTGTTGTTGTTATTATTATTATTATTATTATTATTATTATTAATGTGTCAGTTTTGTAATATCCTATGTAATTATATTTATGGAATTTATTATAGTTTTATATCTAAATTCTTAGATCAATGTTATTATCACTCTTCTAAATTCTCCTTAAACCTCTTATGGGTGAATACACCCCTTTAATTAATGACAGAAATAATAATTTATTATTTCATTTTCATAAATATCTCTTAAAACAATCTCTTATATCTCTTTCTGCCTATAAAGAAAATGCAATTTTTTTTAATTGTTCTCCTAGTCAAAAGAGATAACTATGAAATGAATAATCTTATTTATAGAAAGATTTGCTTATTTTTATGTTAAAAAAAAGTTTAATAAGCAAATTTTGTAGCTTTTGAGGCACAAAAAACTACATTAACTTGATAAAATATTTTAAGTCATTATGCTATTTTGTAACAATCCTAATTCCTTACTCTTACTTAAATTTAGAATGACCTGTAAGCATCAAGTGTGAACCAAACCATTCGAACTATGCCCAAGGGGCTCAGAAAATAAGTAGTTATAGATTAATATAAGTAATAATCTTTTAAAAAATTATTTATTGGGGAGTGTATTTAAGAAAAGGTAAAAGAATATTAAATTGATTCTTTTAAAGAAGGAAAACTATATCATAATTTTTATAAAAAAGAGAAGTATGTATAATAAAATTCACTTAACCATGTTAAAGATTACTTTCAATATCCCAAACAATCTTTCTCTAAATTTTTCTAGTCGATTCACATGGCAATAAACTAAAACGAATGGCAATCTATCTTAATTTGTCAAATATTTTATAAAAATTAAATCATGCAATAATGTACAAGTAAATATAAATAATATGTTTAGAATCAAATAATGACATATAACTATTCTTATTTATCAAACTTCTTCATTATATTTATCTTTTATTTGCGAATAAGCTAGAGTAATGCAAATATTAAAAAGAAAAATAAAGCTAGAGTTAAAGCTTTTATAACACAATTAATTAGTTTCCCTTTTATGTATTTCTAACTATTGACACACTTTTATGCCATCATTTTCACTATATTTTCCAGCCACATCAATAGTCAGAAACACTTTGCCTCATCCACCCTCTAGCTTTCCACCAATGACATGAACAACAAAATCCCATAATCCATTTTTAAGCTATCAAAATATGAATTTTAGGGTTTATCTTCACTCGAAATTACTATTGTATCCCTAAATAAATAAATTAATAGAGATGAAACATTTAAATGGTATAGTAAGAATGAAATTGTTATACTTGGACAAACATTATCTGATGTGTGTTATTTTGCTGAAGTTTAGGGACAAGAATATTATTATCCTATATTGGCATAGATATATGGAAAACTGTAAACAGACAATAAAAACAATTTAAAATATTTAAGGCTCTAAAAATATTTGAATAAGCTACCATTTGTAAATCATATATGATGATATTAATAGCTTATAAAATTTTTTATTGCAAATGTAAAGATATCTTAAGCAACTATGAGCTTATACTTTTTAGTGCCTTTTTTTAATAGTATTTAAAAAAGACTTTAATCATTTGGTTAACAACTTCTAAAAATACTTATACTATATTTTTAGTACTAAATTTGGCGTTTTGATATGTAATTAAAACTTATCTTAATACTGATCAATTACTAAAATAGATTATATATATATCAAACTAAATAATATATATAATTAATATCTATGTTGTGATATTTGTAATAAAAACAAATATTCTAAAAAAATAAATATACTTAAAAATAAAATAATTATTTTTAGTAATAATAACATTTTTATTTTATAAATATCTCTAAAATTAATTATATTTGTTGTCATTAATTATCCTAGATACTAATTTCATTAGATAAATATTTTTTGTTAAAATTATCAAACATGTCAATAATCATTCTTAAAGTGTTGATTAGCATTGTCAAACGGGCCCTTACTATTGAAACACAAGAAAAGAAGAGTAAGGAAATTTAATTTATATTTTTCAAAATGTTCTTAGACCTTACATGAGTTACTATTTTCAAATATTTCTAATTTTGACCATGTGTTTCAATGTAAGTTTCAAACCATATTTTATTAAATAATATACTTCTTAATTCATTATTTTACCCAAATTTTAGGATGAAAATATTATTATTCATTAAAAAACATAAATATATATAATCTTAATTAAAGAAATAGTTCTAATTCCTAAATTTTGTAATTTATAAAGCTAAAATTTAAATTCTCAATTTTACAATAAACCTTTATTATTTAAGATTAAGATAAATATTAAATTAAATATAATTCCAAAAAAATAAATAAACATATATTAAAAAAATTCACAGGGTGAATTCAAAGAAATTATAAGGAAATTCAAAATCATTCTGAAATATGGCTAAGTTTTAATTTTAGTTATATAATTTTAGCTGAATTTTCAATAAAATATTTTGATGGTGGAAGCTTTTGTAATATTTGATAAGATAGAGTGAAGAGAAAAGTCACAATTCATTTGGGTTCTTTATTGTAAATAAAAATAATATTTAATCATTTATAACAAAATGGTCCTTAGTGACTTATTAACTCTAGTGCTTATATATAATCATTACTTATTTTATCAATATATAGATGTCCATTCAAATATATTTTTATTTATTATTTTATCAATATATAGGTGCCTATCCAATATTAAAATCTAAAGATCCTTTTAAAATTTTAAATTTGAGATCCGAGCTTTAGAAAGCTCGAATCAAACCAAAGCTCGGGCTCGACATGGGTTATGCCAAGTCAAACCTAGACACAAAAAGTTCTACGTTTAGTATTACCTTAGATCATGTATTTTAAATTTTTAGTACTACAAAAAATACTTTTAAATAGTAATTTTTTTATTAATTAATTTTAAATTTGATAATTATATGTTTGCATTACGTGAGAAATAATAGATTTATCTTAATTTTTGAAATAATTAATCAGGTCAATTGATTTTTTAGCTTACGTATATATACATAGCATATTATTATTCATAAGTTGCAATTTATCATATTTATTTGCTTAAAAACTTAATTTGTATTGGTTATTATTATTGTTAATTAAATTTTTAGACTTCACTCGTTAATATTTTATTCTGATTGGAAAAAATTTTTAATTAAAAATTTTATATTATTAGAATTATATATATTTTTAGGATGTTAACCACAATGATTTTTAATTTAATTTATTAACATGATATATTAATAACTTAAGGGTCAATTTCTATTTTTATCCTTAATTTTTAATATCTTTTAATTCCATTATAACAATAACAATTAATTTATTAAAATCAAACGAACTATTTGTGTCTTACATTGTTTTTTCATTAAAGTTCAGGATGAAAATGTTATTATTCTAAAAATAGATTGAATATAATATGTTGAAATTATATTTTTGTTCTTTAACTCTTTTAAAGGGTTATAACGGTCAGTAATAATAGAGGAGATTAGTGACTTCAAAAAGATACTTTTTAGGTGATATTATGTAAAATCTCTATTTGGTATTGTAGTAGGTGATATTGTTTTTTTTTTTAATAAATAGGCTAATACTAATAACACTTTTAATGTAATTAGAATTTTTTGCCCACTTAATATTTAATTAATTGAAATCAAATCGATTGAAACTTTTTTATATAAATTTTTTAATTTATAACTCTATTTGTATTTGGTATTGTAGTAAGGTCCTGGCCTTCGAGAATTTTAATTTTTCAGAGAACAGAGGGAGGAAGATCCTGAATGGCGCAAGGAATATCCAAAAAGACTAAATAAAGGTTGCACTTGCAATAGAATTTTAAGGGACGATGTGAATGTTCAGATGTTAAGTGCTCCACTAGATTGTAGCATGTGCTATAGCAAATAGTAAGTTGAAAATCTATCAACTTTGATGTCAATCTTGTGGGATAGTCACGTACTTTTTTTTTTATTTCAAGTAATCATGCACTACTAGTTTTAACCATGTACTTAAATTATTTGGTAGTGGATGTTGGTATTATTTCTTGGAAAATGTTTTAGTATCATCTTTACTCTTTTCATCAATGTTAATTTTTAATTTTGTTCATTTGGGTTGCTTTTGTTTCCTTGTTTGGTGTTGGGATTTGGAATTTCCTTTCATTTTTCACCAAATGAATAGCAGTTGCAGATGGTATGCACTTAATAATGTAGTTCTTTTCTTGGGCTTTTTGTCCGCACATTCTTAGGACAATTCAGAGGATTCAAACCGTATTTCGTTAGAAGTAAATGTATTTGCAAACCTTTCCACAAACTGAAATATACACCGAATAATTTATTTTAACAGACCGGGGAACATGTTTTCAAAATGCTGAGAAGCTAAGCTTTCAATTGGCGATTTCAACTTTTCTCAACAAAGATGAAAGAAGGAAAATATAAATTTCATTCTGGAGGATTTCAGTTTGTACAAACAATCTTGGTTTAATAAGCTAACAGCACGAGCCAACATACAACAATCTTGTAGCAGCAACCAAGATTTAGTAATATTATACCCTATACTAGCTAGTATTTTAGTGGTTCAGTCGGTTTACCTTCTTGTATTACAGTTTCTTCATGCTGTGTAAGAAGCGTGAGCAGGGTTTGGGTGACTCTTTGAAAAAGTTCAATGCCTATGATAAGTGTTTTCACTTGGCGATTGGCCGAACTGGCTCCATTTTCTGCACAATCATATTGCAAAGATTTTCCTTAATTGCTATAGCAAAATATTCTAATTGACTTGGGTGATTGAATTGTACCAGCATTCCCAGAAGCTGGTTCAGAAGTCCTGTTCCTTGGTTGAGCTTGACCATGCACCTTGATCATTGTCATCATTTCCGTCATCACCATCATTGGGGTTCTCATGTTGAAACTCAGACAGATCAATCTCACTGGACTCCACACTGCATGGGAAAGCAAAATACTCATTCTGATAAGTCAAATTTGAAAAAGAAATTTGGAATAATTTTACTATTATCTTGCCTGATTACAGATGTGTTCAGTAGACTTACTGCTACACGAACATGAAGTGGATGTACCTGTGAACTGATAATCCCGTCAGTATATGGTGAAACTGCTTGACAATGAAAACATGAAACCAGAAAAATTGCTAAATTAGACAACCTGATCAACGCCTCCAGCTGCCTAACTGTCACGTGATATGCAACTCTGGCCCCAGAGGTTGTATCACCCCTACAGAGAGAATAAGAGTCCACCAACAGCTTCCTGGCTTCTAAGCTTAGCTGAAATATGGCAGTGATAGTCAACATAATTAAAGTTTGATAATATGAATCACAATTTTCCAGTCAAAAACCATATCATGATCATAGAAAGATTAAACAGCCAACCTTCGGTTTCAAACAGTGCTTCAGCTGTGCAGTAGTGAATGCAGGAGCAAGTGCAACTTGACGCATCTCATGAACTCTAACAATGTGTGGGCAGTATGCTAATCATTTTGATCATCTGGGTCATCGATCATTACATATACCAGATCAAACCTGGAAAGAATAACATGAGGAAGGGCAACGTTGTACTGGACCAGAGTGACAAATCCAAAGTGATCAGTCAACAAAAATAGACACCTAAATTAATAGCAAAATGGACTGGGGCGTGGATTACTAAGATTTTGCATTAAAAAGATTCTCACCTTAAGTGGTTTAGATTGATCGTAGCGCCCACCTGTTCGGTTAGCAGCAGCTAGAATTGATGTTCTGGAATAGAGTAACAGTGTTGCTTGTATACCTGCTTTCATAATGCTTATATTGTGTCTACTATTCCCTGGCTTCATGAAGTACAAGCTTCACTATAATTTGCAAGTTGAATATCAGCATAACATGCCAAATTAGTGTAGCCCCTCTGAATAGAATAATATAAGAGCAGTACCTGATCCCTGATGTCCATCTTACCAAATTTATTAATGCAACAAATGCCATTTCAGCAACAATACAGAATTCCCCAGTTTCATATTCTTTGGCAACCGTTGCAATCAGCCCAGCCTTAGAGAAGGATTTACCAGATGTGTAGAGACAGAGATTTAATGCAGGTACCTTATTCATAGTGATGTCCAATTACCAACATGCTCAGCTCTGCTACCCAAACTTAACCAAGTGGACATGTCTATTTTAAAATCCTTGTGATATTTTTGATTGATAGGATGTAAAACAATGCAGAGACAAGCATGAAAGCTCAGAATAGTCACTGCAACAATGAGTGAACGACAAGAATAGTGCTAATGCTTCATTGGTATTGATATTCATGATCCTTTGATGATTTTGGACTATGATTACTTCTTTGTTCCCACATCAATTGTGTTATTTTTTTATTTAGTTCACCTTTTGATGATGCCTTCTTAAGCCAGTCATTGATTCTCACCTAGACAATTCTAATACCATTTGTTCTAAAAAATTAATAAGAAACTAAAGCAAATATAAGGAATTGTAAATGTTTTGTATCTTCGACATAAAATGGAATGAATATTTGGTCCTCGTACTAAACTTGCCTTAAAACTTTTTTAAAATTAACTAATGAATTGATTCACCCTATTTTATTACTTTTTTTATTGCTTTTTGAACAGAAAATTTTCAGCAGAATTTAACTTGTGAGAATTCAATCAAACCATATTTTGACAATACATATAAGCATCTTTTGAAGAATAAAGCAAAAATATATGTAAAAGGATTTCATAGAGTGTGCATATTCTTCTGAAATCCTGTGTTATGCACAATATTGCTTATTTACACAGTGGCTAGGAAAAAAGTCTCAGAATAAGAAGCACAAACATTGTCCTGAATCTCAGCAAACCAAATTAGTCCCTAACCTAAATGGCTACTAAAATGAACAATTTGTAATATACTGCACTATACTGAACTATACCATCTACAAATTGCTTAAGAAGAATCCTATGAAATTGACTACATATGTATCCTAAGAAGGCATCATAAAAAAGTTAAAGGAAATATATGCCCCCAAACATCACAAAAAAAATCCAGTTGATGTGACCAAAAGCAAGTCAACTGTACTTCAATCCAGCAAATTGTAAGTGCTCCGTTAGTACTCATTATCACCATTTTAGGCACAATTAACCACTGCTTCTATGTAATCTTGTAGTAGCAGATTCCTTCAAAGAGGACAATTTGATAACCAGCACCACATGGACACTCCCAATTAACGTTCAAGGTCTCCCTTTTCTTTGCCACAAGTACAGTTTGATATGCAGCACCACAAGGGCACTTCAAGTTAAGGGTCAAGGTCTCCCCTTTCTTCTCCACCGCCACAATTTCATCATACCCATCATCAGAATTTTCCTATAAGAAAAAGATTACATGTAGTGAATAGGCACTCAATTTTCATTACTTTCATTCGTAATTAAACACACCAAAAAAGATAATCGCATGAAAGGATATATACCAAAGAAGCACTAGCACTATTCTTGTCATTCACAATATTGTTGTCATCATGGTGACTACGCTGAGCTTTTCTGCTCATCTTTGCATTGGCACAGTCTTCTATATAGCCCAACAGCTCTATAATGCAATCCGTTATCTTCTTTAGACACTGCCATAGAACCATTACCAAATAATTTCAGTCATACAACTACAATCACATTCAAAAACATTAAAGCCAAAAACTGTGAAGGAGTTTTCATACATCAAAGAAACACAAAAAGAATGAAAATATGAAAACCTCAATCTTTACCAAGTATAACTACACCAAAAACCACATCCCTACTAAACGACAACACGAAAACTTAATTTGACCCAAGAATCTCAAACTATCAAATGAATAAAACCAATGTACTACAATCCAAGAAAAAAAAAAAACCCCCAAGATCACAGTTAGCCAAGCTAGGAGTTCAGATAACCCAGACAACCAAAATATATAAACCCAACAATGACAAGATAATTTATGGGTATAAATACGAACCAAGAAACCTCTTTCCAGTATCAAGTTTTACTTAAGATTTTTGTTCGCCGTAACATTACGTAATTTTTCTAATTATAGAATCAAAGAGAGAGCATAAATCGATGAAGGAGTCTTAGAAGACCTGATTTGACATAAGAATCTTTACCAAGTAAAATAAACACCAGCAAAAAAATATTGGAGAAAAGTGTTTGAATAACCATCAAATTGAGTAATCTTTACCAAATTAGACAAAATCGAAAAATATAAATGCAAAAAGATCTATTCGAACAAGAAAAGAAGAGAACTAAACCTGGGTAGTGGAAAACTTTTCAGCACATGAGCGATTGGGATTTGAAAATCCCCTCTTGGGCGCCAAAGGTGGAGTTCCAGGGCATTCAAGCCCAGTATTCTGCTGCTGAGGGTGCGGCGAGATGGGTTGGTTAGAAGAAGGATGGGAAACGCGGCGGCCAAGAAAGGGGTTGATTTCTTGGAGCAAAGGCTAAGGAGGAATAATTTTGGGTTTCTTGGCCGCGGGTTGGGAGGGATTTAGAGAAGAAGGGCGTTTGTGGGTGGTGGAAAAGGAAAAGCCGCCGCCACAGCAACAGCCATAGCCAGAGGAGGTGGATGAAACGTGCTGCTGGAGATGGGAGAAGAAGGGAGAGGAAGATGATTTCTTCGTCTTCATGGCTGCTAATATTATTAATTAGATTGAGCTGGAATTCTTGTTTGGGAGAGAGGGAATTTGGATTTGAGGGGTTAGGGGTTTTATAGCTTCACCATTCCGTTAACTTGGGTTGGAAATTGGGATCCACTCAACATTTAACTTGGGTTGGGTAAACCCGGATCCGCGTTTCCACCCGAAACTTTTATTTTTTATATTAAATTTTATTTTTTAATTTTTTTCTCATAATTTAGTGATCTGAAATCTTAAAAATAAACAACACTTTTTTATATAGGTGGATTTCAAATTATAACATTTAGGGATAGGGTATTGGGTAGATTGACGTACTTTTTTTTTAAATGAAAAATACTTTCTTTAATCTTAATTCTAGAGTTAAAATTTTTAATAATATTTTATTGATATTTATTTTAAAATAAATTTGATATCAGAATTTTGTTTAATGCAATTTGTAATTTTTGTTCTATTAATCCAATTCTATTACATGTTTATCTTCCACTAAATTAATTTCCCATAATTATATACACATTTTTTTATTTATATATGTTTTTGATTTAATTTTTGTTTTGCTTGTTTTATATGAACGATTTTATAGAATTTTTTAAGTTAGTATTTCAATTATTATGATTTTATTGTATTGAGATTACCATGACATTAGCCTTATTTTTTCTATTTTGGTAGACGGTGAATATTTGTTTTATTTTACAACAGCTCCTAATAATTTTTATAGATTAGTAGAGTTGAATAATTTATTTTTCATATTTTTAGTTTAAATAATGATATAATTGATAGGGATGACAATATTCAATAGTATATGGGCGAAATTGGATAAAAAAATGCTCTAAAATTAATATTTCGGTTCGTGATAAATATAAATTTTTATTATCAAGAATAAATTTTGTATCATTTTTAATTGAGAGGTGTCAACTTTTATGTCATTTTTGTAGCATCGTACATAATTGTATTTATGGGATTTATTATAAATTTATAGGTAAATTCTTAGAATGATGTTATTATCATCCCTTTAATATATTCTCTTAAAACCTTCTTCCTTATATGCACCTCTTTAAATAATTAAAACCTTCTCACCTATTTAATAATCATGTCGTATTCGTGTTTTATTTTTCTGACCCATTTATTCCTTTAAAATATTATTTAATTTTTATTATATTTATAAAATATTTAAATGAAAATAAATGTTTACATTACCTTGCTCAAATTCAATGTCCAAACAAAATATATGTAAGAAAAATATTTAAAAAATTGTGCCCTTAACGCGAATATGATTCATTTAGACATGATTTATAAATAAATCAGATTCATGTTAACTAAAAATTTTGTTATACTTACTAATAATATGACACTAATATGATTTATTTATACAAACTGCATGTCACCCTTAGATTGTAGTGTGTGTTATAGCAAATTGTAAGTTGAAAATATTTCAACATTAAAGTCAATCTTACGGGATAATCATGCACTAATAGTTTTAACCATGTACTTAAATTATTTGGTAGTGGATGTACATTCTAATTAATTCAAGATATTTTGTTTAATTATTTGTACATAATTCACATGATGCTCGCTGATGGACTAAATTGTTAAAACTAACCAAACAATGTTATGATTTGTTACTTTATTACTTAATGTTCAGGACGAACAATTTTTTTAAATATTACATATACAAGCTATCAATATTATATTGGGGATCTGTCGAAAATATTTTGATGGAATCGCATATAATACTATTCGGAATATCTTCACTCAATTTGGGTGATGTCTTACCCTCACATGTGGAGAGATCTACCCACACTCTAATATGGTAAATCCTACATTAAATGGATAGAATTTTTCACAATAATGAGAAATTCGAAGACTTGACTAAAAAGTAGAGTCCAGCCTCATGGCCACTTGAGCGGTTGGTAAATAAGCCAATTTAAATGCTCTTTTTACGAGAAAAATGGATTAATATGTAATAAGAATATCCTTATTTTATTAAAAGAAAATAAATAGATATGTTTGCAATAATGAGGAGTGAGGAAGTGTAGTTACGTCTTTTAATTTAATTAGAAGATTCTTACTATATAGTCCATTATCCAGTAGCATCAATTAAGCTTTCTACCTTGTGGATGAAAACAAAGATTACTAATAATTTGTTTCACTGATTTTTTAGAATCTAAGGAAGCACTCTGTTTGTTAAAATGTAGATAGTTTCATATAGTTGCATATTTGGTTTGTACAAATTAACTCTGTTTGTTTCTTCGAATTCACGATATTATTCATTGAAAAATTGTCATGCAAATTCGACCTATTAGAATGCCAATTTCTTATGTTTATTTTTGTGATTTGTGGCTGTGCAAAGTGAACAGGTTTCAGGTTTGGTGCAATGTGAGTGGTGAGATGATTGACATTGGTAGTATGTACTTGTAAGACTACACCTTAGGGCAACCTTGAAATGAAACATGTGAAATCGGTGGCAAATGGAACTTTTAGATGGTGAAATACGAAGAATTGAAACTTGCACTTCATGTGTTTTGATTCTGGAAATTAGCTGGATGCTTAGTAATAAAGTGTAGGGATCTTCCAAATTCTTGAAGTGTTGATATATACATTTTGATAAGCCTGCTCAGTAGTTCAAATTCAAGGAAATATAACCACTTTGGAATGCAATGGCTGTACTCCCTATTTCATTTGTTTGTTACAGGTGGAGTTGTGAATGCAAACCTTTCCGCAAACCCAAAATACTCAAATTGTTGTGGCAGACATGTTCAAGAAAAGTAACTAGTTAGTATTTTAGCAGTCACTCTCCAGCTCTTGCTGTGGAACTGATGGCCAAGTTAAATTGGGGACAAGAAAGATTGATTTTGTTGATGCCCACATCAATTAATGACATAATTTGGAGCCACAGCTAAAATCCTGTCATCTCTTGATGGACGCCCTTCACCTTGACCTTCCCTTCTTATCAAACTCTGCATTGTATGAGTTGATTACATTACCAACACTTGCCTTGAAATATATAATATTCTAAATGGTCCCTTTATTCAAGAGAATCAAGATAATTTTGTTGTACGTTGATAATGGCTTTTAGTTTGGAAACTTCCTTTCTTATTTCATAAAACTCTAGTTGTTTTTCTTATTTTGTTGTTCCACATACCATTTTATCAATTCCTTCTGCCTCAATCCTGCAAGCACAGTTCCTGCAAGTGGAAATACCTCAAATCAAGAACAGCATTTTAGAATCAGCATCTAGCATCCACCATCTAAGTCTGCTAAGATGTGCAAGTAAACACCTATTTTTGAAAGGGAAGATTTAGAGCCATGGAAACTAATTTAATAGACTTTGGTAATTGAATCGTACCAGCATTCCCATAACCTGGTTCAGAAGTCCAGTTCCTTGGTTGAGCTTCAACATCACCTTGATCATTGTCATCATTTCTGTCATCACCACCATCACCATCACTGTGATTCTCGTCTTGAAACTCCTACAGATCAATCTCACTGGACTCCACACTGCACGGGGAAACAAAATACTCGTTCTGATTAAATCATATTTGAAAAAGAGAGCGCATCTGGAATAATTTTACTATTATCTTGTCTGATTACAAATGATTTCAGTAGTCTCACTGTTACACGAACATGAAGTGGATGTACCTATGAACAGATAATATCGTCAGTGTATGGTGAAACTGTTTGACAATGAAAACATGAAACCGGATAAATTGCTAAATTAGTTTACCAGAGTTTCCGAATAACCGAGCAATGACCTCAAACAACCTGATCAAAGCCTCCAGCTGCCTAACTCTCATGCAATATGCAACTCTACCCCCAGGGGTTGTATCACCCCTTCAAAGAGCAACATAAGAGTCCACCAACAGCTTCCTGGTTTCTGAGCTTAGCTGAATTATTGCATCAATAGTCAACATAATTAAAGTGTGATAATATAAATCTTATTTCTCAAGTCAAAGTCCATATCCTGATCAATATAAAGATTAATTCAACCTTCGGTTTCAAAGTTTTAGCAAATGCAATGTAGCGCTTCAGTTGTGCAGTAGTGAATGGAGGAGCCAGTGCATCTTCACGCTTCTGATGAACTCTAACAATGTGTGGGCAATATGGTAAACAGTTTGATCATCTGGGTCATCGATCATTACATATATCAGATCAAACCTAGATAGTGTAGCAGGAAGGCTATTTTGTTGTACTGGTGCAAAGCAACAAATCCAAAGTGATCAATCAACAAAAATAGACACCTAAATTAATAGCAAAAATGGGTTAGCAGCAGCAAGAGTTGATGTCCGGGCATACAGTTACAGTGTTGCTTACATACCTGCTTTCATAATGCTTACTGTGTCTGCTGTTCCCTGGCTTCGTGAATTGCAAGCTTCATAATCATTTGTAAGTTGAATATCAGCATAACATGCCATATTAGAATAGATGAATAGAATAATATAAGAGCAATACCTGATCCCTAATATCCATCTTACCAAATTCATCAATGCAACAAATGCCATTGTCGGCAACAATACAAAATTCCCCTGTTTCAAGTTCTTTGGCAACCGCTGCAATCAGCCGAGCCTTAGAGGAGGATTTACCAAATGTGTAGAGACAGAGATTTAATACAAGTACCTTATTCAAGTGATGTCCAATTATGGACACGCTCAGCTCCGCTCCCCAAACTTAACGAAGTTGACATGTTTATTTTAAAATCCCTATGATATTTTTGATTGATAGGATGTGAAACAATGCAGAGATAAGTATGAAAGCTCAGAATAGTCACTGCAACAATGAGTGAACCACAAGAGCAATGCTAATGCTTCATTAGGATTTGATATTCATGATCCTTTGATGATTTTGGACTATGATTATTTCTTTGTTCCCACATCAATTGTATTTTTTTTTTACTTTGTTCACCTTTTGATGATGCCTTCTTAAGCTAGTCATTGATTCTCACCTAGATAATTCTAATACCATTTGTTCTCAAAAAGTAATAAGAAACTAAAGCAAATATAAGGAATTGTAAATGTTTTGTCTATTCGACATAAAATGGAGTGATTATTCTGTCCTTATACTAAACTTGCCTCGGAGCTTTTCTAAAATTATTAACTAATGCATAAATTCATCCTATTTTGTTACTTTCTGAACATAAAATTTTCAGCAGAATTTAACTTGTGAGAATTAAACCAAATTCAATCAAACCGTATTTTGACAATTCATATAAGCATCTTTTGAAGAAGAGAGAAGAAATATATGTAAAAGGGTTTCATAGAGTGAGCATATTACTTCCAAAATTCTGTGTTACTCTTAACAATATCAAATTTGAACTTTTCAATGGGCTAACTAAGTAGCTGGAATGTTATGCACAATATTACTTCTTTACACAGTGGCTAGGAAAAAAGTCTAATTGTAAGAAACACCAACATTGTCCTCAATCCAGTTGATCAAATTGACTACATATGTATGAAATTAATCCCCAACCCAAATGGCTCCTAAAATGAACAATTGTAATATAATGCACTATACTGAACTATATTATCTACAAATTGCTAAGAGAAATCCTATGAAATTGACTACATACGTATCCTAAGAAGGCATCACCAAAACGTTAAAGGAAACATATCCCTAAACATCACAAAAAAATCCAGTTGATGTGACCAAAAGCAAGTCCACTGTACTTCAATCCAGCAAATTGTAAGTGCTCCATTAGTACTCATTATCACCATTTTAGGCCCAATTAACCACTGCTTCTATGCAATCTTGTAGTAGCAGATTCCTTCGAAGAGGACAATTTGATAACCAGCACCACATGGACACTCCCAATTAACGTTCAAGGTCTCCCTTTTCTTTGCACAAGCACAGTTTGATATGTAGCACCACAAGGGCACTTCAAGTTAAAGGTCAAGGTCTCCCCTTTCTTCTCCACCACCACAATTTCATCATACCCATCATCAGAATTTTCCTATAAGAAAAAGATTACATGCAGTGAATATAGGCATCCAATTTTCGTCACTTTCATTCACAATTAAACACACCAAAAAAAGATAATTGCATGAAATGATATATATACCAAAGAAGCACTAGCACTACTCTTGTGGTTCACAATATTGTTGTCATCATGGTGACTACGCTGAGCTTTTCTGCTCATCTTTGCATTAGCACAGTCTTCTATATGGCCCAAAAGCTCTCCAAGGCAATCCGTTATCTTCTTTAGACACTGCCATAAAATCATTACCAAATAATTTCAATTATACAACTACAATCACATTCAAAAACATTAAAGCCAAAAACTGTGAAGGAGTTTTCATCCATCCAAGAAACACAAAAAGAATGAAAACATGAAAACCTCAGTCTTTACCAAATAAGTATAACTACACCAAAAACCAGATCACTGCTAAATGACAACACGAAAACCTAATTTGACCCAAGAATCTCACAATTATCAGATGAATAAAACCAACATATTACAATAAAAAAAATAAAAAAAATAATTTTTTTTAATTATCAAAAATGATTAAGTAATGAATTTATCTGAAGAAATCGAATTAATGTATTTGAAAAAATTAAAAATAAACTAAATTGGACTACTCTGCAATTTAATTGAAAATACAACTAATGGAGAGATCTAAGACTAATAATTTCATTATATTTTTTCGCATCTAATTTTTTAATTGATATTATTCTGATTTAATATTCATCTTGCTAGTTAATTATCCTAATTTGTTCGACAATCTCTCTCAAGATCAATCGAACCATCTATTTCGCACCTAAAATTTTACTATATATTTATATGTGAAATTAATTAAATGCAAGTGCATTACGATTAATGATAATTTTAATTAAACTACGTAAATCATATTAGTACATTTTTGTCTAACATGCAATTTACGACATTTATCACAAGATTTAGATATAATAATCACTTTTCAGTTCATATTAATCCACAAATCATTCAAATACTGGTTAAATATTTAAAAACATTAATAATTATGATGATTACTCAACACTAAATATCAAATCATACAAACAGCGCAATCTCATAAATTAGATGCTTCAAATATATTAAATCATTATCCTCGAAAATGAGTTTAGCTACACATTGGATAAAGTTCAAAATCCAATATCAAGAATTTAACAATTAACAGTATAAAAATAATAATTTCACAATTGTTTAATTCAAGATAAAGGTTTAAAGACAACAGAAAGAGATAAAATTAGTTTAGGGGAGTCTTGATCTTCAAAAACTTGAACTTGATGCCCAAAAATCCTTCTAATTTTCTCTATCTCTCATTTCTCTTTTTTTTTTTCTTTCAAGTCAAACCCTTTCTAAAAGTGACTCTTCTCTTCTCCCTTTACCCTAGATTTTAGCAAAATCAAGTCATCAAACCATAATCTTAAAGGTTATATTACACCTAAAAGTCGTACAATAAGCACGGGGCATTGGGAAGGAAGTACAGGTGGCGCGCCCATTTGCCTTGGTGGCGCGATCATGCCACTAAGGCAGAATGCAAGGTGCGGTTGCGCCATTTGGCTCAACCCCAAGAAAGATAGAAAACGCAACAATTATTGATTGGACCCTATTATTTTTTATTATTTTGAATTTAACTCTTATTTTGATATTTTTGTATTTTGATCCTCATTTTGTTGCATTTAGGTCTGTGCATCTCTTGCATTTTGGCTCTTAAATCTCTTGCGCTTTGATTCCCAAACATTTTTCTTTTCAAATTGAATTCATCTTTTTTAACCAAATTCACTGTAAATGGTTAAATCTCTCATTTTCTGCACAATACAACCAAAACACATAAAATACACATAATTCACTTACCACATCCGCCTTGCGCTTTAAAGAGAGTAACAGCTCCTTCGGCCCTCCAATCTAAGCTACCTGGAACTAGAGTCACGTTTGCGTACCTAAACCCAATTGTGTGTGCTTGTGACTGGAGAATATATGGTGAAATAGTTTCATTGATCCTATCGTCATACGATTCTCTTATCCATTAAAGTCGGGTGTACAGTTGATTGACTTATAAGAATTATCCATATTGTTTTGACAACCTTATTTAACAACGAATTTTTTCTACGATAAGCATAATCAAATTTTATATTATCCAAGATTGATCAAAATATATATATGGATCCGACTACCCTTTTAATATGGTAATTAGTTCGTTATCATTATTTATATGCGAAAGATATGATAGCTTAAATATTAGTTTATACTAAAAAGATTATGAATTGTATTATTTACTTTTATTAATAAAATTTGCCTATTTATAACAAGTTTTTACTCATTTGGGTCACTCATCCAAAAGCAATCTTAATTAAATAATGAAAATTTTATTTTCATATATTAATATCCGCCCGAATACAGACTACAACACTGGCATTTGGCAGCCAAGGATATTAGTTTAGACTCACTTAAAAGTAAAAATACGAATGGAGAAAGCGGGTAGAACTGTTACGTGCTTAATTAGAAATTATTAGTATCAACCAAATCCAAAATTGAACTTATTCATCAGCGACTGGATAGGAAGCAGACATGGCAACGCCACATTGGCCTTCTGGTGCGCCGCCTTCCCTTTGCAACCTGAAGTAGCCACCTTCACCCCAATCACTTCCCCACGAGTTCTTGATTAGCCAATACTTCTTACCTTCCTCGCTTGTTCCATACCCGACGACAGTAACACCGTGGTTCAGTGATGTCCCACATTCGCCGTCGAAAATGCCGCCGTCGTACAGTTGTAAGTTACTGGCATCAACCGCGACTGAGACCGGCTGCTTGGCCACAGCATTTAACAAGGCACCTTCATCATTGGAATGTACATCTTCATATTTTGTAACCTGGGCAGCACGCTCCTCCGCCTTCTCTTTGTCACAAGTTCCATCCCTTCCTTCATACGGGTAAGTTTTTTCGCTAGCAATACCTTGATTTTCTATAATGTATTTGAAGGCATCGTCCATCAATCCACCATTGCAGCCTTGGTTATTCCCATTTGTTGCACAATCCACGAGTTGCTGCAACAAATAGCTTCACCATTCCGTTAACTTGGGTTGGGAATTGGGATCCACTCCAACATTTAACTTGGGTTGGGTAAACCCGGATCCGCGCTTCAGCCCGAAATTTTTATTTTTTTAATTTATTTCTCATAATTTAGTAATATGAAATATTAAAAATAAACAAAAGTGTTTTATATTGGTGGATTTCAAATTATAACATTTAGGGATAGGGTATTGGGTAGATTGAAGTACTTTTTTTTTAAATGAAAAATACTTTCTTTAATCTTAATTCTAGAGTTAAAATTTTTAATAATATTTTATTGATATTTATTTTAAAATAATTTTGATATCAGAATTTTGTTTAATGCAATTTGTAATTTTTTTTTCTATTAATCCAATTCTATTACATGTTTCTCTTGCACTAAATTAATTTCATATAATTATATATACATGTTTATTTATTTATATATGTTTCTGATTTAATTTTTGTTTTGCTTGTTTTATATGAACGATTTTATAGAACTTTTTAAGTTAGTATTTCAATTATTATGATTTTATTGTATTGATATTACCATGTCATTAGCCTTATTTTTTCTATTTTGGTGGACGGTGAATATGTGTTTTATTTTACAACAGCACCTAATAATTTTTATAGATTAGTAGAGTTGAATAATTTATTTTTCATTTTTTTAGTTTAAACAATGATATTATTGATAGGGATGATAATATTCAATTATATTTTGGGTGAAATTGGATAAAAAAATGCTCTAAAATTAATATCTCGGTTAGTGATAAATAAAATTTTTATTATCAAGAATAAATTTTGTATCACTTTTAATTGAGAGGTGTCAACTTTTATATCATTTTTGTAGCATCTTACATAATTGTATTTATGGGATTTATTATAAATTTATAGGTAAATTCTTAGAATGATGTTATTATCATCCCTTTAATATATTCTCTTAAAACCTTCTTCCTTATATGCACCCCTTTAAATAATTACAAAAATAATAATTCATCATTTTAGTTTCATAAATATCTCTTAAAGTAACCTCTTATGTCTCTTTGTAGATATAATAAAAATGCAGATTTTTTTAATTGTTGCAATGGTTAATAAAGATTTTATAATGAATAATCTTATAGAAAGATTAATTGGCGATAATAGTCAAATTAGAGAGTAAAATATTGAAACTATCTTAAATGAAACAAATTTTACAACTTTTGAAGCATAAGAAATTACATTAACATGATAAAATATTTTCAAATCATTTGCTATTTTGCAACAAGATAATCTTCTTGATCAAGTCGATCTTTAAATCATTTTTATTATATTATTGATAACAATCACCCAATTTTAAAATTGATATATCATAAATATTGCATATGCTCTATTTATCATATCATAAAAGAGATTGGTACTACAAAATAATTATTTACAGATTAACATAAATAGTAATTTTCTTAAAAATTATTTTCAATATTCCAAACAATCTTTTATATTGGTTGATTCACAATAATAAATTAAAATGATAATATACCACAATTAGTTAAATATTTCAAAAAAAATTAATTGTGTAATTATGTCATTATCATTTTGACCTTTAAATTTTATCTACAAATAAATCAATAATATATTTAAAATAAAATATTGAAATATAACTTAATTATTCTCTATTTATCAAACTCCTTTATTATATTTATCTTTTAGGTTATTTTTAACTTTATCTCACATTTATTAACAATCTTTATATATAACCTGAAATTTTAGAAAATTATCAATAGAGTTTCTATTAATTAGGAGTGACAATTCGGATAAACGAATCGTATTTAAGTCGACACAAATATTCATTTAATATTTTTTTGACACAAATACGATTCGTTTATTATTTGTATCAATTTTTTTAAATCCGAATACAATTCGTTTATTTATATTCGATTCGTTTAGAGACGATTATTCGTTTATTCGCTTAAAACAAAATTATTCATTTATTCGCTTAAGACAAAATTATTCATTTATTCGCTTAAGACAAAATTATTCGTTTATTCGTTTAAGACATGATTAAATTGTAACAAAAATATAAAACTAATCTACCATTTCAATCATGCTCTATCAATTTAAATTTTTAATAATTAATTGAAGTTTTTTTAAACTACAACAAGACCTTCACAAAAATAGGCTAATTATATATATATAATAAGGCAATATTTTCATTAATAAAAGTTTTAAGCCAAAATTATCACATTTAATACAACAATATAAACAGCATAGTTTTAGAAACAATTCTTACGATACAACTTTAAACACACAATTCTTAAATAATTGCTTCAACACAACTTTGAAAATAATTATATCAAACAAAGACCTCTTTATTTAATTTGAAGCAACTTCTTGCAAAAGAAATAATAAAATAAGAATTAAAATATATAGTAATTAAAAACAAAAATCTAATCAATATTTGAAGTTAATAAAATACTTACCAAAAACAAGAATACAATTAAAAATTTTATTCCTTCTTACCAACATATTTGTTGCTTGGAACTACAAAAATACAACTAATTTTAGTTCCAATAAGTATAAATTAAGAATTTTCATGATAACCAAAGTATATAAATATAAGTTGATATTTACCGTTAATACTAAATATTAAAAATCTCAGAAATAGTACCGCAACTGCTAATATGAAAATAACAACATAACAAAAATATAATTGAGCAGTATTACCCTTGCACTCCATTAGTTACTCTGATAGACTGCAGTATAATTGAATCACATGGTTAGATTTTTTTCATGATTGTATAAATTGAAAGAAATGAAGATAAAAAAAAAATGATGAAGACTGAAGAGATTTTTTAGTAACTAGTGCACAAAATTTAAATTACAAAGTAATGTTGTCAATAATTTCTTGAAATCAATTGACAAGCATTTGAGCTATGAAAGTAAAAGCAGAGTATATAGAAGGTTAGCATGCATGTACATCTTGTCATCACACAATGATAATTAACAATACTTACAAATTAAAAATCTCAGTTTTTTCTTTCAATAATATTCAATAAAAGCGATATGTTGATATATATGAATAATGTTAATGTATTATATGACAATAAAATTAACATTGATTTATTACCTAGTATCAAGATGTATTGGTGAATTATTCAAACTACAATATTACTCATGTATTATATACTGTAATATGCAAATTCTTCTTCCATAATTTTCGGTCTATTAATTATATACACAACTTAATTAATTAATTTTAAGAAATTAAATAATAGAAACTAGTTGCTCAAAATAACATAAACTAGTTCCATAATTTAAAATTGAATATATATTCAAATAAATCATTTTTTATTAGGATCTATGCTTAGTTTGATTCATTAATTATACTTTATAGAACTTAAATTTAGTTACAAGGTGATTCATTAAAACTATCCACACATTATAATTTCTCAAACTTCAATCCACATTCAATCTCAAAATTTAAGCTATTTCTAAAATTTTTCCTACCGTAATTTAGTAATGAACCGCATTAACATATAAAAAGAAATAAAAATTAAAAAAAAAAAAAGAAACCTTAGCAACTCACATGATTTCTAAACGGTCTAGTGATAGTTGTGTTATTATGCCGTTGGTTGATTTTGGAGAGAAATAAGTTGCTAGCAGAGAAAATGAAGTAGGGTTAGTGATTTAGGATTATATATATATAACACTGTAGCAGATTCTGTAAAAAACGACATCATTTGATTTATAATTTGATTTTGCAAAATTCTAATTTGATTTTGGGTATCTGAAAACTCTGATTTATATTTGAATAATTTTAATTTAATTTTAGGTAATTAAAAATTCTAATTTAATTTTAAGTGAATTAAAAGCCTTAATTTAATTTTAAAATATTAAATTTGATTTTGTAGTATTTAAATCCATAAATAAAATAAATGAATTATTATTATTATTATTATCATTATTATATTATACACTATAAGACTATAATATATGTTAAAGGTTTCAATTCTCAAGAATATAAAGAAGTTTGGTTGACACAAAGAATCAGAGACAGAGACAAAAAAGAAAAAGAGAAATATGTATTAAATTTAAATATATAATTAATTTACTCTTTTGAAGAATATATATATTATTAAGGTATCTACCCCGTGGGGTATCAGAAAACAATAACTATCTCCTTATATTTAAAATACTTCTCTAAACTATTGACAAATAATAAATACTCCCATGAAGTTATTATATATTCATGCAAAATAACTATTTTATATATTTAGAGGGCATATTAATTGTGATATCCGAATTTTGATTAATTTATATATGTGTTAGAGAGAAATTAGAAAGTAAATATATTTATTGGAAATAAATTATCTAATTGTAGATGAATAAGTTCATGATTTCAAATATTTTGTAGTACAAAGTACTCGATTTCTAATTTATTTTTTGTTCACATTTGTGAGATTAGGTTCTCATTAAATGAGTAACTTGATTCTTTCTACGAGGAGATTAGGAGAATGGCAACTATCATGATAGGTAAATTTGAAAAATATTAGAAGAATGTTCATGAAATTTTCGCGGTGACCACCATATATATTAGATCTGAGATTTAAAATGAAATTGCTTGAGTATTATTTTCCTATGATATATGGTGATACCTCACCATTTCAGATCGAGAGAGTTCACAATCTTTATTTTGTTTTGATTAAAAATTAATTTAAATTTAAATTACATAAGTGTTCTGCTAGTTCTAGTTCTAGTGTTAAGTAGTACCTTGTGTTCTATCTCTCATACTTGGGTGCCTACCACTGAGAGTCAAGTTGCACTTAGGTTAGGATTTAGAAATTTTATAGATTCTGAAGTGATTGATAGGATATTTAGATGATAGGATATTAGCTAATTTTGATGGTTTTGACATCTTGAGTTGGTGAAAGTTAAATCAATATAAATATCCTTTATTGTCTAAGATGATATATTAGCAATCTATGTGTCTACAGTTATTTCTAAGTCTACATTCAGCATATGTGGTAAAATTGTGAGCCTATATCATAATAGACTATACCCTAATACAATGGAGGATTTGATGTGCCCTCATAATTGTTATGTAAAGGTATAAAATATTTTATATACAAATTTTTGGTCTTCTATAATTTTATAGATTTTATTTATTTATTTATTTGAAATAGATGAGAAGCTCATTCTAACTTTTATTAAAGATGTCAATAGCACATTTATGCAAGGGGATGTTGAAGATTTTGAAAAGGTAAAATTTATTTACAATAGTTAAGTTCAAAATTGATAATTGATATTTTTACTTAAGTAATTTTTTTACTTTATTTTTATAGGTTGATGAATCAAGTTAGAGAATTTGTGTTTACCCAAATATTTTTGTTACTTATTTGTTTTGATCAAGTATGTAATTCTATTGTACATAATGACTGCCTCTTGCTTTTATACTCTACTGTTCTTGAAAATGAATAATAATAATTTTTTAAAATATTTGAAATGCATTGACATTATTAGAGCGTTAAAAGTTTTGCTCGGATATCCTTTTAAATATAATTATAAAAAAATTACAATTATTTAGAGATAATCCGGGGATATTTAAAAATTAATTTATTTAAAAATAACAATAATAGTAATATAGAGGTTAAAATTAAGATGATGTCCCAAGCCGTCCAATTTTATTGATGAGCATGATGATGTGCAATGCCCAATTGACGCAATTTTTGCATTCTTAGGCAGTAAGGAGGGCACGTGCGCGCCATGCTTTCTGTGATTGATGTAATTTTTGCATGGTTTTGTTCATGGTTTATTGGTACATTTCATAGTAATCCCTAATAATTACATGTCAATTACTAAAAATTCCATCCATAAGTTATTGAAAAGTTATTGCAGAGGGATTTGTTGCACTTCTCTCTCTCTCTCTCTCTCTCTCTCTCTCTCTATATATATATATATATATATATTTGTGTGTGTTCTCTCTCTCTATATATATATATATATTTGTGTGTTTTCACTTTCTTTTATTTTAGTCCAAGTAAACAAAACAACAACAACAATAATAATAATAAGAGATATTAAATTTACGTATTTGTAAAATTAGAACATAATTTATTTTAATTAAAATAATAATTTAGAAATAATTTTTTTAATAATATAAATTAAATATGTATTTTAGTTGAATATCTTTTGTATATATATTGTATTAATTAAATATGAATGGTGTAATTTTTTTCAACAATTATTTTATAATATATTAACAATTCAATATTAATTACATATTAAAAATTAAATAAAATAAAATAGAAAGAAAAATTAATTTATTAATCGAACATAAATTTATAAGTAAAATATAGGGACAAACATGAAGAGATTAGAGAAAATAACCATTATTTTTTTATTCTTTAACTATACAAAATTTGACTTTAGGGGCCTTTTGGTCATTATACCAAAAAGTATAAGACAGGTTTGTGGCTTTGTTTACAAACCTTTCTGCAAACTGAAATATCCACAACCTTAAGGGGCGGTATGTGAAAATATTTTTACAGACCGGAAAACATAGTTTTCAAAAGGTTGAATGCTTTCAAACGGCAATTCCTCAACAAAAGATGAAAGGAGCATATAAATTTCATTTCGGAGGACTTTAGTTTGTACAAACAATCTTGGTTTAATAAGCTAACAGCACGAACCAACATACAACAATCTTTTAGCAGCAAGCAAGATTCAGTAATATTACAGCCTATACTAGTTAGTATTTTAGCAGTCACTCTCCAGCTGTTGCAGTGGAGCTGATGGACAAGTTAGATTGGGCAAAGGAAAGATTGATTTTGAAGATGCTCACATCAATCAATGACATAATTTGGAGCCACAGCTAAAATCCTGTCATCTCTAGATGGACGCCCTTCTCCTTGACCTATTTCTGTTGTTGCTTGTCTACCATCATCCACCACTATCAGATGACCTTCCCTTCTTATCAAACTCTGCATTGTATAATTTAATTTAATTACCAATACGTGCCTTGAAATATATGATATTCTAAATGGACCCTTTATTCAAGAGAATCAAGATAAGTTTTGTTGTACCTCAATAATGGCTTTTAATTTGGAAACTTCCTTTTTTACTTCCTCCATAGAACTATAGTTGTTTTTCTCATTTTGTTGTTCCACATACCATTTTATCAAGTCCTTCTGCTTCATTCCAGCAAGCCCAGTCCCTGCAGGTGGAAAAGGAATGCCTTAAATCAAGAATAGCCATTTAGAATCAGCATCTAGCATCCACCATCCAAGTGAGCTAAGATGTGCAAGTAAACACATATTTTCAAAGACGAAGATTCAGAGCTATGTAAACTAATCTTCAAAGACTATATGTTCGAACAATTCTATTCGTAGAACATGAATGACAAATGGTTCAGGCGGTTTACCTTCTTGTATTACAGTTTCTTCATGCTGTCTAAGACACATGACTAGGGCTTGGGTGACTCTTTGAAAATATTCATCGCTTATAATAAGTGTTTTCCCTTGACGATTAGCAGAACTGGCTCCATTTTCTGCATGAGCATAATGCAAAGATTTTCCTTAATTGTCAATTGTTATAGCAAAATATTCTAATGTACTTTGGTGATTGAACTGTACCAGCATCCCCAGAAGCTGGTTCAGAAGTCCTGCTGCTTGGTTGAGCTTGACCATCACCTTGATCATTGTCATCATGTCCATCATCACCACCATCGCCATCATTGTGGTTCTCTTCTTGAAACTCAGATAGATCAATCTCACTGGACTCCACACTGCATGGGAAACAAAATACTCATTCTGATAAGTCATATTTGAAAAAGAGAGCACATTTGGAATAATTTTACTATTGTCTTACCTGATTACAGATGTTTTCAGTAGTCTTACTGCTACACGAACATGACGTGGATGGACCTGTGAACACAATTTTGTCAGTATATGGTGAAATTGCATGACAATGAAAACATGAATGCTAAATTAGTTTACCTGAGTTTCCAAATGACTCCGAGCAATGGCCTCGGACAACCTGATCAACGCCTCCAGCTGCCTAACTGTCATGCGATATGCGACTCTGCCCCCAGGGGTTGTATCACCCATGCGGAGAGCAACATAAGAGTCGACCAACAGCTTCCTGGCCTCTGAGCTTAGCTGAATTATTGCATTAATGGTCAACATAATTAAAGTGTGATAATCTAAATCTTATTTCTCAAGTCAAAATCCATATCATGATCATAGAAGATTAAGCAGCCAACCTTTGGTTTCAAAGTTTTAGCATATGCAATGTAACGCTTCAGTTGTGCAGTAGTGAATGCAGGAGCCAGTGCATCTTCACGTTTCTGATGAACTCGGACAATGTGGTGGGCAATATGGTAATCAGTTTGATCATCTGGGTCATCAATCATTACATATACCAGATCAAACCTGGAAAGAATAGCAGGAGGAAGGGCAACATTGTACTGGGGCAGACAGATAAATCCAAAGTGATCAGTCAACAATAACAGACAACTAACTTATATAGCAAAATGGATGGGGCATCGGTTACAAAGATTTTACATTAAAAAGATTCTCACCTTAAGTGGTTTAGACTTATCGTAGCGCCCACCTGCTGGGTTAGCAGCAGCTAGAATTGATGTTCGGGCATTCAGTGTTGCTTGTATACCAGCTTTTGTAATGCTTATTGTCTGCTGTTCCATGGCTTCATGAATTGCAACCTTCGCAATCATTTGCAAAGTGAATATCAGCATAACAGGCCAAATTAGAATAAGCCCTCTGAATAGAATAATATAAGAGCTTTACCTGATCCCTGATGTCCATCTTATCAAATTCATCAATGCAACAAATGCCATTGTCGGCAAGCATCAGTGCACCAGCCTGACAATAAACCACACATATTTGTAAGTAAACCCAAGCAGGGAAGAATAATATAGTATAAGGAAATTAAGAAACCAAAACAATACAATGGGCACATATCAGAAAATTGGGGCTCTTCTTTCAATGTCTTTTCCAACTTTCTGAATCTTTCCTTCTTCATGTATGTCTCGTTTATTCTCTTCTTGATTATCAGTTTCGTAAAATTCTGTAACCTCAACAGAACTAAAATAGTTGTCAGATTTTTATCATGCCTTTTGTACACTAAGGAGAACAGGCCCCAATCTTTGGTATTCCTTTCCTGGTCAAGCATAAGCTAAAAGTTTTACCATGTATTTACAATTGTCATAAATAAGTCATTTTCGAGCCATCCGATATCACATTCCACAGATCTGAATGATACATTTCTTTCTCTGCAGATGAATTAATAATTGCGTGGATTTAGAATACCAAATTCTGAAATTATGGATCCCTTGATAACAGAGACAAACTTAGGGAGACTCTTCAGTCATTTAAAAGTTGGAACTAGCTGGGAAAAAACACATAAAATTATGAAGCTGAGGTCGACATAGATAGAGTTTTTAAGTGCTCAACAATCAGAAGTCAATTCTGCTGATGTCAATGGACATGCCATAATGTAAGCATTGCAACTTGAACTGTATAAA
The DNA here is from genome assembly GCA_028052125.1 of Melia azedarach. Lineage (NCBI taxonomy): Eukaryota > Viridiplantae > Streptophyta > Magnoliopsida > Sapindales > Meliaceae > Melia > Melia azedarach. The sequence continues at coordinate 3,189,701 of CM051406.1, forward strand.
ATCTAAAAATTTTCTTAGCAAACAACAAGCAACAGAAATGATTACTACCTCAATACAAAATTCCCCAGTTTCAGGTTCTTTGGCAACAGTAGCAGTCAGCCCAGCTGCAGAGGAGGACTTACCAGATGTGTAGACAGATCTAGGAACGATACCAGAAGCATATCTGCAAATGCATAGAACATCTTTAGTACTTCAAGCAGTATAAACTATAGGAATTACAACATTAGAAACAGAAACAAACAAACAAAAAAATGACATACTTGAGGAACTGAGATTTGGCACAGCTGGGATCTCCAACGACACAAACATTGATGTCCCCTCTTAGGTTGATGCCTTCATGAGTAAGTTTGTGGACTCCACCCAAGAGCATAAGCATGATTGCGCGCTTTATATCTTGATGACCAAAAACAGTTGGGGCAATGCTATCAACTAGCTTATTGAAGAAATCGGGTGTATTTCTCATTCTTTGGATTTCGTCTACCTCTTCTGTCTGTTAGTTAAAATTAGGTGAGCAGAACCTTAGGAAATTGCTTAATTTTTAATGTACACAAGGAGACATCTACATCAAAATTGAGAATCCTGAATCGCATAACACCAGCTGACTGCACATAGCCCAAATTATTTGAAAATGTTTACCTATGTTTATTTGCAAATTACATCTTTATTTTAAGCAGGTCCAAGATTTAGACATGCAAAGTCATGAAATTCCCTACAGACAAATTGCTTGAATGGCATTGTTAGAAGGAAACTATGTTAAATGATTTCAAAATAAAGAAAGTATTATCACAGTTGAGGAGAAAATGATATTATAAATATAAACATGAAATAGCATGAACTGTAATTGAAAATCTCATAATCACATCTCAGGCAAATAGTAACCATAATAAAAATACTAGAAATACAGTATCTTGAACCAACCGCGAACTGATGTTGGTCATCTTCATCAGCATCCTTCTTTCTATTTCTTATGTCAGAATTTCTTCTACCATCAGCAATCTAAACAAAGAAGTAATCATTAAACACAGATTACATGAGGACACTCATGACATCATCCAACTTCAATAATGCAAACAACAAGCCACTCTATTAACCAACCTGAACTGAATTGGCAATGAAAGCAAGGCGGTAGGAGAGATCTCTCACTCCCAGCGATCGAAGACCTCTCACACCTTCATGTCCAACAGCTGAAGTCTTGCGCTGAGTAGCTTCTCGACGGCATTCTGCTCTCTCCCCAGTAGAAGCCAATGCCAATATGTCTGGTATGACTACCACAGTACCCGTGAAAACAACCCTGTTAGTTCATGCAAACTGAAGCACATTAATGAGCTGTAAACAATCATCTGATACTTTATAAGCAAGAACATAAGAAAAAAAAAACTAGGATTAAATCTGTAGGAAAATCAGAAAAAAAAATACACAAATGGACTCAATGGGGTTCCAGAAGAGAGTCTGATCATACGTGTCTCCTGCCCTAGCCTGTTCAACAATATCATGGCGGAGGATAATATCCAATGATCTGGGCAAGGATCCTGCTGGAATCTCTTTGGAAGTCTCCTGCATTCTCACCCTCTGCCAATCAGCAAATTTGCTTTCTTGGCGTAGCAATGCCCATTTTTTTCTATTTGAACAGGTTGCATTCACACAGATTGTAGGCTGAAACACGAAAAATCCAATAACAAAACAATCATTTCCAGGCACTGAAAACGACACACAATAAATTAAGATCAAAACTGGCAAATCCCTAATAAATAAATAAATAAAGAAGCAGTTCAAAATGCAAATAAACATGCGGACTAACCTCAGTGTATTTGAATTGCTGCTCAACGTTCTTGATGACACTGCCACAGTCCAAGCACTTAAAAGTTCCCTGGAGAAGCTCAGGTCGAACTTCACTCGTTCGAGTCACCACTCCTGTAACAGACACCAATCTCCCAATTTCTGCTGTGGTTAACTCTCTCAATCTACCAATGACTCAAAAAGGAGAAATTAGCCCAACCTGAATTCATATATACTATCCCCATCTAACTAATAAAATTAAAAAATAGTGTAGTAACTATTATACCGCTTGGAAAAAGGGATGTTGAAGAAAGCAACATTGATATCCTTGTTGGGATTATCATCAGAAATGAAAGTCGGGTTTTGCTCCATCACAAACCTCTTGCACGCATTCTTTAAATACGGCTCAAATCTACCAAAACAAGCCCATAATCAGAATTTTCAATTTTGAGCACATAATCAATGAACTACAGGAAAGACAAATAACCTTAAATACTCATCGGCAATGGCCTTTTGAAGAAGGTCGTTATAGAGCATGACGTGAGAGAAATCGATGAATATGGTCGTTGATTCGTGTGATCTCATCGCCTCAATTTCCGCCTCGTAATATGCTTCTCCACCCATGTTTCCATCTAATCTAAAGCTGTTCATATCATAATTGCAGAAAACTCAACATCAAAATCCCACAAGATAAATAATTAAAACTTGTAAAAAGGAGTAACATAAGAAAGAAAATGAACTCAAACCTCTTTAGAAATTCCAAGAAAATGTTCTCTACCCTCACGGCTTTCTCATCGACTAAGTATCCACCGAACGCCTCCATTTTCGATAGATCTTTCAGGAGTTCACTCACTCGATAGAAGCCCTAATTTCCAACTGCAAACAAGCATCGATTCACTCCATCTTTTGGGTTTCTTTGTGGCGGGAAAGTAAAGAGAGAATCCATCACTTTCCCGCCAAAAACCAGCTAACAGATGTTGCTTGGCCTCTTCCATGTTCAATTGGGCTTTCTGGGTTGTGGGTGAGGCATTTGGGCTTTGACGGTAATTAGTCAAATTATGGGGTGCATTTATCATTAACCTTAGTGTTTTTGTTTAATTATAATATATTTCGAAATATCATGGATGATTAGAGGCTGTTTGGATGTATTTTCAAAAACTGTTTTTTATTTGAAAAATAAAAAATAGCAAAATAATACGTTTGGTTACATATTTTGTACAATTTAATTTCTAATAAAAATATCGTTATTTAAATTTTAACTAAAAAGTGAAAAATAAACTTTTATTGTTTTTTACCATTTTAAACATTGCATTTCTAAAATTAATAAAAAAATTTCTTAAAATGATATTCATTTTAAAAAAATAATAACAAATATGGCCTTGTTAATTTTTATTTTAAAAAATTATTTTTAACAAATAAAAATTTAGAAGTTTCTAAAATTTGGTCTATTGGACTAATTAGTCCTAATGGTTTTAAGAATACCTATTAAAGTCTCTCAATTTATTATAAAGTAATAGTTATATCCTATATAATAATAGTTATTTAATAAAAGTAATTAAAATTTAATAAATTATAGTTTATTTATCAACATATATAAATAAAATAAAAAATAATATTATTTTATAACATATTAATAATATAATATTTATTAATATATTATAAATTTATTTTATTTTATAAACAGTGTTTTTTTTTGTGATATGTATTTTAGCTATATAAATATATTTTATTTAGATTATAATAGAATTATAAATATTCTATTATAGAATTAGATTCTGTTAATAAATTGATACTTATTTTTATTTTATTTTTAATATGTAATTAATATTGAATTGTTAATATATTATAAAAATAAATAAATTTATATTTAAATTATAATATATTAATAAATATTTTATTATTAATATTTTATAAAATAATTTTTGTTATTATTTTTATATTTAATTATTTTTAGTTACGATTTTATAAAAAAATAGTTAAAAACTATTAAATAAGAGTATACTAGTTACTGATTTAATAAATTAGAACTTTAATGAATATTTTTAAAACCGTTAAAATTAATCATCTAATAGACAAAATCCTAAAGATCTTTAAGTCCTTTTCTCTCTTTTAACAAATAATGTCAAACACCAATGAACAAATTCGAAGTACTTTTTCTCTAAAGAATTGGATTATTAAAAGAGCTTTTGATTCAACTAAATCAAAGTTTCAACAGACTAATATAAAAAAGTTGAACTCTAAATCTTTTGTACCATTTCATAAAATTTTATGAGTTAAATCAATTAGCACTCACTTCTTTTTTTTTAAGCATGGCTTTATTAAGCGGTGTATATATATATATATATATATATATATATATATATATATATATATATATATATATATTATTTGTTGTTTTCATTAAATATTAAATATTTTATGAGTTAAATCAATTCATTAATAATTTGAGAATTGTATTGAAAGAGTGATGCTATTACTACTTATCAAAATCTTTACAAAATCTCTTTTTCTTTACCTTTTAAAATATACTAAACCAATAAAAATAGAAATTAAGAGATACCTTATCGATAAAACCAAATACAAATAATCTTAATGTTTGAAAATAAATAAATACCCTCTAAAATTTGGACAAAAGACGAATACCTTTTAAAGTTACTATGCGATTATATAAAATGACTATTATATTCTTAATATTTAAACATGTAAATAGATTATTTTAGGGTAATGGTCATAGAAGTCCTAATTGTTTAGCCAATTAGCTATATAAATCCTAATAATTTTAAAATTTACCTTAAAAGTCCTAGTGTCTATAAAAAAATATACTTTTACAATAATACCCTCATTAATTATTATACTTAAGTCCCTCAAGTTTTAAAAAAATAAAATATGTTTACTTAAATTTTTAATAATATAAAAATATCTTTAACTTTGAAAAAGATAAAATATTCATAATTAATTATTTATGATAAAAATAAATATTTTATCTCTACGTTATTGTCTTCAATTATTAAAAAAATTAATTAATTATTTTTCTCCCAAAAGTTGATGTAAATTTTTTTATAATATAATTATATATCAATTATGTATAATAATATTATCAAAATCTCTAAATTTTTTAAAATATTAATTATGATCATTTTTATAATATAATATTTATTGTCATACATAGTTAAAATTTATAATGTACAATATTTAATTTATTTGTAAAAATATTTACGATATAATTTTTTTATTATTAATTATAAAAGTTAAATACTCTATTTTAGAAATTTTAACAATATTAAATGGTTTATTTTGTCAAAATCTCCAAAATATGCCATTTATTTTTTATAATTAATACTAAAAAATATTTTTTTATAAATAAATTTAAAATTTTTATGTTATAATTACTTTTTTTTATAACAAAGCGGTAATAAATTTAAAAAAAAATAATTAATGATTAAAATATTATTTTAATTTTTAAATTTAAATATTAAAAAATAAAATTATATTAAGTATTAAAAGATAAAAATAATATATTATAGTAATTCTATATGTCTTTTAATAATTTTAAGAAATAATACAAAAATAAAATATTTATTTTTATTATAAATAATTAGTTATGAATTTTTTTATCTTTTTTTAAAGTTAAGGGTGTATATATTTATTTTTTAAAAATTGGAGGGATTTAAGTATAATAACTAATAAGGGTATTATTGTAAAAGTATACTTTTTTATGGATACTAGGACTTTTAAGGTAAATTTTGAAACTACTAAGACTTATATGGCTAATTGACTAAACCTTTAAGACCTAAATGACCATTACCCAATATTTTATCCATATTACTAATATATAATAATCAATATAACATTTTGAGTTTAGTATATTCTTAATTTACTTCTCTAAAAATTATACTTTTAATTTTTTTACAATTTTATTCTAAAATATTATTATTTTATATAATTTTTTATTATATCAATTTATTGTATATAAATCATTAAATAAAGTTAAAATTTATATGTGAACAAAACACAATTTTTTATTAAATTAATATTATTTACAATATATTTTAATAATTTATCCGCACAATAAATAATATAATAAAAATAAAATTATTTTATTTACATAAGTTTATAATATTGAATTTTCGTGTCAATGAAACATAATATTTTTTAAATTAATATTATTTAAAATATATTTTAATGATTTATATGCAATAAATTAATATAATAAAAATACAATTATGTAAAAATAATAATATTTTAGGATAAAATTATAAGTATAATTGTTAAAAACAGTAAGTTAAAAATATATTATTTTAAAATTAAAAGATTATATTGTAAATTATTTATTAGCAATAGAGACAACGTTGTCCATTTATATGCATTTTAAATATTCAATGATATAGTAGTTATTTTACATAAAGGTTAACGATCTTAAAGTGACTTAAAGGGGGTATTTATTTTTAATCCAAATTTTAAGGGAGTATTTGTTTATCTTCAAACATCGAGTTTTTTGTGTTTAATTTCGGTATCTCTTAATATCCGTGATAAAATATTTTTTATAACACCCTTATTATCTCACTTTTTTACAAATCCTAGTGTTCTAAATCTTTTTATTAAAAACAATGAATGAATTTTTTTAAAATATGCCCAATTATTCTATAATAAACAAATTCTCACATGATTTCATATTATAATTAAAGTTTTATTCTTAACAATCCATTCTCTCTCCATAATTATTTTATTTATTAATTTGAAACTCTTATGAATTTGTTAAAAAATAAAAGATTTATTTATTTAATTTAGGGTTTGAGAAGAAAAAAAGTTTATGATAAGTAAAATTTAAAAGTTAGTAGTACTAAATATTTTGAGTATATTGTGGAAATTATAAAACCTAATGATTAATGAGAGGTAATTTTAGAATAAGAGCTTGCCATCATTCTAAGAGGCAAACGTAGATAATACTGTCCTAAGATCTTTTATTTTGTCTTAGAATACTTTTAAAATAACAACGAGAATCAGTATTGTCCTAAGACATCTTTAAATGTAAAAAAGACCTAATTTTATCTTAGAATACCTTATTTTGTCTTAAGACACTATATGTGAGAAAGTCACCTCTTTTTAACACTCTTCTATCAATATAACCTTTTCACTTGTAGTGAAAAAAAAACTTAAATTATATAATTTTAAAGTTTCAAGGACTTAAATTATGTATTTTCAAAACTTTTGATTTTTTTTTAATTTTTTTCATAAATAACAAGAACTCTAATAATAATAACCCTAAAAATAATTTTAATTTTGAATGTCCTTATATTTTGATGAGCCAACTTTGTAGAATAATTTAAAATGTATAAGTGGTATAGTAATAAATGGCATGTTATTCATAACATAAGTTCAAAGTTTAGATAATAATAAGCACATTTTTTTTATGTTTTTATTAGAATTTAAATAAAAAGATATTTTTACTTCTCTACTAATAAAAATAATAAAAAATTAATTTTATCTTTATATTAATCAATGTGATTGAGATGAATTATATATTTTTATACTACAATATAGTTTTTAATATTTATTATACCATAACAAGATCCAAATAAATTTAAATAAATTTAAAATATTCAAACGAAAATAATCCAAAAAAATAATACAATTAATATTCTTTTAAATTAAATGGTATTATATATATTATTTTTAATATATTTTAATCAAATTTTAAAAAAATGGTTTTAAGAGAATCTTGGATGGAAACACCAGATTCTATTAAAACTCATTTCAATATGAATGATGAAAAAAGGGAAAAAGAAAAAGAAAAAAGTGGAAGAACTGATAAGTCTGGTTGCAGTTTGACAAATTTAGAACTGCCAACTTAGTTTTTTCTTATACTATATAAATTCATAATTAATATAAGTTAAATCACTTGCCATTTTGTAACAATGTATTTAGTTAATAAATGACTAATAAAAAATAAGCAGTAAAATATTAATTAAAATAGGTAATTATCAAGATATATATGTATATGTATATACATTATTATAACTATAAATATAAATAGAAATTGCAACCACCATAATCTTATTCAGATTCTGAATTTAATTCACTTTGGCTTTGATTCCCCTTAAAATAGTTCGATAATTAATTGGTAATCAGGCTAGCCTTACCTAAATGTTCAATATTTATGATCCAATCTTGGAAATATATTGTTTAATTTTGGTTGTGCTACTGATTTTAGAAATTAATCTCTTTACTCAACTCTAATATTCTCCTTTACTTAGGCTAAAGTACCATAATTTGAAAAGTAACAATGAGGAGCAGAGGTGTTATATTCATTAGATTTTTCTTTTCTTTGAAATCGTAAATTTTTTAACAAAAAAAATGTATTAATTATTTAATATTTTTAATTAATTTTTTAATCTTATAATTCTAAAAATTTATATATTAAAATAATTATAATCATTTTACGTATCAAATAATTAATAATCTTTTGTTAAAAACGTTAAATTTTTGTGACTATCCTGAAATTTATGATTATATCAATTAAATAGGAAAAATTATTTATGTATCACCTACTTTTCTTACTATATATTTAACCATCAACTTTATGGATAAAATCGTAAATGTCATAAGATTTTAAATCTTACAAAGAAAAATCAACGCGGAGAATAAATATAAAAAGAAAAATTCTCAAAATTTTAAATGGGCGCATGTTCTAGAAGAAGAATTATTATCTAAATTAAGAACCATCCAAAGAAAAGCTTATTTCTCAAGGGAAATCAAAGTAAAGTTTGAATTATTTGTTCTTTTACTAAACAATTTTATTTTTTTATTTAAATCAAGACCCATCAAAAGAAAATTTTATTTTTTTAAGATATTTGTAGTAATTATTTGTTTAAATTTTTGTTCATCAGAGATTTTTATGTCTCAAATCATATATAGACTTTTAAAATAAATTGACGGTATTAGAGTAAAATTTTCATTTAGTAGTTTTATTATCCTAAAAAGATAAGTAATACATTTTTAATTTTTTCTATATAAAATGATACAATTTCAAACCTTAAAAAAAATATATGATAATTTTTAATATTAAAATAATAATATTTATTTTACTAAAACGTATTCTTATGAAATAATTAATAATTTTTTGTTAAAAGTCCTAAACATATACAAGCTATTGATATTAGATAAAAAATAAATTAAAATATTGCAAAATCCTTGCATAAATTTAGCATAATCTATCTCGATCAAATATTTTTTATCTAAAATAAAATAAAAAATAACATATAATAACAATAAAAAAGTCATACTATTATACACTTATTGTATGGTATATGTATAAAAGATACATAGATTACTCAATAAAATTTAAAACTCATTTCACCTTAAATTAAGCGTTAGATTTATATTTGAAATACTCTAAATGTCTATATATATATATGGGTAGGATCAATGATATTTTTTTTCATACAAAATCTTACATTAAATTATAGGTCGTTGGATCTAGAAACATTCAATGGTTGTAATTGTATTTGACAGTACATTAATTATGGATACATTAATTATGCATTAAATATATGGTTAGATGCAATCTCAGCTGTTGGATGTGCTTAAATTCAACGGCTTGTATTTGATGTAAGATTTAATGTAAAAAAAAAAAAAGGTGATTGAATATGTTCCATATATATATATATATATATTGTGACTGTATTATAATCCTTCGTATATTATAAGAAGAATGTGATGGACCAATGGGATTTGAAACGGATGGATGGTGAAAGTGAAATACAAATGGCCGCCATTTGTGATTTGTAAACGCAACCGTTTCAAATTCAAAAGTCTCTATACATTAACATGTGTACACTACTATGCCATTTGTCTACATTTCCCCTTTCTTCTTTTTTAATGCATTCATCCATATCATGTTTCTCATGTCCATCATGATCATCATGAACATATAAATCTACAATTTAAGTGTGAACGAATAATGAATTGAATTGAATTGAAGAACATAAACTTTCTGTCTAATTTCCAATGGTGGATAGTGAATTTCAGTACTAAAGAAAGATAAAGTGTAAGGTTACGGTACATTCGAATATGTAATACAATTTTTCACTTTTTTATTTTAACTTGAAAATTTAAAAAGTAATTTGAAAATTGTAAGAATGAACCAAGCCAATTCCAAATTAATCACCAACCTGATCTCACTCTTTTTCTGTGTCTTATCAGCCGAAAGGTTGCCCAATTAATTTTACAAATATAACCCCACTTGACTTCATATACTCTTAACTTAAATAAGTAATTATCATATATTTTATTTAAAAATATAATTATTTATAAAAAAATAATTAAAGAAGAAGAAAAAGCACGTCATCTAATCCATCCATCTATATATTTATTCAATTAAAAATTAGAACAGATTCTTCTCCTCAATTTCAATTTTATTTTTAGCTTAAATTTATTAATGCTAAGTCATAGTACAACCACCAAATTCTACAAATGCACAACTAACATTCTTTATAAAATCATCGAAGCCATAAAAGGAACAACTACTAAACAAAGCTAGCTATATCAATCCCTCTCTTCTCCTTCGTGTTCATCATCCTCACTAGTGGTATTAATTCACTATGATGAACAACACAACGACTACACCACCACCACCACCACCACCACCACCATCACAATTGCAATTAGAAGAACAAAAGGCCAACAGCAACAGCAGTAGCAGTAGCAGAAGCAAGAGTTACATTCTTCTTTTGGTTGTCAATTATCTGTTCCTCTTTGTTGGGTCAGTCTCTGCAAGTTTGCTTTCAAAGTTTTACTTCAATCACAGAGGTTCGAGCAGATGGGTTGCTACATGGGTTCAATGTGCTGGTTTTCCTCTCCTTCTTTTCCCAATTTTCCTTCCTTATTATCTCTTCAAATGCACAGAAAGACCTCCATTTTCTCAGTTCACTACCAAAATTTTCGCTTTATCAATCTTCGTTGGCCTTTTGTTGGGTGTAAATAACCTTCTTTTTTCTTGGGGAAACTCTTATTTGCCTGTATCAACCTCTTCTCTTCTTTTATCATCGCAACTCGTCTTCAACCTCATTTTCTCTGTCATCATCGTTAAACAAAGAATAACCTTCTCAAATCTCAACTGTGTTATCCTTTTAACACTAAGTTCTGTGCTTTTAGGCCTAAGTTCAACCCACGACAAGTCTCCAGACTTACCCAAATTCAAATACTTCATTGGGTTTTTTTGCACTGTGGGTGCTGGTTTGTTATTTGCTTTATATTTACCAATCATGGAGATCATATACAAGAAAGTTTACTGCTACGCAATGGTGATGGAAATGCAGCTGGTGATGGAGATTGCAGCTACGGCTTTAGCATGTGTTGGGATGGCATCAGACGGTGGATATTCAGAGATGAAGAGAGAAAGTGAAAGGGTTTTCGATAAAGGTCCAACAGTTTACTGGCTTACAGTGCTGGGAAACGTAGTGACTTGGCAACTTTGCTTTATGGGAACAGCAGGAATGGTTTTCTTAACATCTTCCATTACAGGAGGAATTTGCATGACTGCAATTCTTGCTATGAACGTCATAGGAGGAGTTGTTGTTTATGGAGATCCCTTTAATGGCGTCAAAGCTGTGTCGACAGTGCTATGTGCTTGGGGATTTTGCTCTTACGTTTATGGCATGTATGTCAAGATCAAGAAGAAAAACAAAACCAACCAAGAAAAAGAAGAAGAGAAGAATAATAATAATAACCACAACCATCAACCACTTCAAGGGATGGAGATGATTCAGATTGTAACTAACTCCTGATAGATCCTCAGTTTGATGTTAATTACTCTTTAATTTTTCTGATAAATAAAAATCTAAATCTTTTAAAAATTATGTTATACAGTCGCACTATTATACAGTTATTGTATGCTCAATTTATAAGTCAATCTCATTTAAAATTGGCTATTAAATTACATTTTGAGTAATTTAACTGTTTAAATATAACGACTGTACAGCAAATTATTTATAAGTACTGCAGACTGCCTTATTTTTGATCTTATCTAAAGTATATGGAGTGATAATTTGAAGGAGATGAAGATATGACAGTCTGAAATCATTGCTAATTGATATTATCAATATCAATATCATTAGCATTAGGATTAGCGGTTATTGATCAAGAAAGTGAACTGAAAGGGTTAAACCAAATATGAGGTAATAAATATTTATCCTCAAACGTTTTCGAAATAACAAATTAAGATACGTTTTAATAATTTTAACAAATCAATCCCTAATTTATTATTAAAAATATGTTTAAAACTATTATATTTTTAAATTAATTTTAAAAATTTAATCATTAAATATAAATAAATATTTATCACAAATCGTTTCACCTCTACTTGATATTTAAACCTAAATTTTTTAATATCAGTAATATTTTTTTAGTTATATTTATACTCTTATAAATTTTAAAAATGTTAAAATAATATATATTATTTTATTTATGTTAACATAAATCATGTATTTGAATGTTTTATAGTTTAAAACAATGTATTAAAAGTATTTTCTATTTTAGAAAAATGTCTTTTTTAAAAACATTATGGAACAACTTTTTCAAATAGGTAGAGTATGTAATGTTCATGATGAATCTTGATAAGTCAAGTGGACAAAGAGTCTATCATATAATTAAATATAAATAGTACAAAAATGTATGAGGTTTACATTAAGTCATTTTCAGACGAAAGACAAATTTAAGACTTTTTTTATGATTAGAAAAAGTCTTTTTAATTCCTACTTTTTACCTAATTGGAAAAAAAATTCTTAATTTCTTTTTAATAGAAATTTAGTGTAATAATAAACCTCATTTTATGTAATATTTGTCTTGATAGCTAATATATATATACCAACACAAATTTAATTATATAAACTAATTGCGACATGTTTTATGTCTGCGAGAGAAAAAAAAAATGTAAATAGTAAAATAAAAATAAATTATGCATGTCCTACTTTTTCAACAATGTAATTGTGCCATATAAGCTACAATGTCAATTTATACATGAGCTTAAGTACGAGTTCATATCCATAAACTGGTAAAAATAAATAAATTTATATATTTTGATATATATATATATATATATATATATATTTTTTTGAGAGCTATATTTTGATATATTTAGATACATTAAAATCTACATTTATTTAAATTTTAAATAAAAAAGCTACCTTAATTATTGTATGTTCATGAGTATTTTTATTAATTTTCTAATAATAAAACTTTAACAATATAAATAACACCAACTCTTAAGTTGACAAATTGCATCAAGTGCAATAAAATAAGATCATAAATAATAAATTTTTATGCATAAAAAACAAAATTGAGGAGAAGATCTGACCTATATTGCTCAAAAAATAAAATTGAATTTATTTGCACTTAAACTAATGATGATGTAATAGGCATTAATATGGATTTTGATTAAGCAATTGTCTCCATAATACTTTTTTTTTTTTTTTAAGTAAAAACAAGATTCATATGATGTTGATGGCCTTCTTTTGCTAATGGCTTTTAGATCACTTCTTTAATGTAAGTGGTGGGTCACTTTTTTTAAAAAAAAAAAAATTAATTCAATACTAATAAAAAAAAGAGAGGTAGATCTTCCTTCCTAGGGTTGGAAAACTTGATCTACTTTTAATTTAATTTAAATTTTAGATTAATTTCTCAGGTTGTTTTATTACAATACAATTAGGTTTTTTATAGTTGTTAAATTCAATTCAATAACTTTATAAAAATGGAAATTTTTTCTATTTTATTGTACTACTTAAAAATTATATTAAAATATAATTACATAAGTCGTGAAAAGTAAAAAAATAATCGTTACGACACGTAACATAAAAAAATAAAAAATTTATTTTGGCTAATTATTGTAATTAAAAGAAGAGAATAATTTTTTATATAGATACATGCAAAATCATCATTATCAAAAAGTGTTTATATTTTTGTATTATATATTTGGATACATATAATTAATATAAAGAAGATACAAAATGGGGGTCTAGTCAGCCTTACCATTTTTACTTTATACTATTTTGTTTCTATATTATCAACTAGCTAGTAGAAAAAGATCCTTTTCTTTTTTTTTCTTTTTTAAAAAAAATAAAGTAAAAAGAAGTAAGCAAATAAAATAATACATGCATATTCATAATTCTGTCTTCAATATAAGAATTATTTTAATAAAAATAAAATAAAATTCATAATTATGTCTTCAATATAAGAATTATTTTAATAAAAATAAAATGAAATTCATAATTTTGTCTTCAGTATAAATAATTGTTTGAATAAAAACAAGATCATAACATTTTGTTTTTGTTGAGAAAAGATCCAAATATACTTGATATATCAAAACCTAACCATAGATAATGTATATCCTTGACAAATGACCATTAATTTATATATTAAAATTTTTACAATTTTTAAAATTATTTATCATGATATAAATTAATTAGTTCCTCTTAAACTTATTTATGAGTGAGATATATTAAGTATTTTTTTAGATATGCAAAAATTTGTAGACATTGTAAAATTTTCCATTGATTTTAAAGATCTCTCTCTCTATATACATATATATGTACATGATATATATATATATATATATATATATATATATATATATATATATTTGTGTTTTTTTAGTACAAGTGAATGCATATGACATGTAATTTTATTTTACAAAACTAAAACGAGTTTCAATAATTATGTTTATATTATCCTAATTACTTTGGAAAATTAAAATTCAAATGAAGACAAATTAATAGTTTCATTAATATTATATCTATAGATATGTAATATTAACCAGTTTTAAAAAAATACCCATACAAACTTTATCTATTAGTTTAATTCATAAATTTTAATAAAAATAAAAGTAATTTTATACATTTAACTCTTAAAATTATTATAATTAGAAAGTATTATCATAATTAAATGAAAATATTTTTCAATAAATAAAATTTATAAAAATATTTTTTAAAAATAATGAAACTAAATTGTTTTTTTTTTTCATACCTTAAATGATATATGTGTCTTTAATTTACCCACTAATGATCTATTTTTGTCTTATATATAATCTATTAATTCCACTAATGATTCTACTAGAGAAAGGAACACCTCTTTCATTGCTTTATCTTCTTTATTATTAATATTTAGAACTACAAATAATATAAAATAAGTTTAACTTTTAATGATGATGAACTAGTTAAAGTACTAGCAGCCAGTGATCATAAAAAGTCAACTAAAGCAAATTTTGTCGAATTTGAAATATTTTATTACAAAAAATGATTTTTTGGTTAGTTGCATGTTTGATTTTGTCGGATTTTAATTGAATCTTATAAAGCAATGAAATTTAATAAATTAATTAATCAATAAGCATCCACTCTCGTTTAATTTGATTGATTTTCATTGCATACCCATGATCATGAAGATATATATACATTCATCTTAATGCTTCTTAATAAATAAACTTTATTGCCTTTACATGTAATTAAATAGCTAACCCTCAATATATATATATATATATATATATATATATAAATTTTATTTAAGAAAGTTAATATATGTTTCACTTGTCAACTCCATAATAGTGCTTAATCAATATTAAATCAATTAATTAAAATATAATAATTAGAGAGTTAATTATCTTACACACTGAAGGATAAATAACCATAAAATTATATATTTTTTATATTATTTTTGAATCATCGAATCTAGATACTTATAACGGTTAAAATTAAATCTAATATATATAATTAATACATAATTAATATATATGTTAAATTTAATTTTAATCTTAAATAAATTATGGTATGGATATATAACATCGTTGTAAAATATATCTTATATAATATCTCTATTTTTTTTTTAAATTTTGGACATTGGATAAGCTTAGGAAGCATATAAAACAAAAGCAAGCAGAGGTAATTAAAATAAACACTAAAGTTAAGAAAAGCATGTAAAACAAACACAGGCAAGGCATGCATTAAAGTGGGATTTCCCTCCTAATAAAGAAAAAAAGAAAAGAGAGAAGAGAATACTTAAAGGATAATTAGATTGCTTAATGCTTACATATACAATTAATTAATTATTTAAAAATTGACAAATAGAGAAATACTAGTATTAGTCTATGACCTTGCAAGACAACTACCGTAGCTCAAGTATTTAACTCACTTCTTGATTGAAACTTAACACTTTTTAGTGTAGATATCTAACTAGTACTATTAAAATACTTATGTAAATGCTCAGTCTTTAAATAAATTTTAGAACGAGGGTGAGAAACTTCACTCATTACACCAAATTTTTGCCTTCTATTATGACTCAAATTTAAGATGATCTAGGAGCGTCAAACATACCCCAAATTACCTAAACTATGGCCAGAGAGTATTAGTCTAGATATTTAGACAATACTATTATAATACTTGTATAAATTCTTAATAAACTAATTCTAATTTGTAAATAATTTAGCATAAATATTTGTAAGTACTACCTGGTTCAATTATTAAAATCTTTTTCCGGTGGTCCAAAATTGTGGAGTTCAAGCCCTATTCGCATTAGATTAAGGAAGATTTCGGTTATTTTCTTATAATATTTATAAAAAACTTTTGAGATAAATTATATAATTATTTTAATTGATAAATTTTTAAGGCTAAATCATAAAGAAATAATGTAAATATTTAAAATTAAAAAAGTTTTAAAAATAATTTAGTCTTTAAAAAATTTAAAAAACCTATATTATTAAGAGCTCAAAATTTAGATTTCTTTCGATAGAAGAAAAATGACTTTTTTAATTCGCAAATTCCTTCTTCAGTCCCAACTACATGATATCAAATAAATCTTTAAATAAATAATGTAGGTATAAACATTTGAACAATACTATTATAATACTTATATAAGCTCTTAATAAACCTCTGACTTATAAACAATTTAGCTTAATTATTTGTAAGTGCTAGTTGGTTCAAATTTTAAAATTTCTTAGCGATATCATAAAATATTTAGGGTTCTAGCCCTATTAGACAAGTTTGTAAGGGTATATTATAAGAAAATAATATAAATTTTTAAATTAAAAATAAAATAAGAGTAGCTTAAATAATTTAACTTTTTAAAAAAAATATTATTGTCAAAAACTTAAAATTTGAGCTTCTTTTAATAGAAGAAAAAAAGTTATTTTTTAATTCACAAAATCTCTTCTCCATTATCAACCACACAACACTAAAAAAAATTAAAAATTATTTTAAATATTAAAAAAAACCCTTTTAACTAATATAAAAATAAAACCAAATAGACAGTTAGTTAGATATTTAAGTATTACTATCATAATATAAATTAATTAATGTAAATGTTCAAAATATGTTATTATAATCTCTATATATAAATTCTCGATAAACTCCTAACCTTTAGTTTACAAAAATTCGTCACCAATTTTGACCAAAATAGATATAAAAAAAATTGAAAAAAGTTTTTAATATTAAAAAGTATTTTTATTTAATTAATATAAAAAAACTAATCCAAACATACATTTATCTAAATATTTAGATATTAATATCATAATGTTTATAATATTAACTAACATAAATATTTAGATTATTCTATTACAATACCAATGTATAAACTATCGATAAATTCGTAACTTCTAAATAATATTATGCTTTTCTTCTGCTTTAAATCTTTATGAACTTGTGGTGTGCAAGCCAAGGGTCGCAGCCACTTCCACTTCAGAAGTACTAGCAAATGAATTCTTTCGCTTTTCTTTTCTTTTGCTTTGCTTTTATTTGCTTTTTCCTAGAAGCAAAAACTTGGCAGTTCACTCCATCAATCTTTATCAAAAGATTTCATTATTATTCCCACCTTACTGATTTGTATCTCGACAACGAATTCTACCTTTATTCCCAAATATATTTCCCTCCACCTCCCATCCATCCATATTGCATTTGTATTTTGCTTCTTTTTATAAACGTGGCAAAATTTTAAGGTGAATAAAGGGTCACCAAAAGTCTTAAATGGTAACATTCTCATCATATCCTTCAATACAATAATATAAAATATCAATATAAAATCTTTTTTTAAGTGTTTAGATATAAAAATAATCTTAATTTTGATTAACGAATTAATAAAAAAAAATTTATATGTACAAAAAGAATCCACTTACAATATATTACTTATTTGTGTCTCACATGCTAACATACATAGAATATGTATTTTTTTTAATATTAGAATTACAAGTATAATCTATTTATATTATAAGAGAAACACCGACAGGCCAAAGCTTATATATATTTATATATTTGGCGCCGTCTGTTGAAGTCTTATGTACAAATTGAGAGAGGTCTACTGTATTTAAGAGAAATTTATCTAAAAACAAAGTCTTGAATAATTGAAAAAGAAATGTGAGGTCAACAATGGTTAATAAGCCTTCACAACTCTTATTTTAGATTATTTTACTATATTCCCTATTGTCTCTGTCTCAGCAGAAAATTTCTTTCTAAATGTGTAATTCTAGTCTTTAAAGTTTTATATATAGAAATAACTTAAATTTGATTAATAAATTAAAAAGGAGAATCTTCATATATACAAAAAGAATCGGTTTGAACTAATTTTTAATTGTATCCACTAACAGTATGTCACTTATTTGTACCTCACATGTGAGAACATGCATTAGAGAGTACATTGAGCATTTTTTTTTAATATTACAATTATAATTTATTAATATTATATAAGGAGTCTACTCAGAATAAAATCTTTTATAGGTATACTAATTTGGCACTACTTGTAAAAGTCAATATTTAAATTGAGTAAGGCCGCCTATTCTATTAAAAAAAAAATATTCTAAAATAACACTTTAACTCTTTTTCATTTGAAAAAAACAGGTGATGTTTGAAATACTAATGTGCAATTTAAGAAGGGGAGTGAATTGAGTTTTTAACAAATATTAACATCAAATTCGAATTTAATACAGCCACTTACAAATTCAAATCAAACACAAATATAAAAGTTCAAAGAGTAAAGAGTGAACATAAGATTTATGATGGTTCGACAATCAACCAGCCTACATCCACTTCTTCAAGCTCCACTTAAACATTTTACAAAATAATAAAGTCTTGATCCCCTAAAATCTAACAATTAAAACCAAGCAAATTTTCGAGTACCTCTTAATCCTTACAAGTATTTGCTCATTTCAAATGCTTAAATGCAATCTCAATCAAGTGAAAGATCCACTTCTTTTAGTCCTTTATAATCAAAAATTAATTTGAAGAGAAAAGAGCACTTACAAATTAATCTCCCACAAAAATAGTAGTACAAATGAATGTTCTTAGAGATTTAAGTCTGTATATGGTGATTTTAAGCTCAAGAATGTATTTTATAACTTTGTAAATACTTTTTATTACTAAATATGTGGTCCAAAAAGTTTTAAAATAAGATGAAGTCTCAAATTTATAATAAATTTAAAAACTAGCCACTATAGCCGTTGGTGTACTAAAAATTAAAAATTTCATTCATGTCGGTCAACCAAATTGGACTGATTCGTAGATCAAGTACTCTAATTCAGTTAACCAAACTTGGGAGGCTTTCTTCCTTTAGTTTGATGGATCAAGTTGACACACTTAGTTTAAAAATTTTGATTTTTGTTCATTTTCAAAGTTTCAGAGTCTTGCAATTTGGTCTAGTTTTTAGATTTCAAATTTTTTTTAATTTTGTCCACTTTTCAAGTTTTCAAAACATGTATTTTGATATGATTTTCAAAACTGGAAATATTTGTTTTTGCAAAACTTTTGAATTTTGACACAAACATCATATACACTTACAAATACAAGCATACAAAACTGACACAAAATAAAATACCTAAACTTGTGACTTCATTCTTCAATTTGTTCAAAGAATTCCATTATGTTTTTTTTAATGCCTTCATTTTGGATTTTTTTGAATTTTGACAATTGAATTCCAATTCTTCATGCTAAAAATATTACAATAAATACTATAAGAAGAATTTGGTTAGTAAAAAATATTAATATTTATTATCATCAAAATGATGGGTTATAAACCTTAAGGCTAAGAATGTTAATAGTGAGAATGTGTTGATGACATTAGAACTCCTATTTCAATTGATTTTAGTATACTCCCTATTATCGTACCAAAAAAAAAAAATCCTTCTTTGTCATATGTTGTTCTATTATTGAAAGTATATTATAGCAAGCTTTGAAAAATTATTTATGAAATGAGGAAAAAAGAAATATATTTAATTTCTTAGCGTATTTAAATTCAAAAATTATGTATTCAGTTAATAAATAAATAGGCCAAGTCTAATTGTTTAATTTAATTTAATTTATTATTGTCTTTCATGAAAATAATTGTCATAAGCTTTTTCTTCATTTGTCCTTTTTTAGGATACTATCATCTTTTTTTTCCTTTTTTCTTTTTTATGATAATGTTGCATTTTTAGTAGCTATTTTAAATATTTTCTAGGGTACTATTTTTATTTTACTAAAATTAATTAACAAAACTAATAAGAATTAAAATAGATATTTTTCATAATTTTTAGATCAAATATCCTCATAGCATATTTGAAGGTACCTTACTATTATTATTTTTTTTTGTATATTGTCTAGAATTAGGTACCCCACAAAATTCTTAAACACAATTGATTGGGAGAAAAAAAGTAGTTGCATTTCAATAGGAAAGATATGATAGTGAAATTTGTAAACTTGAATAAAATAACAAAAATTGGGATGTTTTTAAACTGACTACTTCAGTTTTAGCGATATCTCAATATAATATAACAAGTATTAAAATGTTACAATATAATCTATAAAGATGTCACTTTTCAAGCAACTTCTTTTTCGTTAATTCCGCGAGTTAATAATAAATGGACAAAAATATATTTTTATTTAAATTCTAATAAAAATCTCAACAAACTACTTTAAATTATCTCATTGTGATAAAATATAACATAAAATATTATTATTATTATTATTATAATAAAATCTAAATAAGATTTATTAAATATGCTTTTATTAGTGCTAAATTTATATTTATCAGTACCAAATCAAATTTTTTTTTGATTGTTTGGATATTATTTATTTAAAATTAATTTTTAAATTATTGGTAATAAGTAATTATTATATTTAAATTATTAATTCTAAATTAATTATTTTTAAAAATTTGATATTAATAGATAATTATTAAGAATTAAATTTTAAATTAAATTGCATGTTTATTAACAAAATTCAATTTTAAAACAATTATAATTAGTTATTAGTAATTAATTTAAAAACTAGTTTTAAAGTAAATAATATATTAAACAAACATATTAACAATAAAAAATTCTTTTTATTAGTATTAATTAATTATAAATTTAACACTAATAAAAACATACAATTAATAAATATGATTTAAAATTTATTAATAATAGTAAAAATAATTTTTTTTCATGCATGTCCTTTGAATTATAGATGACTGATTTTGAAAACTAATTTAAAATAGAATATATCAGTGGTGTAATGGTAAGAAGTATGTGATTAACAAACTCATGTTCAAGGTTTAAACCATGACAAGCAAATCAAATTTTTTATGTTATACTGTATCACAATGAAATAACTTCAAATTTGAAGTAGTTGATTGATATTTTTATTAGAATTTAATTGAAAAGATGTTTCTTTTCCTCTATTAATTGACAAAATAATAAAAAAGTAGTTGATTAAGATAAATGACATCTTCATGGACTTCATTTTAGCGTTCTAATACTTGTTATATCACATTAAAATATCGTCAAAATTAAAATAATCAACTAAAAATATTTGTTAGTATAATTGTTAAATTTGTTAAAAAATTACTTAAGGTACATTATGTTTGATAGTAAAATATTATAATTTTAAGGGTAATCTTCAATTTACCCCCAACTATTATTGATAAACATCAATTCACCTTCAAATTTATCAAAAGTCCTCATTCCACCCCCAAACATTAAGTTTAATATAACCATTAAATATTATTAACCATAACTTATTTATAAAAATACGATTATATCCCTTATCAAATTCAAAAATATTTTTTCTCATCTAAAAATACCATTATTGAATTTGATACTTATATTAAAAATATTTTTAAATGAAAAAAATATTTTTGAATTTGATAGGGATATAATCATATTTTTATAAATAAGTTATGGCCAATAGTAATATTTAATGGTTATGTTAAACTTAACGTTTTGGGGTAGAATGAGGATTTTTGATAAATTTGGAGGTGAATTGATGTTTGTCAATAATAGTTAGGGGTAAATTGAAAATTACCCTAATTTTAAAGTTAAGATGTTAAGGACCAATAAAAGTACTATAAATTTTAAAATAGTATATTTTTATTATACTGTAAAAATAATAAATTTTTTAAAAAATTAGTTTAATATTTAATAAATTTTATTGTTAAAACATTGAGAAATATAAATGAGTAAAATACACATAATAAATACTTAATTTTGTATAAGTACTTGTCTTAAAAAATTAATTGTTATCAAACATTTTTTTCTTTAATTTGGGATGAGTATTTTGGGTATTAATAAAGAGAGGGCTTCGAAACCCACGACTGCCCCATTGCCATCCAGAAATACAATAATTTCGAATGGCCGAGCCCAACAGATCACATCCCAGCCCATGGGCCAAGAAAGTAAATAACATTTTGGATATTCTTACATACCTCCCCTAAAATTTCTAAATATTAAAAACAAAGAGAAAACTTATAAACGTTTACAAGAACCTTCTTTCTATACTAGAAATTCTAGTTACTAGTTACTACAATATTTCTATCAAGTTAACAGTGCATTGCCCATTAGAAAAACTTCAAATAACCAAAATATTCTTATCAACATATATTAATAAAATCGTAACTCTTCTATTCTTTACTCTATTTTTTTCTTTTAAATTTTTAACCTACTAACCCAAATATAACATTTAAAATTTACAACTTTTTTAATTTTTAATTTATTATCACTATTTTGTATTTATTTTCTGAAGAATGAAAAGTAATAATTATTATTATATAAATATAAAAAATATTTTTTCTTATTATTTCAAATAACAATCATTATTTTTCATTATTCAACAATAATAAACAATAAATCAAAAGAAGTAAATAAATAATAAGAATAATAAATAATAAATAAAAATGCGTGAATTTAATTGATACATTTGAGTTAGTAGATTAAGGATTTAAAGAACAAAATTAATAGGTAAAAAAAAAGATTATGATATTATCAATTGTGTTAATAATATTATTTTAGTCATTTAATACTTTTTAATGGAATATTATTAGTTTTCTCCTTTGAGATATCGCAATTTATCATTCAAATGGTTAAAATTAAAAAATAGGCAAATATCTCACCTCTTAAACATTCTTTGTTAAAGCATTTAACAGACAAAAGTTAAATTACTGAGGCACCCTTGAATTAAATGTAAAGAGCTGATAATTTCAGAATATGGTATGAAATATCGAGTGAAAATAATGAAAAGGGGTGCAAATGAAAATATTTTGAACTTGCATAAACAACCTTGACTTGGACAAAAAAAAGAAAAAAAAATATTATCATTTGAATGTATTTTTTAAAGGTGATAGTTGTGAAATGTCATATGATTAATTTGGAGGCTGAAAAGCGAAAAAGTATTTTACTTCCAATGCAACCAACAAATTCAAAAACAGAATAACCCAGAGCTTAAAATAATCATTAAGCATTATCATAACATCGGGAAAATTTTTAAATTCAAGCATCTGAGTGCAAAATTTTTGTAACAAATATTTGTCCCAAAATAGCAACATATTAGTCCTCCAAATTGTAAATAATAGAAGGGAAAAATTCCCGATTCCCCCTTCAGGTTTCTTGAAATGCTTATCCGCTCCCTGAGCTTTCAAAATTATCCTGTTAGATCCATCTTGTTTTGTCCATAATACCCCAAGTTAAGGACAACACTGGGTCTCAGTTGATAGTGAAATGGGTCCCACATAACAGCTTAATAATAATATAAATTTTATTAATAATATAATATAATTTAATATTAATACTATCTATTGATTCACTATCCAACTCGCCTCCTGTTTATTATTGCTGTCATCGGCTGTCATCAGTGACTGTCAACTATTTAAATTTTTGTGAACATCATTAGAATTCTCTTTTAATTTTCTATTATCAAATATTCGATTTTAGATCTATGACAAATGATTGGTTAAACGACGATAATAATGATACCGTTGTGTAGAATATTATAAAAAATTCTAATGATATTTATGAAAATTCAAACGGGTGATGGTCTCCAGCGATAGCAGATGACCAAGATTAATTTTTTAATTATTAATTAAAAATAATAATATTTAATAAAATATAAGTATTATATAATTAATATTTCAGTATACAATCACATACCAAACATAATATTGTATTAATTTTATTATTTATTATTAATTTTATGATTTATTTATTTATTTGTTAATTTTTATCTATTAACATTAAAAAAAGTGTCATTGACAATGGGTATATTAATTAAACATAATAATATTTAATAAAATAATAAAAATAAGTATTATATAATTAATATTTTATAATACAATTAAACTCTAAATGTAATGCTATATTAATTTTATGATTTATTTATTTATTATTAATTTAATAATTTAATGATTGATTATTTATTATTATATTATTTTTATTATTTATTTATTTATTTGTTAATTTTTATCTATTAACTCTAAAAAAAGTCCAACACCTGTTTATCAAATTTGTGAAATCGGTTCACTTTGTAAAACTTCCACCAAAATACTTGGGCATATTTATTTAAATTATTTCATTATCTATTTATTTATTTATTAATAAAATGACTCAAAATATATTTTCTTAATTGTGTTTGGTGTGGTGGGCAGAGTAATTTTGAAAACTCATAGGAGTGATGAGGCATTTCAAAAAACCTGAGGGGAAAATCTGAAATGTTTCCTAACCGAAGTGATTAATTATAGCAACTTTATCCAAAATATATGCCTTCAAATACTCTCCTCACAGAGCCAGAAGTAGCTTAAGCATCATCTCTTTATTTTTTGTAATGATTATTTCACAAAGCGATTCTTCAAACAATCACTCAAGTTTTCTGACTATTGAAACAAACTATTTTGGTAGTTCTCTATTGCAACATTTTATATTATAATGTAAGAATTATAAATAATTTTAATTTAATACTTAATATTTATTAGTCTATAACACCAAAACATGAATTAGGTCGAACAACAAAAAGATAAAACTCCGTAAAGGAAGCTTCACAATCTGAGCATAAAATTAAAGAATCCTTGGATAACAATATAAATAATTTTCAAGGTAGACGAGTAATATGAAAAAAAAAAAAATGCACTTGAAAACCATGAACAAATACCCAATCCAGCACATAGAGAAACAAATAACACAAAACCTTTTTAAATGAGAAAGATTATCGAGATAAATATAGTAAGGCTAATAAAAAAGAAGCTCAATGACCTGTTATGAGACCAGTTCCATTCAATATATATCTAGTCAATCATTAATCAGTTAGTTCGCATAAAAGATTATTATAGCAAATTTAAATAGTTCAATATCTCCTACATATACTCAATTACACATAACATTACCAGCAGCAAAACATAATGTCCATTTAATATTATAAAAACAGACATTGTAACAAGAAGTTCACATAAAATATTTTATTATTATTCACAATATATTCTTCCATAAATTTTTTTTAATAATCAAACAAATAGTAGTGTCACATCCCTAATTCTAAAAAAAACAATTTCTACATTCTCTATAATATAGCATATACTAAGTATGTAATCCTGCAACTGAAAATACATACTATTAGTATTATTATTATTATTAATACTCTCATTTTATTGCTCAGTAAATACTTCATATTTTTAAAAAAATTCTATTCTTATTCACAATATAACTTATTCATCCTAAATTTTTTTTTTATTCTCCAAATACATATATACATATATCCACACATAACTATCTTTAATAATATTAAAATATGAGGTATTACATTTGGTATTAGAGCATTATATTCCTTGAGGTAAGGTTTAGAATTTACTATTTTTTTAGAATAAATTTTCCCTAACATCCTAATTCAGTATTACCTTAGAGTATGCCGAGTCAGGGTCGTTACAAGTAGTTATCAGAATATTTATTCAGAAACATTAAGCAGACCTATTTCAAACTGTTAGAATATGCCTTGAATCAGTTAGTCCCTTTTTTTCTATGGTATCTATTATTCTAGGCTAGGGTTATCTATTTGGACCTATTTTCTGGGCTTTTCCGCATCTGTCTAGAGAGTACTATATAAACTCTTTAGGTCATAACCTAGCCGTAATCTGTAATCTGTACTTCTCAAGCTCAATAAAGCTTTCATTTCCTCTGCTTGTGGACGTAGCTAACACATCGTTAGTGAACCATGTTAAATCTCTGTGTTCTTTATTTGCGTTCTTAATTATCTTTCTTGCTTTCGTTATAACAAATTGGTATCAGAGTTGGATCTGTCTAGGGTTTGAAATTCGGTGAGAAAGATGTCTGGTATGAACGTGAAAATCGACAAATTCACGGGGAGGAATAGTTTCAGTTTATGGCAGATCAAGATGCGAGCCTTGTTAAAACAACAAGGGTTGTGGGCACCGCTTGCGAGGAAGTCGGCGAATCCAATTACCGCTGAGATGGCCGTTTTGGAGGAGAAGGCACACTCGACGATTATGCTGTGTCTTGCAGACGATATCATCACCGAGGTCACGGAGGAGGAAACCGCACAAGGTCTGTGGGTTAAGCTCGAGGGTCTCTATATGATAAAGTCCTTAACCAATAAGTTGCTTCTAAAGCAATGTCTGTTCAGTCTGTGAATGCAGGAAGGTATGTCTCTCCGAGATCACTTAGATCAGTTAAACACAATTTTATTAGAATTGCGTAATATTGATGTTAAAGTTGAAGATGAAGATGTTGCTTTAATTCTGTTAGTATCTTTACCATTGTCGTATGAGAATTTTGTGCAATCGTTTATTGTTGGGAAAGATACTGTGTCTCTGGAGGAGGTTAGATCGTCCCTCCATACTAGAGAGTTGCACCATAAGGCGACTAGTACAAGTGCAGATAATCAGGTTGCTGGGTTAGTAGCCAGTGGGAGTTATGGACATGGAAATTCGGGGAAAGAAAAAATTCAAGAAGCCAGTTTTTAAAGGTCCAAAACCCAATGATGTCTGTAACTACTGTAAAGAGAAGGGACATTGGAAATCCGATTGTCTCAAGAAAAAGAGGCAACAGGTACTGCTGCTGTAGCAGATACCAATTCTGAAGAAGATATTGCTCTAGTTGCTGATGAGCACACGCATCACAATGATGTGTGGATTCTAGATTCTGGAGCGTCTTACCATATATGTCCGCGCAGGGAGTGGTTTATAACCTACGAGCAGGTAGATGGAGGCAATATTTCTATGGCTAACAGTTCTGTTTGTAAGGCGGTTGGAATAGGCTCGATTAAAATACGAACACATGATGGTAAATTCTGTACATTAAATAATGTTATGCATGCTCCACTTATGACAAAGAATCTGATATCTTTGAGTATGTTGGACAACAAGGGTTTTAATTTTCAAGGTGAAGGTGGAGTTTTACATGTCTGCAAGGGTTCGAATGTGGTTCTAAAAGGTGTAAAGCGTGGTATCTTATATTTTCTTCAAGGTTCTACGCTGTCAAGTTCTGTTGCTGTTCCATCCTCGGAGATTAATAAGGACAACATGACCAACTATGGCATATGAGGCTTGGTCACATGAGTGCAAAATGGATGCAAATTCTGTCAAAAGGGGATCTTCTTTATGGCCACAAGGTCAAGGATCTCGAATTCTGTGAACATTGTATTTTTGAGAAGTTACATCGCAGCAAGTTTCCTAAAGCAATACACAGAACAAAAGGCACATTTGATTACATCAATTCTGATTGTTGGGGTTCTTCTTAGGTGGAGTCTTTAGGGGGTCACAGATATTTTGTGTAAATGATTGACGATTTCTCAAGGATGAGTTGGGTGTTCATTATGAAGCATAAAAGTGAAGCATTTAAGAGCTTCAGGCAGTGGAAGGCATTAGTGGAGAATCAAACAGGGAAGAAGATCAAAAGGCTGCGAACTAATAATGGTCTGGAATTTTGCTGATCTGAGTTTGATGGTTTCTGTAAGAATGAAGGGATTGCTAGGCATCATACAGTCAGGGATACACCACAGCAGAATGGTATAGCAGAACGTATGAATCAGACACTTCTGGAGAGAGTTAGGTGCATGCTTTCTAATGCTGAACTAACTAGAAGGTTCTAGGCAGAAACGGTTAGTACAACGTGTTATCTGATAAATCGTGGACCTCACACAGGTATACATCTCAAAACTCCTTTTGAGGTGTGGTCTGGTAAGCTTGCTGATTACTCTAGTTTGAGAACTTTTGGTTATACTGTTTATTATCATGTAAATGAGGGTAAATTAGAGCCATGAGTTAAAAATAAAGTATTTGTAGGTTATGGAGATGGGGTTAAAGGGTATAGAATCTGGTCTTCGTTTGAAAAGAGGGTTATACTTAGTAGAAATGTAGTTTTTGATAAAAATTCTATGTTTAACCATACTGTGAAGTCTATTGTTGTGTTAGAAAATGGTAGTGTTGAGAAACAGGTGGAGCAGCAAGTCACTCTAAATGAGAGTGAACCACAACATGAAGATCAACATCCACAGTCAGAATCAGAACCAGTAGCAAGTCAGCACAGTTTGGCTCTTAATCGATCAAAGAGAGCTAACTATAGGATACCTCCCAAGAGATACGGTTTTGAAGATATGGTGGCCTATGCACTACAGGTTGCTGAAGAGGTGGATCCTGACTCTAATGAGCCATCCACCTATAAAGAGGCAGCTACATGTACTGAGTCTACCTAATGGCTTGCTACAATGGGAGATGAGATGAAGTCACGTCATAAGAATCAGACTTGGGAATTAACTAAGCGACCTCGAGACAGAAAGATCGTCACTTGTAAATGGGTCTATAAGAAGAAGGAAGGAGAAACATCTGTTGAGGGTATCGAGTATAAAGTTCGAGTAGTAGCTAGAGGGTTCACCCAGAGAGAGGGAATATACTACAATGAGATTTTTTCGCCAATGGTCAGACACACTTCCATCAGGGTGCTACTAGCAATAGTTGCACATCAGGATCTGGAGCTTGAACAACTAGATGTGAAGACAGCTTTTCTATATGGAGAGTTGGAAGAGGAGATATACATGACTCAGCCATATGGTTTTCAGGTTCCTGGTAAGGAAGACTATGTTTGCAAGTTAAAAAAGTCATTGTACGGACTAAAGCAGTCTCCGAGGCAGTGATATAAGAGATTCGATAGCTATATGATAGAGATTGGCTATACCAAGAGTCCGTATGATTGTTGTGTTTATTACAGCAAGGCAACAAATGGTTCTTTGATTTATCTGGTCCTGTATGTAGATGATATGTTGATAGTTGCAGAGAACAAGTCTGATGTTCAGAAGTTGAATGATCTTCTTAGTGTTGAGTTTGAGATGAAAGATTTGGGTACAGCTCGAAAAATTCTGGGAATGGAGACTTATAGGGATAAAAGCAAAAAGAAGCCCTTCTTATCACAGAAGGGATATATTCAGAAGATTTTGTCAAGATTTGGCATGTCTACCGCAAAGCCCATAGATACTCCTAGTGCTGCAAATGCACATCTGTCTATTGTTTTTGCACCTAAATCTGCTGAGGAGAAAGAGTACATGTCTTGAGTTCCCTATGCTAGTGCAGTAGGAAGTTTGATGTATGCGATGGTCTGCACTAGACCTTATCTTGCACAGTCTGTTAGTGTTGTTAGTAGGTTTATGGGTGAACCTGGCAAAGAGCATTGACAAGCTGTGAAGATGATTTTTTGGTACCTCAAAGGTACATTTGATGTTGGTCTCATTTATGGAGGTGATACATAGTGTTTGGTGACAGGGTTTTCAGACTCTGATTATGCTGGAGATGTCGACAGTAGAAGATCTATGACTGGTTATATGTTTACTCTTGGTAGTTCAGTTGTCAGTTGGAAAGCTACTTTGCAGCCTACAGTGACTTTGTCTACTATAGAAGCAGAGTACATGGCATTGACAGAAGCAGCCAAAGAGGGAATTTGGTTGAAAGGGTTGGTCAGTGATTTGGGTCTACATCATGATCAGGCTATAGTGTACTGTGACAGTCTCAGTGCAATTTGTTTAGCTAAGGATCAAGTTCATCATGAGAGGACTAAGCACATTGATGTAAGGTATCATTTTCTAAGAAGTGAGAAGAGAATTAAGGTGAACAAAGTGGGTACTGCTGATAACCCAGCTGAGATGTTCACCAAGCCGGTTTCGCATAGCAAGTTCCAACACTGTTTGGACTTGCTAAATGTTAGGAGTTTTTAATTGCCCTTTAGGGGGCAAAATCTGAAGCAGAGGAGGTTTTTTTTTTGGTACATCTGGCATTGTGTATGGTGTATCTGTTACATCTGTTATTTGTGAGAGGATTCAAGTTAAGGTGGAGATTTGTTAGAATATGCCTTGAATCAGTTAGTCCCTTTTTTTCTATGATATCTGTTTTTCTAGGCTAGGGTTATCTGTTTGGGCCTATTTTCTGGGCTTTTCCGCATCTGTCTAGATAGTACTATATAAACTCTCTAGGTCATAACCTAGCCGTAATCTGTAATCTGTACTTCTCAAGATCAATAAAACTTTCCTCTCCTCTGCCTGTAGACGTAGCTAACACATCGTTAGTGAACCACGTTAAATCTCTGCGTTCTTTATTTGCGTTCTTAATTATCTTTCTTGCTTTCGTTATAACACAAACAAATCCAAAAGAATCAAACATTGCACAAATAATTAGACAAATCAAAATCTAATTAAAACTAATATAGTATAAGATTAGTGAGATCTAAACCTTGACAAAGTTTCCAAGAGGTTAGGTGGATCCACGAGAGGAAGTGAAGACAATGTCAATACCAGCAAATTGGATGATCTTCTTTAGAACCCTAGCAGCCCTGATATACCAACACTTAACACGCAGGGACGAAACTATTCCCATTGTAAAACTACCACATTTACTAGTTAGCTTACAGGGAATAGTATGTGGCTTTTCGATCTTGTTACCTCAATAATAATCACTTGTGAACATTATCATCATCGACGACAACAAAGGCCTTAAACCTTGTCTTCTAATCGGACCGATGAGGACACAAATTCAAATTCTTTTCCATTCTTCTTGTTGAATAAGGGATGTGAGTGAAGTGAAAAATGTAAAAAATTGGGTATCTTTGCATTTGAGAAGCTATGCACAAAACACTAGGTCTGGTTGCATTTGTTGCTGATGACGCAATACAAGTGAGTTTTAATATTGATTTACTTGTTTGCCCTTATTTTTGTTATTCATCAGTAACAGAGAATTATTAAGAGGAAAGATATTTGTCTATTTTTTAATCTTGGCTATATAAATTGATAAATTATAATACTTTAAGGGAGGAAAATGGTAATATCCCTTTTCTTACTGTCAATACACAATCAATCGAATGAAAGCACTATAATAGAGGACGCGTATGTATAGTTTTAAAAACGTTCTTTATTTTTTATATTTTTATAAATCTGAGGGGAGATATGTGAAAATAGTCTGTACCATATTTAATTGGAAGCCAATCTGTTCCGCTGGGCACGAAAGCAAAAGTAACCATACGATAATAAAAAACTAGTGGTAGCGAAAACAAAAGCGAGGAGAAAAAGAGAATTACAGGGCAACGGCAACTGCAGCTGCTCATCTGGGAAATTCCTGTTTTGATGAAGGAAATGCAATAGCTATATTAAAAATCAATTATAACAAAAATGGCAGCAACTTTTCTGCAACTGCCCCTTGCTTCATCCATCTTCTTCCGCCTCAACAATCATAATCAATGCCACTCTTTCTTTACTGCTACAACTTCAACTTCTAGTGCTCCCAAGCTTTTTCTTTGTTCTAGTAGAAGGAATAGCAAAAGCGGAGTTGTTTTGGTTGGTAAAGAAGAAACTGAACTTCGTGTCTCTGAAGAAAATGAGCAAGAGGAAGATGAAGAACCAACCCCAGAAGACTTGGAATACACAGGCCAGATTAAAAGAGTTCTCGAACTTCTCAGAAAAAACCGTGACATGCTTTTCAGTGAAGTAAGTATTCCTTTGTTGACATGTTCTGTCTATGAACTATGATTTGTGTTTCAATCCTGTGCTTTCTTTTGTTTACAAATTGCATCCATTCTTGTCCTTTCATTTTATTATGTAGCTTTGTTGAATTGAATTTGTGTATATGACCTTTATTTGTAGGTGAAGCTTACCATAATGATTGAGGACCCAAGAGAGGTAGAGAGAAGGAGATTGTTGGGGATTGAAGATCCTGATGCCCCTACAAGAGATGATTTGGCTGAAGCTCTGGAGCTGGTGAGTCGTCTTCTCCATTAATTTCAATGTATTTCAATTTGTAACCCACAACACAATAGCACAGCAATTGAAACTCTACTGCAAATTTCTTATGTATATTGGTTTGAAGAATAATAGGCATGATTAGTTAGTCCGCTTGATCGAATACTATGTTGGAAAGTGTTCTAGCTTTGCTCATCACTTAAAATTAAAGAGATTGATTGAGAGTGCTTGTGTATTTGTCTACTTTGTTAGATAGCAACTAAGCATTCTGCACGTTTTTTTAGTATCAATTAAGTTTGCGAATGAGAAAGGAACTGCTAAGGTCAGTGGTGATAAGGTTTTTGTATTCTTACATTTGAAAGGTCATTCCATTGGTCTCTTCCATAATGCTGAGTGGTCTTGCATTTTGCATATTGAAGGACTTTAATGTCTATAAGATCCAAAAAATCTCATTTAAGGAGAGTCCTTATGAAATAATCTATGCCATCTACTTCACTCTGGACTCTTACAAATGAACAGTATCAATCTGCAAGGTCTGAACCTCCTACTTCAATTGCTTTGTCTGGTCTGAGTAGCATATTAATTGAAAGAAAAAGAAAATGAGGTGGAAATCAGAAGTTTTAGCAGCAGAGATTAAATCATGAGGATGTTTGCACTGATAGCAGTTTCTGAATTGCAAGGAAAAAATCTGTTTGTATAGTGGAGGACTAGGGTATTTATAGCAATATGGCTGTTGGTATGTTTGATACAAGAACCTGCATGGTGTGGTGTAACGAATTATTTCATTTGATAGCCTACAAAGGCGAAGCCAGATTCTTACATTTGGGGAGCAAAAATGGAAAATGAATCTTGGAGGGGCCAAAATACTGGGTCTTAGTTCTATGAGGCCAAACTATTATGTTTGTGGGTTCAGATGTTTAACTAATTTTGCTGAGCCAAAATTTGGCAGTGCCCTTGCAGTCCTCTATGTTAGCTCCGCCCCTGATGACCTAGAACATGGATCCTTAGACAGACAACTTAAGACTTTGTAGGATACTACCCCTAAGGCAAAGAGAATGAATATTTGCCTTGACAACACTCTTTATCACCACCATAGTGCAGAAGGGGCTCAATTTATAATTAAGTCTTGCTCCCAACTTATGTAAAATTATAGTCAGAGAGCAAAATGACTATTCTTTCATTCTTATTCATTAGATGAAAATACTCTAATGTATACATGGTTTCTTACCCATCTCCTAATAAGGAATTAAATGGAGATCCACAAAGACAACTACAGAATCAATAGAAAAATGATAAATTCAAATAGGAATAATATATTCATAGATTAACTCATACTAATAAGGACTAGAAATATTCCTAAACTAATTCATACTAATAAGGAAAGAATCCACACATAGCTAGCACATGTATTCAGCACGTTTATGAAAGTTTTTTCCACACTCCCTCAAGCTGGAGATAGATGTTCATTACTCTCAGCTTGTCAACTAGACTTTTGAGAGCTGGACAGCCTGTCAGTTAAAACATCGACCACTTGTTGCTTTGTTGGAATGTCATACAAATCACACCTTCCTCAATTTTTTCTTTGATAAAATGCCTATCCACTTCAACATGCTTGGTCTGACCATAACACATAGGATTATGAGCAATACTGATTGCAACTTTGTTGCCACGGCATAATTTCATAGGATAAATACGTGGCATCTTTAATTCTTCGGCAAGTCTTTTAAGCCAAATTAGTTCACTCGTACCTTGAGCAAGAGCTCTGGATTCTGCTTTAGAACTATTGTGTGCCACAACAGTTTGCTTCTTACTCCTCCAAGTAACCAGATTTCGTTAGACCAGATGTGGATCTTCTGTCCTCAAGTGAACCAATATGCATCTATGAGTATTTCTACACCCCTGAGTTCGTTTCTTTTAAAAAAGAGACCTTTGCCAACGGTCGTCTTTAAGTATCTCAAGATATGCTAGACTACATCAAAATGTTTTAATGGTGAATGCATGTATTGACTTACTACACTTGTAGTAAATGAAATAAATTTGGTTTTGTATGGGACAAATATATCAATCTTCCAGCAAGTCTTTGCGTCTCCCCTTGTCTACTGGAATTCCATCCTCCTTCGTTGTGAACTTTAGATTAGAATCAATTAGAGTTTTATCAGGTTTGCAGCCAAGCAATCCTGTTTCTTTTATCATGTGTATTGTATATTCTTTTGGGTAATAAGGAACATCTCCTGCTTCTAACTACTTCCATTCCCAAGAAATATTTGTCCAAGTTCTTTAATCTCTAATTCCCTAACTCTCTTCGAAGAATCTCTTTTAGCTTGTTTATTTCTTCATTGTAATCCCAGTTAAAACAATATCATCAACACACAATAAGGATCATTTTTTTACCATTTTGTGAATGTCTGAAGAAGAAATTATGGTCTTTCTGCCTCTGAAAATATCCTTCTCGCTTTACTAATTTGGTAGATCTATCAAACCATGCTCTAGGTGATTGCTTTAAGCTGTAAAGAGATTTCTTCAGCTTGTACACTCTTCTACTATTGTTTGTATTTTCGAACCTTGGAGGTAGATCGATGTATACTTCTTTATTGAGTTCTCCATTGAGGAAAGCATTCTTGACATCCATCTGGTGAAGTGTCCAGTCAAGATTGGCTGCAAGTGATAACAAAACTCTTATAGTTTTCAACTTCGCAACTGTAGCAAAAGTTTCATATAACCTACCCCTCAAGTCTGTGAATCCCTTGCAAACT
This sequence comes from Melia azedarach, assembly GCA_028052125.1. NCBI lineage: Eukaryota > Viridiplantae > Streptophyta > Magnoliopsida > Sapindales > Meliaceae > Melia > Melia azedarach. The sequence goes on from CM051406.1 coordinate 3,224,697, forward strand.
TGCAACTAAGCAAGCTTTGTGTCTTTCAGTTGCACCATGTGACTTGTATTTGATTGTAAATACCCATTTGATCCCACTGGGTTTTTTCCTTTTGGTAACTCTACAACTTCCCATGTGTTGGTCTTCTTCAAGGCTCCCATTTCGTCAAGTACAACTTTCTTTCACTCTGGCTTTTGTAGAGCTTCTTCAATAGTTCTAGGTACTTTATATCAATCAATTTTTTCAGAAAGAGCATGAAAAGCTAGAGAAACCCTGTTGTAGGACAAAAACTTGTGCACATGGTATTGTACACATGGTCTCTCACCCTTTCTAAAAGCAATTGGAAGATTAAGATCATGGGGCTGAGTATAGTGGCAAACTCACATTCTCAACTGAATCAAGACTCCTATATTGTTGATTTACCTATGGATCATATTCTTGACAGTGCTGCAGACACATGGAGATTGACACTTCTTGAGGTTGTTGATTTCTTCGTGAATAGACCTAGATATATATATATTGACTAAGCTTAATTGGATCTCTCTCTGTTTCCAATTCTTTTTCTGTTGATGACATAACATAATAAGAGAATTTGTGTTTGTGGTTGAATTTTGTGGTAGAAAGTGTTGGAATGGAACTACCTTCATCAAGATTCTCCCCTGAAAAGAGTGGGTTTTGGATAGAAAGGACAGTCTTAAAAAAAAGTAACATTAAGAGACAAATATTGTTTTTGTGTTAGGACAATAGCACTTATAACCCTTTTGGTTTGGAGAGTACCCAACAAAAATGCATTTTATGGCTTGAGGATCTAACTTTCCTCGATTGGGAGTAATATTGTGAACAAAAGATGTAAAACCACAGACCTTTTGTGGTAGAGAGGTGAACAACTGAGTTTAAGGATAGGACCTAAGAAAAACCGTCAAAGGTGTTTTTGGACTAGATGACTTGAGAAGGGAGTTTGTTAATCAAATAAGAAGCGGTTAGGACATCTTCTCTCCAAAGGAATTAGGAACATGATTTGTAAACATGATAGTCGGAGCAACTTCTAAAACATGATGATTTTTGGCACTATTTTGTTGGGAGGTTTGAGCACAAGGAATCTGATGACAATTCCCATTTTTTTTTTCAGATAATCCGTAAGATTTGAATTGAAGTACTCTTGACAATTGTCAGTTTGCAAAATTTAGTTGGGTTGGAACAAATTTGTGGAATTGTTAAAATGTCAACTCAGCCTCAGATTTTTCCTTTAGGAGATAAACCCAACAAGAATGCATCAATGGATGTTATAACCATCTAGTTCTGTAATATTTTGTACCCTCGATGGTCTCCATATATCGCTATGAAGTAAAGAAACAGGCTTGGAATATTTATATGGTTAACTTGGATTGGGAACACGAATATGTTTAGGAAACTGACAAGTTTCACAAGAAAAAATAATTAACTTCTTTATTCTTAAACAAAGCGGGAAACAAAGTCTTAAGTAGAGAAAATTGGGATGACCTAGTCTATTATATCGCAACATAACATCATCAGAAACAAAAACGAATTCATTGCTTAAAGTGAGTGCTTCTCTATTCACATGCTGGTGTCCTCAAGAAAGGACAAACCTTCATGCTCCTTAGCACTATTGATGATCTTCTCAGAAAGCAAATCCTGAAACTCATAGCACAAAGGATAGAACTTAGCCAAACAATTCAAGTTTTTTTGTTAATTTGCTAATAGATACTAGATTACATGTTATTTGGGAATATGAAGAACAAATTTCAGCGTCATATTAGCAACTTTAATAGTCCCTTTTCCAACAATATATGATAGAGTTCTATCAGCAATGCATATTTTCAAACTTTCAAGATAAGGATTGTATGTAATTAAAAATTAATGGGATCCAATCATGTGATATTATGCCCTAGAGTTTATGATCCAAGGGCCGTCAGATTTAGATTGAGTATTTAGTGCTAAGAGATAATTATGTTTCTATGCAATTTGAGGTTGAGGTTGAGGTTGAAGCAATCAACAGTGGCACTTGTGCTTGGTTGAACATGGCTTGGAGTTGTTCAAGTAGTTATTTGCTGAAAGCAGAATTGCCTTGTTTACTCTCCTCTGAATTTTCTTGGTAGGATCTGCCTTGTTCTCCTTGTCTCTTGGGTAATCTCCCATAAATTTTCCAACAAGTATCTCTAGTGTGATAATTACCATATCACATCATGCTCTATCATTCTTCTTTTCCCTTTCTATTCTCCATAACTAACAGCATTATTTCTCTTTGAAACCAGTCAGAATTTTGTGGCAGATTTTCTACAATAGGCTCTTTTTGTCTGCCCGTCATTACTCTTTTTCGGCTCTCTTCCCTTTTGACTTCTGCAAATGCTTCTTTTAACTTTGGAAAGAGTTTAGTATCAACTAAACAACCACTTGCCTCATCAAGATCTTTGTTCAGACCATAAAAGAGGCGGAAAAAATATTTCCTTTTCCAGCATCTGTTGATTTCGCAAGCTGTCTTCAGAACAATGCCAGTTTATATTGTAATAACTCCTGCGGTAGTTCACCTAGGTTGTTGAAATACTCGGTCACAGAAAAATTACCTTGTTTGGTATCTGGTAGGGTAGACTTAATTTCAAAGTTCTTGTAATTATTCTCTAAGTCAGAGTACATTTCTTTGACTGTGCTCTAAATATTTTTGGCAATCTTGTAAAAAAGATAAGTTCGCCTATCACCGGAATAACTGACTGTGACCACTCTAAAAGAATTGGCTCCATTAAGTTTATGCTGGGTAATTTGTAACGAATGAGTATCACAAAAAATGGAACGAATCGTAGATTGTTGGGTCTATTGTGAGGATTGTTGACTTTGTTGAGAAGAATTGAAAGTCTTCCAAAGTTGTTTCATGGGTCAAACCTGTCATTTATTGAGTCAGGATCTGTTTACCCCATTTTCCTTTCTTCCTAAATGTCCAATTCTTCCATAGTTGTTCCTCCCTTGTCATGTCATTGAAGGTGTCTTATTTATCAGCTCAATCAGCATGATAATCTGGGGTGATAAGAGGCTGTCCTTGCCACATGTTCAGGTTAAATCACATTCTTCAGTATTGAAGGTTCATTCTTCAAAGATACGGCATAGATATGCTGTATCTGTCTAGCGTGCAAGGCCTCTTAGGGATTTGACAAATCTAGTTTTCTTAGACTTGGAGTGTCTATTGGCTTAAAGAATTGCAATGTGGCATTAGACACAAGCACTTGGTCTATTGATCCAACTGAACCAGGAGGGTGGAGTTAAAGGAGCATGGTTAGAGATAAATTTGCCCACTTTTATATTATATGTTTAAAATCCTTTCTCCATTTTCTCCTATCAAACATGGAAGAAAGTAACACTTGGCATTTTATTATGGTATAATGTTCACTTCCTATATGTACTTCTTAATTGATCTAATCAAACTTTATAATCTCCATTCCTTCATTTACAAAGCTAAGGGTAGTAGGCGGTTGATAAATTATTAATCATTAATGGTAAAACATTAGTATGTTGGTGAAATAATTGAATTTGAATTCTTGTTATTTCTGTCCACATTGATGTTTAAGAGCTTATATACTGCCCAATCATAGGAGAGGAGATCATTCTTCTCTTATATTCAAAGGAATCTTTTTATCTATTAGAATTCATATAATGATTATTGCATTGACTGATCGCCTAATTATTTATCTACCAGGTAAATGAAGGAAAGGTCCCAAAAAATCGCATTGCTCTTCGGATGCTAGCTGAGGAAATGCTCCAATGGCCTAATTTAGAGGTAAATCTACATCTCAGATTGTGGTAATTGTTTAAGTTTGAGATGTTTTATATTTCTCTACAAATGAGCTGTTTTTCCTTAATTTGAAATCCATTGTTTCAATTTTATGTATCCCTCAAGATACTATGACCATCATGCTATCACCTTTGCATAGATCGCGGTTACTTTTTGACAACACGTTGATTATTTTAGAGTATGGTCGTCACAGGTTTCATTCTTCAAGGATCATTTTCAAATGTAATATTGCTTAGCACATGATAGAAACTCAAGAGGATGAATACTGGCTGATAGGATTTCCTTTACCATTTCTATCATGTGGTTGACGCAAGACAAAAGTAGCAAAGGATAATTGGCATTCTTGTTTTTTTCTTTCAAACTTATAAATTATTTATTTCTCCATCGCAAGTATCTTGAAAGTTGAAACAGGAAATGAAGAACCATATTAAAGACTCTCATAGATGCACAATTTACTTCAGTAATCAAGCAATAGTTATTTCGGTATTTTGATGGATATATAAGTTATATGTTGAAGATCCAATAAAGTCTATATCGATTATGTTTCCTACATATCTCTCCAATTCACCATGAAAATAGCTCTGTATAAGCAAGTTATATGCTCATTGTTAAGAATGAACAAGGAGTGATCAAATAGTTTTTTCTCTTTCTTTTGCACTTCCAATATGAATCTAAATCAAGATAAAAAGAATACAGGTTTCTTTCTATTTTTTTACATAATGCACAATAAAGATCTCTTCTTATAGCAGGAAGAGATCTGTAAAAAAAGAACTAGTTACAACAAAGGATCTATTAATCCTCCTAATCAACTATTTTCTATTTATTACAAAAAAATATTGTCAAAAAATAATAAACACGAAATAGGAAATAGATCCTAGAATCTAGAAAAAGATTTGACGTTTCTAACACTCCCCCTCAAGTTGGTATAAAAAGGTCTTCCGTTGCCAGCTTGGAAACTAAACTATCAAACTATTTCCTGTGAAGTCCTTTGGTTAGAACGTTTGCCACTTGAATAATAGAGGAAACATAAGGCATACAAATGATTCTACTATCAATCTTCTCTTTGATAAAGCACTTGTCAATTTTCACATGTTGTTTCCTATCTTGGAGAGCCGGGTTGTGCGCGATGACAATTGCTGATTTGTTGTCGCATTAAACCTTAATCGGCTGCGTACTGAAAATTTTTAATTCTTTAAAAAGTCTTTTCAACCATAAAACTTCATAAATTCCATGAGCAATAGACCTAAATTCAGCTTTTGCACTACTCCTGGCTACCACATTCTGTTTTTACTCCTCCATGTCACCAGTTCCCTCCTACAAAGGTGCAGTATCCCGATGTTGATCTTCTATCTATAACACTTCTTACCCAATTTGCATCTGTGTAAGGCTCTATCTGTAATTGTGAAGTTTTATATGATTTTGATCTATTTTCCTACCCACGCTATAAAATAGAAAATAATTGACAAGTTCCCTCTTTTATATTATTTTGATCTATATTACAGGTAGGGGTCCGGCCTAACCCCTCACCTTTTGAGTTAAAAAAAAAAAATCCTAAACACTAAGCACTAAACCATTTTTTCCTGCACTGTACAACACTGCTTTGCTACAATAATTTTTCTCTCACCTTGCTATAATACTATGACCAAAAACTTAATTCATTTTTTTGATGAGTGAAACCGCACCTCTAAGTCCAAATTACACACTCATTATTCTATGCTATGAGGCATGTTTTGCTTTTGTTCAAAGTGATCCAAGATTAAATCAATTGCTACAATGCCTCCGAGGAGCATCATCTCTTTCGGCCATTTTTCCCATCCTGCTCGATTATTTTGAGATATTTTGTTGTTGGGATCCTTGGGAATCTCTCCAATGCTTTAGATAATGTTTATATCAAGTCGTTTGTTCTAGATCTAGAAAAATCAAACCCTGCTACAGTATACTCATTCATGCTACAATATTTGTACTACAACTTTGATTGTCATAATATATATTTGTGTGCTACAGTACTATTGATCTCTACAGTGCATGTTTTTGGTACAGTATTTTAAAGCTATTATTCAATTGTTTCATGCTACAGTACTAGCAGCCTACTCCACACTTTATAGCCCTGTCGAGCAACGATGGCAGTTGGCCTTTGCACCAGATCTCTTTTTGGATTTCTCTCCATTACCATCGACGCTCGTTCCACATTAATCTGAGCGTAATTTTAAATCCTACGCCTATCCAAAGGCCACACAAATCGTTTATTGATGCCGTAGCAAATTTGCATTATTCTAGGCCAACCATTCCTATCAAGCCCGTGACCCGTCATAAAGGAAAACCAACGGTTTGCTTCATGGCCGATGAGATCAGCATAATGGCTATCCTATTTCAGTTTCACTGATTGGCAAATTTGATCTCATCAAATTGGCTATGGCATCAATATAGTTTGTGTGGTTTTTGGATGGCCGTAGGATTTAGAATTACGCTCGGATTAGTGTGAAGCGGGTGCGATGGTAACAGAGGGAAATCCAAAGAGGGATTTAGTGGCGAAAGTTGGCCACCATTGTCACCTGACGGGGGCCATAAAGTGTGTAGTAGGCTGCTAGTTACTGTAGTATAAAACAAGTGAATAGCAGCTTCAAAATAATGTAGCACGAACATGTACTGTAGAGATCTATGGCACCGTAGCACACAAACTGATAATGTAGTGATCGAAGTTGTAGCACGAATACTATAGCACAAACAAGAACACTATACAAGAGTTGATTTTTTTCAGATTTGAAACAAACGACTTAATAGAAACATGGTTCAAAGTATTAGAGAGATTTCCAAGGCCTGATAAAAAAATATCTCAAAATAATCGGGCGGGATAGGAAAAATTCGGCCGAAAGAGATGATGTCTTTGTAGGCATTGTAGCACCAAATTTTAACCGCTTGATTTAATCTTGGATCACCTTGAACGAAAGTAAAACATGCCTCGGAAAAGTGGCCGAAAAGTGAATTAAGTTTTTGGTCATGTAGATATGCACTGCAGCAAGTTTAGAGAAAAAACTATTGTAGCAATGCGGGAAAAAAATGGTTTAAGGTTTAGGTTTTATTTTTTTTATTTATTTATTTTTAACTCAAAGGGAGGGGGGGGGGGGGGGGGGGGGGGGGGGGGGTTGATTAGGCTAGACCCGTAACTGTAATATAGATCAAAATCATATATAGGATGGAACTTTTAATGTTGATCCTAGAATCTGGTTTAAGGTTTAGGTTTGATGTTTCCAACAGTAAAGATACCAAAAGCTACAGTTGGAGAGATCCAAAAAAGTTGAAACTGGATGTCCTTTTGTTGTGGAGTCAATGTGGCTAGTCCTGAAAGTAAATGTATAGTCCTACAAGGGTAATTTATTACATTGTTATTGTGGCTTGAATGAACTAGATGGCTCCTTGATAAGATGATCTCTGGACAGCGAAGAGGTCATTTTTTAGTGATTAAGATGAAAGACCTCAGTAGTTCAATTGTAATTGTGAAGATATTTGGATAAAACTACTGAGCTTGTTGGCAGATACAAATTTTGGATAATACCTTGACGGCAGACCTCAGGTTTTTGATGTCCAGGATGAGTGTCCTTGGTGTAACTAAATGTGAATTGTATTTTCCTTATGATATTTAGGGATAATAAAATGTACTAAAAGTAATGAGAAGAATCAGAGGCAGTTGTAAAGCCTTTGAGAAAATTATATGTGATATCTTATTCTTGAAGATCCCAGGTGCTTCTTTCATTGAATTGTTTTCTGATTTAAATGTATCTCACTCTCATACTCAGTAAATTGTTCTTTAGAGCCCTTGCTTGTCTCACCATATTCTCTAGACTTCCTGGCCATGCCCTCGATACTGATTCAAGGGAAAATTGGCTTCGCGTGGTGCTTCAGAATAAGATAATTTTTACTTATAAATCAAAGTACTAATAGTGAATAAAAAGCATGTCTTTTATTTGTATCAATTGTTACCTATCTTTCCTTTAGAACCTTTCCTTAGGTATGTTTGGTACTATTGGCTGCCACTTAACTTCGAAAGTAAAGCTGATAGAGTGTTAGATAAACACTAGGTTTTAGTGCAACCACTAGATTTATTCCACAGTTGCTGCACTTTTGAAGCCATAGCACCTTATAAGCTTCCATGACATAATTCAACTCTCATTTTTGGAATAGCTTTATGCTATGTCTTTCTTTTCCAATTTTTACTTCAACTTCTGTCTGCAGTGCTGGCCTTAGTTTCTCTTAGATCTATGACCATGTTTAATGCTAATGGTAAAGCAGTTTAATCTAAGTTTGTTAAACTCTTTCCTGAGCTATACACACATTAGACAACGTCATGGCATTGGATGGTGCAGAAATTTAATCATTGTGTATTTTCTTCTTCAAATTTCATCACTAATGAGCATATGGAATAACTGACAATTGTTTCAAATATCTTGCTATATTTGTTGATTGGAGCTGTGTTTCCTGAATAGGTGGAACCACAAAAGAAAAAGTCTACCAAATCCCTATATGCAAAAGTAACAGACACGGGGATTGATCCTGAAGTAGCTGCAAAGAGACTGAATGTTGATTGGGATTCAGCTGCTGAAATTGCAGATGATGACATCAACGATGAAACGGAAGTGCCTCCTGCTGTGGTTTGTTTTTTTTTTCCTCTCTGTCTTTATCAGTCTTGGGATAATTTTCAATTTCAAACAAAGTTTGATATTCACTATGAGGCTGCCTTTGTCCAATATATTTTGGAGTTGCCACTGCTCTTATGGTTCAAGTAGTAGCTGTTCTCCCGTCAAATCCTAAAAGATTACTTTCTGTTACCCTGTTAAATTATTGACTGTTAACAACTTTGATCAGTACACTAATTAACAATTGAGATAAAAACAATTGATTGTTGAAATTAGTTTCTAACATAAATATCAATCAACAAGAATGTGGGGATCAAACCCCAGGGGGTTACCATTAAAAGTGTTATATGATTGAAATGCCTGTTGACTAATTTGATTTTTTCCAAAATTCTTTTAGAATATGAATGCTGATTGAAGTGCACATGTTTCTGAGGAGTGAAATCGTAGAGGATTGTGACCACAGGAAAGCTAATTCTCTTGCAGGGTTATGGAGCACTGTACTTAGTCACGGCTTTTCCGGTCATCATTGGGATCTCTGTTGTGTTAATTCTGTTTTATAATTCTCTCCAGTAGAAATTTTCTCTTGCACTCTGAACTTCAATGTATGATCTTTGTTTGAACAGAATCAATAAATCTTGAACTAGATTTGGATTTGTATCTTTCTGTTGTAACCTAATTTTTCCTTGTTAATTGATCATGAGCAATTTTGTAAATAACTTTCATTTATGATCAATGAATCCTTTATTTGGTTTTTAAATTGGTTTGAAGTACGTTTTTAGATTCTTTCATGCATACATTTTAGGGTTGATGCAAGCACATCATACCTAAAATTATTTGTGTTCACTCTTATTTGGGGCTATTAGTATTAGATTTTCAGCATCAGCATTTTGGAAAAGTCAGCTCTCTCATTAGAAATAAACATATTCACATATTTGTAGCATGAATGGCTTCAGAGGATATCATATTTTATTGATATGTCCCCTTATATTATGCAGCAAATAGAGAACATGGAAATCACTACTATTATAATGCTCATGGAATGCTGCCCACGTCCTAATTTGTTTCTGCCTCTTACTTCCTCTTTTTAAGTAGTTCAATATTTGCCTTTGCTACTTCATCCTGCAGTTTCTACACATTTTTAACTTCACACCATGTCGTTTCCAGTTTCTTCAGAGGAAGTTGGTTATGGTGTTGATGATGATGACGACTCAAACTTCTTGACCATCGAAGAACCTAAAAGTCCGGCCAAGATGGAGAGTCCTCAAAAGGAAAAGCAGATATTGGTGGATCCAATTTCTTTGAGAGAGCCAAGCTTTAGTTTGATGCTACCTCTTCCTCCTGTTGTTACATCTCCAGGAGACAACTCAGTGCCTCTTCCCCCACTTCTGCCTCCTGCTAAACCAAACTTCTTAAGCTGCAGCCTTCCGAATTCAGCTGTATCATCTCCTCGATTCAGCTCGATTCTGTCGAAAAAGAAATGGAAAAACGAAAGTCAAGCATCTCCTCGTCAAGTTGATAACCTTGTTCGGCAGTCCCGTCTTGCTTCCCTGCAAGAGAGCCTCTTCAGGAGGAGCAAGTCTTGTGGTGAAGGAAGAGCATGTGCACCATCAGATGAATTTGATCTTTGCTTGCATACACCAAATCCAAATCCAATAACAGAGTACGACAAGAAGAACAGAATTTCTGTTGCCAGCTTCTCCAAAGCTGACTCAAACAAATACATTCATAAGAAGATGGATTACACCCATGATGATCAGGAATTCAAATGTGGAGCTCTTTGCTTGTTCTTACCAGGCTTCAGCAAATCAAAAACAGTGAAACCAAGGAAAGAGGAAGTTACAGCAATGGAGAATGTAATTTCAAGAACAGTTTCATTAGAAAAATTCGAGTGTGGTTCATGGGCATCATCTGCAATTATTAATGAACACGATGAAGATGGAGACTCAATGAATCTATACTTTGATCTGCCATTCGAGTTGATAAGAAACAGTGTGAATGAAGCTCACTCTCCCATCAATGCAGCGTTTGTATTTGACAAGGATCTAAAAGGAGTACTAAAGAATGGTTCAAGCAGAACGACAACAGCACGTAAATCCCATGAATCTTCTCGCCATGTTAGGTTTTCTGTGTCGTCTCCAACATCCCCAGCTTCAACTTCTTCTTCTTGCATTACCCCTCGCCTACGCAAGGCCAGGGAAGACTTCAATGCTTTCTTAGAAGCTCAAAGTGCTTGAAATGTTCTTAGATTTTTATGTGTAATATCAATTCAATGTTGAATTGAGTTGAGTTGACTTTTAATATTTTTTTAACTTATGTACAACTTTTTTTTTTAATTTCTTTATTTTTCCTTTTTACTTTAGTGAGATATCTTAATTAAGTACTTGGTCTTTTTTTCTAGGAAAAAAAAATATAGATCATTATATATGAATTTGTTAAAATTTGTAATACTAATAGAAATTGATTTAGTCTTTTTATTAGTCAAAAAAGAATTTTTTAGTGTTAAAATTCTTTTTCAAAATTTTTTGGTGTTATTTAATCAAAATTGAAGCAAAATTTTTGAAAATTAAAAAATTATTTTTCTTCCTCAAAAGAATTCTCGCATTAAATAATATTATTGATTTCTAGCATATTGATAATATAATTTTTTTTAATTATTATAAATTTATTATTTTATAGATAATATATTTTATTTTTATAATATTATATATTAGTTATATATAAAAATTATTTATTTTTAATCATAATTATTGTATTATAATATTTTTATACTTTATTTTGTTCATTTTTTAATACACAATGAATGTTAAATTGCTAATATATTATAAAATAATTAAATTTATATTTTAGTTATAATGTGTTAATAAATATTTAATTATTAATATATTATAAAATAATACTTATTATTTTATATTTATTTTTAGTTTAGAGTTTAAAAATAATTTAAAATATGATTTAGTTAATTATTATTAAATAAGAATATAATTGTTATTTTTTAATAAATTAAAATTTTAATAAATATTTTTAAAATTATTATGATTAATCAGTTTAATAAATTAAACTTTAAAAACATATAATTTCTTTTTTAAAAAAAATATCACCACTTAAAAATAGAGCATAAAATGGGTTTGCTAGCCAGTTGTCTAGCCCAACTCTATACAAATATTTTGTTGAGCTGAGCCTTCTATTTTGAAAACAGTGTTAGTTCAATCTCATTTTATACATCTTCCATCCACCAATAACAAACTAAATGTAGAAGACCCATTTTTTTTCTTCCCAAGGAATTAATTTTTTTTAATGACTACTAACTAGTTTAAAAATTTTATTTTTCAATTAATTAAGTGTACTTATATGTAAGACATAATCTTAGTAAGATAAATGACACAAATTTTGGTTGCAAATATAGGTGCATTTGGTATAACTTTTTAAATAATTTTTTTTTAAATAGATCTTATATCAATAAAATTTCGATAAATAGAATTTTTAACAAAAAATTATTAATTATTTAATTATCCTAAAAAAATTTGAGAAAATTTAAATAATTATTTTAATAGTTAAATTTTTAATACTCTAGTTTTAAAAAAAATTCATAAAATCTTGTACAAATTTTTTATATTTAACAATTTAACTTATAAAAGAAAATTTTATTTAAATATAAGTGATAAATTTTGTATGTAATTGAGTTATATATAACAAGCAAGCCTTATTCTTTAAACAATAACACTATAAATACAAATTCTTTAGTACATATTGATGTTAATTGATATGACACAATTATATTCTTGTTACTTGTCCCATATATATATATTTTCTCTTATTCTCGTGAATCTTCTTTTAACTCTGATGAAATATAAGATATGCAGTCATGATATAATGCTATTATACTAATTTTTATGGTAAATAAAGGACAATGAGATTTTTAACTTTTATGTTTAATAGATGGATTTTAATTATGATATATTGGATGTATTTATTATACCTATTATTTTTTTTCTAAAACATGTTAAATTAAAGTATCTTGTATAAGAACTTGACCATAATACATTGACTATATTGTTATATTTATTTATTTTTTATATTTTACAACGTAAAATTATAAACATGTTACAAAAAAATTGAAATTTTAATGTACAATTTAAAATTGACATAAATTTAAGATAAATTTAAAAAAATTAAAACATGTAATATAAAATTTAAAAGAAAAAACAAAGTATATGTTACGTTACACCAATGTATTATGATTTCTTTATGTAAAAGTTAAAAAAAATATATAAAATTTTAATATAAATTTTGAAACTTTAAAAATCGTAATATCTAACACAAAATTGAAATATCATATAGTAAAGTTGAAATATTTAATATAACATTTTTTAAAAATAATGAATATACATATATTAATCGATCCCTTCAAAGATGGAGTTATAGTTTGGAGGGTTCTTATTCCTGAAATGTTGTGCTTTCATGAGCAAATTTGTACAATTTGTAAAGTTGTTACTCTCATTAAATTTAGCCATATTGCTTGATACATGACCTTTAGGAGAAAAACATATTACATGTGAGTAGAACTAAATGAGGCAATTAACCAAAATGCTCATGCAAAAATAATAAAACTGTTCATGTGTAGAGGAGATCAATTATGATAAAATAGACCAATCACATCACTCCCTCTTAAATTGGGACCACTTACAAATAATTATATTCAAGTGAAGAAACCTTAGTAAAAAAATAATAACTCTTAATAAATCAAAAAGATATGTTAAACATTCTTTAAAATAAATGTGATTTAGGAAATGTTGTGGTTAAAAACCTTTGGTTAAACCAAGTGGAGTACTAAATGATGAAAAAAAATATATATATAATGAATATATGTTCAATACAGTTATAGAAATTCTTTACTCAAAATTCTAGTCCTCTTGGAAATGTTCCCCTTTAAATAACATTAATCAATTTGATAATTTATTAGTTTGGCGCATAATTTGCATATCAACTTTTGAACAGTTGATATTTGTAAATTTTTAATTAATATTTCTATAAGATTATTAATGAAGCGTATTTGTTTGACATCAATCTTCTTATGTTAGAGCTTAAGAGTAAAAAAAGACTTCATGATATATGTTTGATTCTATCTTCTTTGATGTTGCAACACCCTAGGCAAATCTCACATCTGTAAAGCATAAGATAGATGTTGGATATATAATTTAGCATGCCCCAACCTCTAGTAGACGCTTTTAGGCTTGAAAACTTGAAAACAAAATCATAATGGGCTCTGTGTTCAAAACAGACAATATCTCTAGTGGGCTAGGCTATTACAATTGATATCTCTAGTGGGCTAGCTATTTACTCATGCATTAAAATATTAAGTGAATTAAACAATTATCCTAAAGTTTAGATTATTGGTCTTTCCATTATGCCTAGAAACTTTTAATGATCATGACAATTTTCACTTCTAATTAATTAAATATATCCTTAATGTGAGGCCTCTACTTAATTAATTAGCATATTCACAAGGAAATCACATGACCATTTAAATTAAACCAAATCAATGGATTTAATCTAAACACTTGTTCAAGGAGCTTAATTAAGATAAGATGACGTGTCTAACACCTTAATTCTCATTTGTTAACTTTAATCACAAATTATAAGTGGCCAATCTATAATTTATAAGCAAAGGTATGAAGATTAATGAACAAAAAATAATCTCAAACATTAATTAAAAATTATTCACAAAAAATCCAAGACAATTGTAGTTGCTAAGCCAAACTCTCACAATAAATTTGTCCTTTCATTATCTAGTTCAAATCAATGAAACCAAATATGAAATTCTAAACATATTGAAAAACAAAAGAAAAACTTACCTTCATCAAAGCTTTACCCCAAGGTTTTGAATTGATTAATCATCTTCTTCAAACCATTGGTAAAAATTGCTTGATATGAAGGATGAAACTAACACATTTATAACACTAATTTAAGAGAAGAACAAAGCAAAGAAATGACTACTCCATTAAAAGAAGAGAAACAAAGAGAGGACTTCTTCTAAGGGAAGTAAAACAAAGAGAACCCTTAAGAGGTTGCCCAAAAAAGATCCCCCAAAAATAATCAAAATCACAGTTTATATAGGCAAAATCAAAGAGGCTTTACATGTGTAAACACATGCAAGTTACAGAATTACTCAATATTTCTGTCTGCCAGATTGTAGCTCATATTTGACCATCTCTCGTGCCAAATTAAAGAAATTAACGATATACATTGTGTATAATTGAATAATATTTCTCATGATTCAAGAATCATGTCATTTGGATGTGTATAACGTGAGATATGATCTAAACAGTAAAGCATACTCAAATTGCAATTTTGACAGCCATTGTCGGAATAATGAATAAATTAGACAGCCCAGATGCATGAACTGAAAATTATGAATAACATGAAAGTTTTAGTTGTTTGTCGCAAGAATCAACGCAATTGGTATAATATTCAAAAAGTTATGGTCAAAAGATAGAAAGGTGTTTATAGGTCCATGATGCATATGAGCAAACCATGCTTCAATATAATTCTTCACACTTTCTATGTAGATCCATTTTGAATTGGCAAAAGTTTTCTAAAGATGAATTATGAACCATTGCATCAGATTTCACTTGCAACAAGAATCATTTCATGTGAAGATGTCTACACAAAATTATGGCTATGATATTGATTCATGCTCAAGTAAGTTGTATGCAAGTGGATAGTTTATATCTTTAACTGTAATTTGCAATTATTTTACACTTATATACAAAATTACACAACATAAAAACTTAAATAAAAGTATTATACCCATGTCATCTTATACAATTATATATATTTACATGTATTTGAGTTCTAGACCATAAAACATACAAATTGAAGTTATGGTAATGAAATTTCACAATTTATGTACAAATAGGAACATTAAATTTAATAATGATATAATAATATCTTATAAAATATATGTAAATGATATACTTTTAGATATTTATAAATGAAAAATGTGCTCAAAGTAGACAATATTTCTAATGGGCTGGGCTATTACAGACGTAGTCTCCTCTAACTTGACAAGTACACATATGTAGCTTTATTTATGTAAACTATTTATGGGATGTTTATTTCTAAAGACAATTTACTAGTATTTTATATGTAATAGAATATAATGGATGACATAATGCATTATATATATATATATATATATATAATTGCTTTGTAAATTCTCAAAAAGAATTATTGTCTTTACAATTAAACTATATTATTTGTATTCAAGTTTTATGAAGATTGGATAAATAACATGCATTAACATAATCAAATAAGACTTGAAACTTTTTATTAGTTTATCACAATAAATTAATCCTCAATTACTAGTTTCATAGAGATATCAATGACATTTAGTGGTTTAAAGCTAAACCTTGGCAAAAGATTTACTGAAAATGTTATGTCAAATTTAGTGCATTATGTTAAATATAATACAACATCCAATTACATTCAAATACAATACTTTATAACTAAGTATCAGTCCATTTTTATCTTTTAGCCAACATTGATCTTTTATAAGATCAAGAGATTAGACCACTATAAAGATACTCAAATGCCATATTTATTAATCATGTTTGTGTCGTATAAAATAAAGAAATTTTTTTCGCTTGACTCAAACACGACTTTTTTATTAATCATATTAAAAGTTTAAATTTTAAACATGATTCGTTTAATAAATAGGTGACATGACAAAACCCATTGACCTATTTATTAATCAGATAATTATATTGTTGACTCAATATAATTTGTTTAACTCGTTGAACTTGGTTACATAACTTATATTTATTGGGATATTATCACATTCCCCCCCTAAGATTTAGACTTGTATTACCTGAAGAGAAAAAATATTGATTGTATCACATACCTCTCTTATAGTGTTAGTATTTTGTTTGTTGACCGTCACATAGAGGGACAAAAGTGTAAAAGCAACCAAACACAATAATTATTTTATTGTTTAAAAGATATCATAGTTGATTTTCAACTCAATACACCAAAAACAAAGAAAACCCAACATTTAAAACAACATTTTTGGCAAAATTTCTTACACAAACCTATGCAAACCTAAGATCTAGCTTCAAATCGTGATAATCTTGGAAGATGGCAACTAGGATCAAGTATTGGAAGAAGATGGTGTCCCATTATACTGGATTGTTAAGTATAAAAGTGAGTCTTGTTCACACCTATATCGGTTTTCTACTATTTTGTATCTTCTCTACATATCACATCAAAAACTCACTGAGTTGGAGAAAACTAGCTTTTTTAACTATAGACACTTTTGAAAATCACAATGGCTATAAGGTATATTAAGATTTTGAGTTCTTTTATGCATGCAAGATCAATTTCAAGTAAAATTTAAGCTAAGAAAAGCATCAGTATCTAAGATGCTTATTTTCTTACTTGATTGCCTTTGATTTTCCTTGATAATGCCGTAAAAATCGAGATGAACGAAGCTGCATTTTTGTTAAATGCTTCGAGTTTAACCTTTTTTTTTACTAATTTTTTTGGTTTTGTAGTTACTATGCCTTAGTGTTAAAGTTGTGAGGTCGATTATGTAATATTGATATATTTGTATTGCAAATGTGTATGTTTTTATATTTTACTGGGTTTGTTACTATGTTGATGAAGATGTTATATAGATAAAATGAGGGGTTTGTTGTTATGTTTCTAAAGTGTTTATATTGATCAAAATATATGGTTTTAATGTTCTCAAAGTGTTTATACTGAAAAGTGAATTGTTTTGTTGTTGTGTTGTTGGAATATTGATATTAACAAATTGATGGGTTTGTTGGTTTTGTGCCTAACTATATGGACTAATATATATATGGGTTTGTTGCTATGTTATGGAAGGTTTGTATTGAAAAATTTATGGATTTAATGTTGTGTTACTAAAGTCTTAGTGTTGATAAATTATTGAGTTTGTTGGTTCTGTAGTAATTATGGCAAGAAACTATAAGAAATGTGTTTTATGGTATTTTATTAACACGATTAGATTTGATCAATCTAACTTTTAATGTTAATAAGCTTTTGTCACTAGATAGCTCTATTTGTTGTGTTTTGTTATTTATATTGTTTCTGTGCGATCTAAGCATAAGTTTGGTTATATCTTATCTCAAGCTTCAATGTACTTTTCAAGCTTTGATGGTGATTAATTGTTGGGTTTGTTTTGAAGTGTGTGTCTGACATTTTATTTCCTAAGTTTGATGTTTTATGCACCAATTGATGAAGAAGTGTAAATGGTTGCTAAGGTATATCCTTAGTGATACACACTAACAATATTATAAAAGATATAAAACATACATACAAACATAATGAGTTGTGTGAATGTGAATATATGGCATTTTTATGGTCAAATGAAAGGCTGCATTTAACATCTGATGAGAAACTTTCATATGCATTTAAGTAGCTTCAAGAAAAGGGTTATATAAACATATCTACTATATTGAACCAATTTGTACATTTTCCAAAATGTGAAGAAGTTAGCACCCCTCCTGACAACACAGTATACATTTTCTTTGCATTGGACTCTAAAAATGAAAATGTAGATTTGTCAAATATTATTTTTGTTTCAGTGAATACAATTAGAATGTTGTAGAAAGTTAATAACAGTTTTAGCAAGCATATGCCTTTATTGGGTTGTTTACCAAATTTTGAAGAGACTTGAGTTGAAAATTAAAAAATGCAACAACCAAAACCACCAACTTTGCAACTAACACCATAAGTTAATTCATACCTTAAAACTACAATGATATGATAGAATAAGCAACTACGAAAATGGCAATTACAATGATTTCGTAGAAGATGAGTATATTGATGATGCACTTACTGTTAGGTATGAAAGAAATAATAAGGGATTTAAATATTTTATAGATAATAAAGGGAATATAGATTTGAAGCAATGCCATACATTTTACACTATTTATGATTTCATAGCAATTCAAAAAATTTTGGCTATTAAACATAGACTTAGGTTTAAAAGGATAAAAAATGAGAAGGTTAGAGTGACTTTCAAGTTTGCATTTGGTGATTACTAGTAGAGGATACAAACCATATATTCATCTTCAATCAATGATTGCTAAAATTGAGTTACAATTATTGATTGAAGATGAATATATGATTGATTGTAGAGGAAGGAATTGAGTTACAATCAATGATTTCATAATGAAGCTCTTATTCCAAATAAAGACATACAACCCCATCCAAAACTATGGCATGGTGTTTGACAATTAGGAAACAATCTCATCATGGATTGTAACTCAATTCCTTCCTCTATTCAGAGCCAATCCCAACCTTAACATTAGGGTGATTACATTTGAGATACTCAGAAAATATAAGCTAACTTGTCCAACCTTTAGACTATATAGAGCAAGACTAAAGGCACTACGACCCTTTAGGGTAGAAATAAGGTATCATATACAAAGTTAAAAAGGTATGCAGCAGCAATAAATCACACTAGTCCTAGTTCAACAACAGATTTAGAAATTGAGAGTAGATCTAGAAATGGAATGAAAAACCAGTGATAATAAACCAATATTCTAGAGGTTTGTTGTTTGTTTTGAAGCATATAGTATAGGGTTCTTTAATGATTGCAAGTTTTTCATTAGTTTGGATGGGTGCCATCTCAAAGGTGCTTATAAAGTAGTTTTGCTTGTTATTATAATAATAAACAACAACTAAGGAGTATATTCAATAACAGTTGTAGTTATGGAGAATAAAAATCAGCACTCATGGAGTTACTTTCTAGAAACGTTGTGTGAACAAGTTGGATGCAATAGAGGTGGAAATTTTTGCTTTATGACAGATAGGCATTAAGAATTTTAGGTGCCTTAGTCAAATGCTTCCCATTTGCTTAGAGGTATTGTTGCAAGCATATTTATGCCAATTTTAGGCTGAAGTTTCCTTGTGCAGTCCTTAAAAATTTGTTTTGGGCAATAACTAAGAGTGGAAGTAATGTCGAGTGCACTAACAATATGAATAAAATAAAAATAAAAAAGTTCAATGAGCCAGTACACAAATGGCTTAGTGACATTCCAATGGCTACTTCATAACTCTACAATAAAACAGTACCTCTAAATCAATTCTATCTACTATAAAATAATTTTTAAAATTCAACTTTGATTTTATCCCTTTTATCTGTCTAGTAACTATTTTTGTTTCACAAAGAAATAAAATATGTACTTTGTATTTTTGGAGAATTATACAAAGAACTCTAAACCTTCAAAGGTTCCCAAACCCTGAATTTTTCAGTTTAAGACATTTATTATTCTCGACGGGGTTAAGGACTAGCCACTACTATTTCATCATTACTAAAAGATTGTGAAATAACCCTTGATATTATAGAGGGTAATGGAGAAGCAGCATATGGAGAAACAATAATAGATGTTTGAAAACTAAACTCTACTCCTAATTTACCTTTTTTTAGCTTTGGTAAGTCCAACTCTATTTTATCTTCTCCCTTTTTAAAGTCCATTAGTCTATCTATTTCTTTCGCTTATTTAACTACTTATCTTCAGACACTACATTTCCATCGCTTTCTTCGATTTACATTTGTAGGTTTTTTAGGCTTAGTTTCTTGCCCATCACTTTTTTGCATAAGCTCTTCTCGAAGTAGGCCTCTTGTTGGGTCATTCTCTTTAAAAAGAAAATATAAGCCTACTTATTGAATTTTCTCCAGATGTATAACATCTTGATTAGCAAGATGATTTTTATGAGACAAATCATATTCTTATCTTTTTTCTGTCAACTTATCTATCTGTGAGCTCCACTGCATTCATTAAATTCTTGCTAACTTTATTATTTTGATAATCTTGGACCTTTTGAGACTAGTCACTACTCAAGTCTAGGGCTTCCGTTACCGAAGATGGCGTATTCACTATTCTTCTAAATGACAAAACTTGGTTATTTATCGCTACCTTGCCTCTATCTTTCTCCTTTAATTTATTCTGTCTAAACTTATCTATATAACTAGTCACTTTCATCCATGGGCCATACTTGAAATGTTGAAAGTCCTCAACTCCCAAAATTGGATTATAATCTAAAATTTCCCTGAATACATGCCTAATCTTGCTGTATTGGAAGCAAGAATTACGCAATCTCTCATAAAAAATCGGCAATGTTGAAAGATCTTCATCTCCTTCTAACTTTACTCTTAAACCTCTTTTAAAGGGCTTTAAGATATCCAAGTTGACCTAACAATTTCCCAAAGAAAACTGCATAAGGGTTTGTCTCTATTTCCTTTATCTTGCCAATCATTTGACTAAGCTTAATCCCCACTTCATTATTAATACAGAGAATGGGCAAATTGTGAATTTGAACCCAAAATGATACTTGAAGAAACCTTATCTTTGATATGTCTCCTATACCATATGACTATTTGAATAAAATCAAGGCATCGTCAAAACACCATGGTCCATCATTGAAGATTCTTTGGCGATTTATGTTTCACTCAAAGTGAAAAATAAATTTGTTGCCCCAAAGCTTTCAATGTAAAGCTACTGAGTCAACCTCTATGCTTGTTGTATCACCCATTTAAATGCATCTCTATTCACATGTTTTAGGATAGAAACTTGTCCACTAGATAGTATGTTGTTATTTGTCGTCCATTTTCCTTTACTGATCCCTCTAGTGATATATAACATATCAACGATTGCAATCTCGTTAGCTTCCATTAAATCACTAGCTTGTTAAAATTGCAACAAAGATAATCTAGAGACTTCTAAGAGTCTAATAACTAGAGTTTTATTGTAACATAATCCTCCGCACTTTTGAGAAGCAAGAAAAATATGTCAAAAGAAACAATGTCTTCTTCCACTTTGAAGTTGGTTAGTTTAAAAGAATTTTGCTGTGAATCAAATAAATTAAATGCATGTACATTATAAAATATTTATCAAAATTATTTATAACATATTTATAACAAAATTTCCAATACAAAAGAATAGATAAAGTACATTATGAATGAAGTTACTTACATGTACTAAAATGTCTATGAAATACTAATACGTAACCTAAGAGGGGGGTAAATTGGGTTATTGATCACAAATAACAACAAATTTGATTTTTGTTCCAATAACCCACAAATTCATATCAAACACAAATATAAGAGTGTAAACGATAAAGAGATAAACACAAAATTTATTATTGTTCGGCTACAACCCGACCTACATCCACTCCTAGCTCTACTTGAAGATTTCACTAATACCAAATCTTGATCCTATAAGACTTCAAAATACAACTAAGGGATTACCCCAAACACTTAAACATCCTACGACTTATAATATCTTATAACCCTTACAATGCTTATCTCACCCTAAACACTCACAATATCATTCAATCAAGTGAAAGACAACCTTTTTCACTTTCTTATAACAAAATCATACAAGAATAAGAAAGAATAACTTACAAATTTGATCTCCATAAGTATAAATAGTGAAATTGAATGTTCCTGAAGATCCAAATATGTGTATGGTAGTTTCAAACTCAAGAATATATTTTAAAACTTTGTAAGGACATTTTATTCTTCAAAAATATGTTCCAAGAGTTCTAAGATGAGTATAAAGTCTCAAATTTATAAAAATTTGAAAACTAGTCATTAGAGACTTGGAAACTCAAAATTGTTTTAAGGTCGATAAGCCAAATGGCCCAAGTCGGTCAACCAATAATGCAACAGACCTTAGGAGGCATTTTGCCTCTAGTTCGGTCGTCCAAGTTGGTACACTTGGTTGACCACAGATATTGTTCACAGATTTAAAATTTTTCATTTCAATCCATTTTCAAGGTTTCAAAATCTTACGTTTTGTTCCTTATTTCAAATTTTAAAAACTTACATTTTATCATAATTTTCAAAACTCAAAACATTTGTCTTTGAAAAGCTTTTTGAGCTTGTCACAATCATCATGTACACTTACATATACAAGTATATAAATACAAATACACAATAAGATATTGTACTTGTGTCTTGGGACTTCATTTTAGCTCTCTTCCATTTACTCAAGAGAATCCACTTTACTTTCCTTGAAATCCTTGATTTTGCCTATTCTTTGAGTCTTCACAAATATTCTAATTCTTCATATTAGAAATATCACAATAAAATTACAAGAAAAACTTAGTTAATAATAGATGTCAAATTTTTTTATGATCAAAACATGATTATAAGTCTTAAAGCTAATAGTCTAACATTACCTCTAAGTGTCTAAAGACCTCATACACAATATACAAAAACAAAGTATAGCTTAATCATAACTATAACATTTTAATCATCCTAAATTATAAACAACTTTATGACACATGCAAGATAACGAATAAGGTCTTACCTTGTTGAACACCGAATCTCTTCCGATTCTTTGATGCAATAGGTTAGATAAATGTTTAAATAGAAGGGATTAGATATTGTTCTAATCATAATGGCTCGAAACACGAATATTAAGATAATAATTTCATAAAGGACAAAATCAAAGGAGAAAATTTATTGAATAAAAAATTATTAAAATAATAGCATAGAGCTCCCTATATATAATAGAGAAAACTTATGTTATAAGTTAATTAAATAAAAAAAAATAACTCTTGCCTAAATAAGAAAATTAAGAATTAAATTAAAAATTGAATTGGCAAAAATAAAAAGACTTCATAAACTAATTAAATTCTAAAATTTTTTTACATTAGATTTCTTAAACTTTATAGCATAAGAATAAATAGACCCTATACCTTGATGTGTTAAACAATAATCAAGATAAATAAATCATTACCTCATCAATCGTTTTATCTGATCCTATGATCAAACTTTGTCTTCTCAATTCGCAAGTTGTGTTCTTAGCAATATATTATAATAATATAATGCTCTCTATTTTAATAATGATAAGAACCCACTAGACAACCTGCTCTAGGAACTCTTAAATCAGTTGTTATGTACACCCAAGAAATTATAAAACAAGTTATAGATGATCAGATTAGAAACTAAGTCCTTAAATTTTCAATCTAGAAAATGCCACAAAGGTTGATCACTCCCTTGATAAGTCAAGATATTGTATTATACCAAAAACACAAGAAAGTAAAGTTAAGGTTGCTGAAAATATATCAATATTATTAATGATATGATGAAATTCGTTTTACATACTTGTAGCCTTTATATAGGCATGCAAACATCATAATTCTAAATAAAAGAAGTGTCCAAAATTAAGTAGGAATAGAAATCCTAACTTAAGTTGGAAAATAAAACAATGATCCTAATCCAATAAGAGAACTTAAATAACAATCTTAATCTAATAAAGAAACTTTAATAACAATCATAATCTAATAATGAAACCTAAAAAATAATAATCCTAAACAGATAATGAAACTTATTCCATATAAGACAAGAAAATCTTTAAAAGCTCAAATTATCCATGAGACTTTAGGATTTAGCAGCATATGGCTATTTTATTTTTCTTCTTACACATAAAGATAAGTGATTATCTTTGGTGAAGCTTTGGAAACTTTAAGAACGATCTTAGAACTTTCTAGAATAGTTTCTTTATCATACACTTTCATGATTAAGTCTTGTAAAACCTCTTTCATCCTCTTTGTCTTTCTCCTAGTCATTAGACCACTGATTCTTTGCAAAAGATCTTAAAAAGAAGTAAGAATATTATCTTGAACCATTCGGCCAGCACCTCGATCTCCATTAAATAGAAAATAAGTTTCAAATTGTACTCGTTTATCTCTAGATATCTTCTCCATTTTAAAGAATTCTTCAATATCATCCAACCAAAATAAAAATAATTTAAGACCGTATTTTCTATCAAACAATAACATATAATGCCTAACATAATAAACCATGATTATAAATTATATTTTTGAATTTTTTTTCTTTTGGTGAAAAGATGTATTTATAGATGTGGTTGTGTTTAACAATGTAAGAAAACTTTGTCTAGTATAGAAGTAGGCTATGATACCAATTAACGTAGATGGGATAACGGGTAAGGTAAAAGCACCTTGTTGAACACCGAATCTCGTTCGATTCTTTACTGCAATGGATTAGATAGACATTCTAACGGAAAGGATTAGAAGTCATTTTAATCCTAACGACTTAAAATACGAATGTTAAGATAATAATCTCATAAGGGACAAAATTAAAAGGGAAAACTTTATTGAATGAAAGATTAATGAAACAATAGCATAAGGCTTCTTATATATAATAGACAAAATCTTGTGTTACAAGTTAACTCAAATTAGAAAAATAACTCCTAGTTAAATAAGAAAATTAATAATTAAATAATAAACTGAATTGGCCAGAATAAAAAACTTCCTAAACTAATTAAATTCTAAAATTGTTCTACATCACTTTATCAAAATTTTCACTCTCTAAATTCAATCCTTCAATTATTTAAAGTTTAACAAATTTTATAGTTATCTAAGGTCCTCCAAATTATCAAATATATCTTCAATTCTCACTCTAAATTAAGGTCCCTTGGATTCAGAGATAGGTACATCCTTTTTCTTGATGTTATGACAAACCCTAGTCTGTTGAAAAGTTGAGCTAGATATTATGAGAAGTGAAACCACATGATATACAACATTTTCGGCTTCATTTGCTTCGACCTCTTCGCTTTCCTCACCATCTAATAGATATTTTTCTTTTATTTTGCATATATGTTCCAATTAATATTTCTCATCACAATGATAATAGAGCTTCCTTTCTCGCCTCTCTTGTATTTATATCACTAAAATTAAGATTGACAAAAAAACTCGAGCCTAGATCAACTTACATAAAGCATGGATTACTTGGTCTTAAATATATTTTAAGTCAATTCTAAATTTTTATTTTAAAAATTTGGTACGAGCTGGCCGAGGCCAGGCTGAATCTAGCTAAAATCCTAGTTAGTTCAACTAATAAGCTAACGAACTTTGAAAGTACAAGTTTGAGCCGGGTCGAGTTGAAACCCAACCTGAACAATATGAAGTCTAACCCAACATTGAATAAGTTTATATAGATCTTGGTCGAGCTTTTATAACCCGACCCAAACCAGAACTTTTTAAACCTAAAATTTTGGGCTTTTGAAACCCGACTTTAAAACTCAGCCCAGACCGAGCCAATTCAAAGCCTAACCTAGATAATATAGTATATGGGCTCAAATTGTAATCAAATTTAACTAAAATTTATTTGAGTCAAGCTGGACTTTTTTAAACCCGACCCAAACTTGAATTTTTGCACCACTAACTAAAATTTCTTAATTAAAGGTAGCTGGAGATATAGTATATGGCCCAAATTCAAATCAAACTTAACTAAAATTTATTTGAGTCGAGCTGGACTTTTATAAATCCCTTAATCAAAGGTAGTCAACCACTAATTGTTCTCCTAGTTCCCAAATTATTCATTGTACTTAGTGTTGTTTCTATTAAAGCATTGTGTCCATTGTTCCTTCTAGCAGGAGCATTAACCCAATGGCTGCACTTAGCTAAAATATGGTGACTTAATACTTGATTGAATCATTCAAGCCATTAATGAAACACTGAAAAAAGAAATCTTCTAGTAGCACATTTGTCCTAGCAATCAATGTTTCAAATTGCTCATAGTAAAGCCTCACTATAGAGTTTTAAGTTTAGTTAGTTGCCTTATAAGACTATCACAGACAACCTAAAAGCAACATTTGCAGATAATTGACCCCATGTGATTTTTCCTGTTACCAGCCTCATACCCTCGTTCAGAAGATGTCTTTATAAGTGCAATAAAGCTATTTGATCAAAGGCTAGGGGCTAAAAATATTATTTCCTCATTAAAATAATATTAATTACAATATTAATTTTAAACAATTTCATTATACATTTAATATTTTTATTATACCAAACTATTGTACTAGGATTCAGTATATGCTGCCCATTTTTGCAGCATGCCATATAGAATTACTAAAATACCCTTTTCTAGATACAATATTAACAGTAATTTTCAATAAGTATTGTAGAAAACGACATGCGTTGATTACAACACAAGAAACTAGAACAATCATTCTTTCCTTCTTCGTTTATCTTTTTAATCTTATCATTCACCCTTTTCTTATGTATTAGTTAAATGATTAAGACATTTAAATTGGAATCTTGTGTTTTCTATGTCACCAACCACATGCCTTTTTTGACTTTATCATGTAAAGCAACAAAAGCTAAATCCATATTCAATGCATGAAAGCAAAAAAATAACGAACATATTGCAACAAAGCAAAAAACAAAAGCACATTGGCCCACTCCTATTGGAGGTGGAGGAAGATGGTGTTAACCCAAATCTATTCATCAAACAAGAATCAACTAATATTAAAAGGTTAAAAAAAGAATCCAACTCTCTAATATTCTTCTCATATCATGTATATCTCATTCTCTCTATACTTTCCTTTTGTTCATGAAAAAACTATCATACAAAAGATTATTTACCAAGCACCCCTGCCCCAATCCCATTGAGATTTCAATTACTTTCTGTTCTATCCAAGATCTCTCTGATAATTAGATACCCAAGAATGAAAAAAAGAATCTGTAGTGATAGAAGAAAACCAGTTTCATTTAAATACAATGTCATTGGCGTGTGTTTTGTACTGTAGATCCAATCATGCTGAGCTCGAATTTCTTGACAACCCGCGCTACACTCCTCATTGTTGTGTCCAACATGTAAGGTGTGTTCTCTAAGTTGTATTTTGTCCAATTGACATAGGTTGCACAGGGCTCATGCCGTTGAGCTATCGTTCCATGGTAATGGTAGTATTTGATCCTGCCTTCTGTCTTGTGGGTTGAACGGCCATGTAGGTTCTGCGACAGGTGCACTCCTGTTGCATACACATTGCGCGGTTGAATCGCATATTTTCTATCCCTCCTTATGCCTCTCTTCACATCCCTATATACAAGTTTCTCAAATCCCCATTTCCTGTATTTCACAATGACAAATATGAGTGTAGGACAAATAAGAATAGGAACAAAAAACCAAAATTGTGACATTAAGTAATAGCAACTAGCTGATGTGTTGTTGAAACAAAATCAAATCTAAAAAAATAAAAATCTAGTATGTTCTCAAGAGTTTATTTAAATTGGGTGAAAAAGATAGATTATATCAGCACAAGTCTTAGTCTCCCATCAGCATCAGCATTAATGAGGGTCCAGGATGACAAAATTTGTTGTCATTGTTTTCAAGTTCATCTCATCAACGCAATTAACTTCTTTATCAAATGTGAATCTACATATATCTTATGGAAGAAGGGAACACTAATTATTGAAGGTTCATTTTCACTCTTCATTAGAACAGAGAGAGTCTTTTTTTTTAAATAAAAAAAAAAGAAAAAATCTGTGAAATAGTATTAAACAAATTAACAAGGTCCTGATCATAGATAGGAAACAATCACTTATAGAACAAAGTTCAGACCCATCTAACTTCCACCTGTCCTAATGAAACAAAGAGAAGGAAGAGTCAATACCGACTTACAAGAAGAATAACTCCAAACGTGTACACACTAAAATATTTTCCAAATGTCAATTCTAATATGTTCCAATCAATCAACCACCACAAATGGAACAATCAAACAAATTAGACAGATAGCACATGATGTTGAATCACAACAATAGTTCTATGTTCATATACAGCTCAAAGCCTTTAAAGACTACTGAAGGTAAATCTCATTACACATGGAAATATGCACTATTGATATGGAGAATACACATTAAAAATGGTTCATGAAGTTAAAACTTAAAATTGGCAAAGATTGCATTGATGACATGAGAATATTTCAATCACCTCAAAACCAAGAACCTCTATCCAACTTTTAGTATTTCTACACTCAGTTTGATCAATTCAAATGGCAACATTTAGTAATTATTCAAAAGGCAGGGCAATTCAGAATCTAAGTCTCTGTTAAGACAGACAACAAACATCTTCTCCCCAATTTTTGCAACAAAATTCAATTGTCATGGTGTTATTCTTTTTCCTATCGCACTAACACCCCTCTCCACCATTAAAGATCTAATTTAGCTTAAAGGCAAACCCATATCTACCGTCCAAAGTGTCTCAACTCATTAAATAATTCATACTAACAGGTTAGAAAATAGAAATTTGAAGAAATAAATACAGCAAGCAAAATTAAAGCATAAAAAAACTTACTTGTCAGCTTTTCCTGAATCAGCTTCCATACATAGCTGACTACTCATATGCATCTGTTCAATGCTGAACTGACTATAATCCATAAGGGAATCAAGCACAGACTTGATGGTATTCTTGGGAGGCACATAAACATATTCATCAACATCAAAGAAGAACATCCACTTAGCCATAAACTTGTATCTATGCAAACAATCATTCACAATCAAGAACTGATTATGATAATACCCATCAAATCTTTCTTGTTCTATCACATCTTGCAAAGTCACATAACCCAAATCCATCCATGGCTTCAACACAGCAAAAACTTCTTCGTGTACACCACCCGCATCATAAATCACAAAATGGGATTTTTCCCCAAAAAGCCTCACATGATAAGCAATCCACTCTCTTATTCTTTGAGGACTCAACCCGCCGTATAAAGGCGACCCACAATATAAATAATCATATTTAGGCTTATGAGCTGTGTATAGAGAAAAATTAACGCTTCCAGGAGGCTCTTGCAACGCCAATATTTGATCAGTTAAATTAAATTTAGTATCTCCGCCGCCAGCCGTTGATGCATGTAAGAACAGAGTTCCTCCAGAATTGTCTGCATTAACAGGCTCCGAAAATGTACAATTCACAATAACAACGGTGTAAACGCGGCCGTAGCCCCAGTCAGGGAGCATTTTGTATGTCAATCTAGCGAAAGTTGAATTTTTTGGTTTGTCTTGAGGAACCCACTCGCATGTATAACTGGGTTTGCCGTAAACGTGCAGAGGCTTTGATGAAAGGCCAATAATGGCGAATGTGTTGAGCCCTCCTCTGTAACCTCCCATGTTGATAAAGTTGTATGCTGCTGCTCCATATGTATTGAAAGCTCGCTTGATGACACCGTTGTGGAGGATCTGATCTTGTTCAATGGCCGGTGGTGCAGGTGGTGAAGGCGGTGGCGATGGAGATGGCAAAGGTGACGATAATTCTTGTTCAAGCTGCAAATGTGATGGTACGTTTGTGTCTCCGTCTGTGTTGGTGGTGATTTTGGAGATACAAAGACGAAGATCAGATGTAGAAATTGTAAAACGAGAAGGCAAAAACTGAAGAAGAGTAGCAACACTACAAAGAATCAAAAGAGCTACTAATATAAGTTTAAGTTCAGCTGCACAGTTCCACATAACCCCAACAAGCATCTTCTTCTCTCCTCTTTCTTTCTGATCTCTATCTTTATTCGCCATTGCTGTTGTTGTTGTTTCTTGATGAAGCTAAGGTAATAAAGCCAACTTCTTTGATTTTTCTATGGAGAAACAAAACAACAAAGGTTTGGCCTTTTTCTTTTGCAGAGAAAGAAAGGGATTACAGAAGAAGAAGAACAAGAACAATAGCTTTTCTGGGGAAGGAGATGAATGAATGAATGAACATCAATCAACAATAATTCTTCTCTTTTTTCTTTTCTCTCTCCTTCTTTTCCTTCTTTTTCTCTCTTTTTATAGCTTTTATTCATTTTGTTTCCTGGTTTCCCTGTTGGTATAACGACATTTGCATACCTAAAAGTTTATACAATAACAGATCAGATATAATTTAATGACTTTTAACAATTTAGTCCCTGTATTGAAGTCTTTGTCTCTGTAAGTAAATTCGATTTAATTAAATAGGTTTGAGTTTAAAAAAATAAATATGAATAATAATTGTATTATATTTATATTTAATATTTTTAAATTATTTATTCATTTAAAAATCGTTTACAATTTGTTTATAATTATTAATTAATTTTTATTAAAAATTTTAAAATATTTAAAATGAAAAAAATATTTACATTATCTTGTTCAAATTAAAAAAAAGTTAAAAATTTTAATTTTGTTTAATCGTATAAAAATAAATAAATATATCTAAATAAATAATTTTGTTTAAATAAATTGTATCATAATCTAAATATAATTTATTTAGACATAATTAATAAATAAGTCATATTTGTATTTGAATTTTTAACACGATTAATAAATAAATTAGATTTGCATTAATTAAAAATTTTACAATACCTACTAATAAAAAAATACGAATATAATTCGTTTACACAAATTGTCACCCTTATTTATAATGTTTTTAATTATGAAGATATCAAGTACTTAAATGTTAGAAATAATAAAATTATATCTTTATTTATTATTTTAAAAAGAATAGGGATGCATATATTATTATCTAATTTTTACTTATATATTTGTTTGAAGAGTTGTTCGTTATAAGAATTATAGTAATGTTGTAATTTGTATTCCGCTGTTAATAATAAATAACAACTATTTTTAATTACTTTTTTAGTTATACTTGCTAAAACTGTTAATTTGTTCATTTTTATCACATCCATTTCTAATCTTAACAAAATTAATTAAATAAATTATTAAATTTTTGTTAATTTTTCAAAAAAATAATAATAATAATATTAAGGGAGATATTTAATATTTACCCAATAATACAATAATAAAATATGTTAATTTGAAATCAATTAAAAATTGTTAGAAGATTTAATATTTACACCTTAAAAGCCGTATTAAAATGTGGGGCTCAAAGTCCTGACAGAATAGAAAGGGGAGTCTTTCTACTCGACTTCTTTAAACTTTATTTTGCTAAACTACCCTTAAAATTTATAAAATTTTCATATTTACCCCAAACGTTTTGTCTTTATTAACTTGTTTCCTTATCATGACGTCGACGTTAATTTGTCAAGAAATTTAATCTTTAGGTATGACTTTTAAGTTACAAAATCTAAAATACCTTTCAAATTTTGACGATTCTTAGATTCTTCCGTTACATAAGATAACTAACATTCCAAGTATTTTATTAGAATGGTCGTTGAGTTTAAGATTATAAGTTATACAAATCAAAATTAGAATTTAGAAATACTTTTATTTAAAATTTAACATAATTTGAAAATAAATAAAAAATTTATTAAACTTAAGCATTCAAGAGTTAACAAAATTAAAAATAATTATGTTGTATAATACTGATTAGAATAAATTAGAAGATGAACGGGATAATAATATTTTACACTAAATTTTGACAAAATAATAAATCATGATATACTTTACTCAATTTTAAATTTTAGAATTTTAGAATTTTAATCCTAGTACATTGTTGGAAGCATGGTTAAAAAACAAAGATTATGGACTAAATTGTTAAAATTAAAAAATAATATTTTAATTTATTATTTTAGTAAAGTTTAAGAATAAAAATGCTATTATCCAAAGAATAATCTTAGCTGTAAAAGTTACAATCTTTTAATTTATATTCCTTACTAATTTCTTTACTTCTATAATAAGCCTAGTTTGAGCTGTTACACATTCCTGGGACAGAAACATCTAGTGTGGGTATCTTTGAACATTTTTAATATATTAAATTTATTTTTAAATTTGACCCACAAGACTTTAAATATTTTGCAATAATGAGGGCTACCGGTGCAAAAAATAAAAAATTGTTTAGCGGTGACACGTGGGAGGACTGTGTGAACTGGAGTGAGCCTGGCTGTCTGACGAGTCTCCTGTCCTGTCTCAATTCGCTGTCTGCCCATAAAGGACAACCTGTGCGGGACCATATTTATGTAAAATTAAATAAATTAAAAATAATAATAATAAAATATTTCACTATTCGCAAAACACGTGGATATTTTGACACGTGGTGTAATAAGAGAAGTTTCTCTGGAGTTCGGTGTTGATTATGATTAAAGAAGAAACATATGAAATTGAGATGGGCCCACTAAATTTTCCTGATTCGGCGGCAATTTAAATTAAATTAAGACCTAATTTATCAAGTTAATTTATGGTGCATTTGTAGGGTGGTCGAATTCGAATCAACTGATTGACCATATGACCAATTTTCTTTCAGATTTAATAATTAAGACACGTTTTTTCATTTGTTTTCGTTTTTATGGGTTATTTTCGGCTGTACCCTATATTTATTAATATATATTAAATATAAATTAACTTTTATAAAAATTATCATTCTATCTTCAATAAAAATAAAATAATTATTTTACTCTTATTTTAAATAAAAATAAAAATAATATACTTTATCCCCTTATTTTTTTTAAAAAGAGAAATATTCTCCTAAACTTTTAGTTAGTCTTAAATACCTTCCTCACTTCTGAAAAAATATTAAAATATTTTCTAAAATATTATTCTATATATTATTTAGATTTACATTAACTATTTTACTCTTTAACTATTAAAAAATATATAACATAATTTAATTATTTTTATTTTTACTTTATAATAATTAATTTAATTTTATATTAATATTTAAATTTAAAAATTATAATGATATTTTAATTCTTAATTATTTTTTAAATTTATTATTAATTTTTAGCGATATTAATTATATATATTTTTAAAATTATATTTTATTAAAATAATCTATTTTAAAAAATTATATATAATTAATATTGTCAAATTCTTAATTATTAATTTTTTATAACATTAATTGTAAGTAAATTTTAATAACATAATTGTAAAAACTTTTATAAAATAAAATTTACTATAAAAAAATTTTAGTTAGTTGTTAGAAATTAATTGTAAAATTTTTAAAATAAATATTTTGACTATTAGTATTATAGAAAATTGACAATGGATTTTGACAATATCAATTATACATAATTTTTTAGATTTATCATTTTAATAAAATGATCAATTTTAAAAATATGTATAATTAATATTATTAAAAAATTAATAACAAATTTAAATAAAAAAATTAAGAATTAAAATATTATTATAACTTTCAAATTTAAATATTATAATAAAATTATATTAGTTATTATAAAGTAAAAATATTTGAATATTATAATAAAATTATATTGGTGATTATAAAGTAAAAATAAGAATAATTAAATTATTTTTTATATTTTTTAATAGTTGAGGGATAAAATAATTAATTTAAGTTTAAATAATATATAGAATAGTGTCTCAAGATTATCTTAGTATTTCTTTAAAAGTGAGGGAGTATCTAAGATTGATAAAAAATTTATGGGATATTTTTCTTTTCCCTAAAAATAAGAGGCACAACACATTATCCCATAAAACTAAAATAAAATAAAAACATTTTAGTTCTTAAAGTTTGATAAAATAACAAATTAAGACATACTTAACCAATTTTAATTAGTCCTTATTGTCATATGCTACTCTAATTCTATCTTTTTTTAACACAAATTTTTTTTTAAATTATATAAAAAAATCTACGAATGAAAATCATAATGACCCATCCAAAAAAATCCTTAACAATTTTTGTTATTGTTCATTTTCAAAAATTATGAATAAAAATTATATGTCGTGAATTTAGTTCATATTATCGGTGATTTAGAGCTTTTTACTGTAGTACAATTCGAATTTTTTACTATTTTAAATAAAAAATTAATTATATCTTCAAAAAATTTAACTAATGATAACAAATGTAATGACACAATATAGACTAAAATATTAAAATCTGTTAAAACATGTCTTAATTTATTATTTTAGTAAACTTTAAGGACTAAAATGTTATTATCTTTTCTTTGTTTTTAATTAAAATAAAGATAAAATATTTATTTTATTATTATTTGAGGTAGAGTGATACTTTTTACAAAAATTTATTTATATATGATATATATCAATAAATATGAAGATACAGTAAAAAATAATCTCGTTTTTATATTTTTTTGAAATACAAACAAGGCTTGACTATATTATATCAATATCATGTAAAGTTATTACATTTTTTCTTTTAAAAATTAATATTTACTTATTTTAATTTTTATGTAAAATTAGCGGCGGAGTGTTATCAGATCTAAGGGACCTAGCTCCCAATTATTTTTAAATTTTTTTATTATAATATTTATAATATTTTATATAGTTTAATCTTTATAAAATATCCCTTAATTTACTATTTATTTTAAATATTAGTAATTAACTTTACTTTTTAAACATTTTTATTCCTCAATTATCATTTTTTTTACTCTGCCCTGTATTAAATACTTAAATCTTAAATTTGTTTAAAGTGTCTATGTAATTTGTAATTTAAAAAAATCATACATCCGTTTAATATTATATATTTAACAAAAAAATTAATATTGAAAAAAAGAGTATAATAATAAATATAAAAGTAACTGAATAATAAGATAAAAAGATATTGAAATCCCGGGCCATCCTGAGTAAGGGGTAAGAGTTAGGTGTTTCGTGGATTAGGTTATATATACGGGATCAACCAAATATGACCACTTTTCACTCATATTTAAATATGACCACCTATTATGGTTCAAAAATGTCATGAGTAGTAATTTTTCGCCATAATACCTCTATTATCTCTTAATAATAAAACTCAAAATTCATTTTGCCAAACTCAAAACTATAGTTTCGAACTTGGCAAAAATGAAGGCTCACTTAAAACTGTAAATTTGAACAAACCATCCTTCCTCTTTCATTTTTAGGTAAATTTTCAATTTACTCATTTATATATTACTAATCTTCACTCTATCTCTAGATTTATTGTAAGTCATCATTTCACCCCGATTCGTTAAGTTTCACTATTAAAATTAACTATTAATTAGCAAAAAAGCTATATTATCCCTCATAATATTTAACATATATAAAAAAGCTATTACCCCCTAAAAACCTAAAATTAGTTTTTTTATTTTTTATTTTTCTTCTTCTTCTTCCTTCTCTCTCTTCTTTTTCTTCTTCTTTAGCGATAGAGAGAGAAGGAAAAAAAAGATACGAAAAAGGGAAAATTTAAAATAAAAAAATTAATTTTGGATTTTTAGGGATAATAATAACTTTTTACACATACTAAATATTTTAGAGGGTCATATAGTTTTTTTTCAGTCAATAGTTAACTTTAACAATCAAATTTAACGGATCAGGATGGAATAATGATTTAAAATAAATTTGAGGTAAAGTGAAGATTATTAATATATAAAAGAAACAAATTAAAAATTATCAAAAAATTTCTTTTAACATTCTACCAAACTTGCAACTTTAGTTTCAAGCTTGGCAAAATTTACACCTTGCTTGAAACTGAAGTTTCCAGCAAGTCAGTATCAAATTTCTTTTGATTTTATATTTATGTCATTATATTTTTTTAAATTTTAATTAATGATCCCATGAATTTATTTAGTATAAAAAAAAATTTTGGTTACACGTTCTATTTTTGGAGAGAAACTATTAGGAATGAGAGAGAAAAAAAGGGGAGAAAAATAGAGAAGAGAAGACGAAAGTGGTCATGGGGGTATTTCGGTTCGAAATATAAAATATAATGAAAATTTTATTTTTGAATGAAAAATTTGTAGGTGATCATATTTAAATAGGAGAGATAAATAGTGATCATTTCAGATTGAATCCCTTATATATATATATATATATATGCAATATTGAAATATAATTTTGGTATTGTCAAATAAAATATATAAACACAAATGTTGTTAGATAAAAAAAATTAATAGACAAAAACTAATAGAAATTAAATCACAAATTGTTTTAAATAATTCAAACATTCAAATTATGCTTCACATGTTGTCAAAATTGGAATGCATACATCTAATTTAATTATTTAGGAAATAAAATAAAATAAAATTATACATGAATTGATAAACATAGTGATATAATTTAATTTATTTTTAAAAGTTTTGGATGTCAATTTTATTTAAATTAGACGCAGATTTTTGAATGATATCAAATTAAATTTAATTAAAATTTTTTATTTTTAATAAAATTTTAATATAATATAAGTAGATTATAAATATAATTTGTAATTAAAAAATAAATTTAAATGTTTAAGAAAAAGGAAGTATGAACAAAAAGGAAAATGGTGGAAGATTGAGCAGCAAAACAGTTACAGACTGTCTTCACTTGAAAGGCACATGTCTTGGCTGCCTCACATCCGGGGTGGGCCTCTAACAGAACGTCGTTATTTTCTTTCACGTGTCTTGTTTGCCGCGTGGTTTAACAAAGTCCACCGATACAAATTCTCTTCCAAGCCCTTTAATTGTTTTTATTTTTGAAATTTTCAAACTTGTTACTAACTATGATAAATGATCATGTATTAATTTTGGATATTTTAAATTAAGAGATATTATAATATACCTCTAACTTTAAAAAAAAAAATACTCTTTAAATTTTTTAAGAATGTTAGATACCTCCTTAACTTTTAAGAAAATAGAAAGATACTCCTAACCTAAGTTTCTATTAGTTTGATTTATTAAAATATTATTATTTTAATACTTAAATTTCACTAAATTAATAAAATTGAATATATTTTATTCATTATTAATCATCTAATTCTTATTTCTAATATCTTTGGGATAAAATATTAAACATAAAAAATATTTTATTTAATTATTTTTAAAAATTTAGAAATAAAATATTATATATTCAAAATTTATATTACATTTATTGACACAATAATAAATTTAAATTCACTTATTATAATTCAGGTAATAGATTAAGCCACCTCTTAGGCAGGGGCCTAGGTTCGAGTTTGGAGTAGGTAAAAGGAAAAAAATAAAAAAAAATTTTGGGGCCGTGCCTCACCTCCTTACATTTTTTTTTTAAAAAAGTATTACAATATCCCTTAAAAAAATAATACCAATTTGGCAATTTCATTCTCCTCATCTTTAACTTTTGAAAGGTTGATTTTGAATTTTGATTTCTTATTTATTGAAAATCTTCACTTAAAATTATTCATAAGTTATCCATAGCTTCTATTTTTTGATTTCTTTTTGTGTTTAATCAATTGATATCAAACATAGAGTTAATATGTAATGTAATATATAATACAATAATAATAATATTGGACATAGTAATTAATTTATTAATTTTATTAAATTAATTAATTTTATTTATTTATCTCTTTACTTTTTTAAAAGAGTTAACTTTAAATTATAATATAGTATATAGTTGATTTGTATTTATAAAATGTACATATCGAATATTAATTTCATCTTTTTAATACATTGTCAATTATACAAATGTGATTATATTTGTCTTTGTAAACACAATATCAACTGCAATGAGAACAATGGTGTAATTTTATTTATTAACAAATAAGCGATTTTTGTATTTGATTTTACTTTGTGAAAAAGTATAATAAATGTAAAAAAAATTAATGACATTTTAATTCTTATATTTTGTAAAACTTTAGATATAGTGTGCTTACTTTTAATAATTTAGTGCCTACCCTTTATTTTTTTACCTCGTTTGTTTTAGCAGTATATAAAAAATTAAATTATTAAAATTAAGAAAATTATACATTCATATATTAGTTTGGCAATATTTAGAGATGCAAATGTAATTACTCAATATAAAATATAAAATTTTAAGGTGAAATAAAAAATGGGACAATAATATTTTTGTCCATAAAATTTTGTATGAACAAATTAACAATAAATTAAAACTTAATTTACTTAATTGAAGTAATTTTAGCTAAAATATTGATAGATAATAAATGTATTGTGTCGAGTCAATTCATGAAACTCATGTCCTTTCATATTTCATGTAGTGTCTAATATTTAAAAGTTCGACTCAACTCAACTAATAAGTTCATCAAATTCTTGTTGTGCCATATTGAATTTTGAGTTTTTTTAATTTTTTTAATTAATTAATTTATCAAAATATTATTAAATTTAATTTTTATACAATTATTAGTAATATATGTTGTTAATTTTTTTAACTTTAAAATATTTTGATTAACTATTTATGTTGTGTTGTTTTATAAGGCTTTCGTATTTAAATGTGGTCTAACCATGCCAACCCGTTCTTTATACTGCGAGCATCAATAAAATAAGTTGAATGTGGTCTAACCCATCTTTACTATGAAATTAAAGTAAAATTAAAGACTAATTTATTAAAATTATTAAATTATATTTTAATTTATTATTTCGATAAAGTATACGGATGTATAAAAATATATATATATATTTTTTTTAAAAAGAAGAAGAATAATTAGCGGTGGAGCCGCGTGACGTGAGACACCAAAAAAGACCGACTGACCGTGTTTGTGGGCGTTGGCAGCGGGCAAAGGCAACGTTGCTGTTGTTGCCATCTCAGACTCAGAGCCCAGACCAGACTTTCAAATCCAAACTGTGGGTCCGACATCGCGTGGCGTACTGGCAGGACTCTCATTAGTCCATATGGTTTGGTTACGGGATATTCCGCCCTCCTTCCTCGCCGTGTTATTTGGACCGGGGTTTTACGCAACAAATGTTTCTCTGCAAATAGGTCAAATAATAATTTAGTCCAATACTTTGATAAAATAACAGATTAGGATACTTTTAACTTAATTTTGACAGTTTACTTCCTGATTTAGTGATTTATATACATGGATGGAGTAGTAATGAAATATAGAAAAAGTTTTAAAGGAGTGGAATATGCTATATCATCTATAAATTTTCCACATCCACCTTCCTCACCCATAATTTAGACTTAGGTATTGTTTATTTATTTTATCTAAAATTTAAATATGATTGAATTTAAATTTGACTAAAATCTGAATCTAATTAAAAAATATATATTTATTTTAAGTATATGAATAAATATTATGTTTTTTTAAATAAAAAATTTGAAATTGATATGTTGATATATATATATATATATATATATATATATATATATATATATATAGGGTAATCTATTTACCCTCAACTAATTTTGACAATTTTCATCACGCCCTCAATAATTTTGAAAGTCATCATAACACTGCCGAATGTTAAGTCAAGCTGTTATCTTTAATAGCTAAAAGGGTACAAAAGTCATTATACAAGTATAAATTAATTTAATCATATAAAAATTTCATTGAGCCATGTGCAATGGTGTAATAAGCTGAACAAAATCAAATCAAAGACTCAGAGCATAATATATCTCTTTATCTATTTGAAATATAATATAAATATTATCAATTACTTCATTAAAATTTTAGAATAAATTAATAATTCATGACTATAATATTACATTTCATACATACATATATATAATTGCTGCAACATATTTGGAATGATTGTGTTTTAATTATATATGTGTGTGTGTATGTATGCATATATAATTACTGTAGTAGATTTAAAATGATTGTGTTTTAATTATATAATTACTGTCACATACCACTTTTTCTTTAGTTTTTTTGTCAATTCAATTTTTAGGGGTGAAATTGTATTTTCATGGTGTCAACTCTAGTCAACTCAAATAAATTGTTAAAGATAACAGCTTAACTTAACGTTTAGGGGTGTTATGATGACTTTCAAAATTATTGAGGGAGTGATGAAAATTATCAAAATTGATTGGGGGTAAATTGAAGATTACCCATATATATATATATGTGTGTGTGTTAAAAAAATCTTAAATTAATATACTAAGTTGTTGACATATAAAATATTAAATAATTAATTAAGAATATTGTTGATAAATAAAATATTTAAATCATTCAGACATTTACCTATTAAAATTTAAGTCAAAATTTTTTACTTAATTATATTTAAATATTTTAAACAATATTCAAATATAAATTAAAAATAATAATTTTTAAACATCTGAATAATTATATTCAAAATTCAGTCAAAAAACAAATAGGCTCTTAAATTTTTATTTAATAAATAATGCTATATACAAAATAAAATAAATGAGTGACGTTGTTGTTACTCCATATTTTTATTCAAACTCTATTTTTTGTTTACAATTTTAATCTTAATTAATATTTTAGTTTATATTAAATACTCTTTATATCTTATTATATGTGTAATTCATTAGTATTTTACTACTTGTTAACTTTTACTTACCATAAATCTTATTTTTTTTAGCTTTAAATTAAATAAATAAAGCTTTTATTCTTTAATAAATTCATGAGAGTTTTAAATAATAAAGAAAATAATTCTGGAGAGAGAATTGATGGTGAATTTTTTTTTTAGTTACAATATGAAATTGAATGAGAACTTGTTTGTTATAAACTAATTGAGTGTATTTTGAAGAAAAAAAAATTAAGTATTTATTTTTTTGGTCAAAAAATTAAAAATATTAAAGTTTACAAAGGAGTGAGATAACGAGAATTATTTTTTAAGTTAATGAGTTGTTGTAAATTTTTTTATTATTTTAGTAAGATAAACAAAGAAAAGAAGTCTTGTAAGGATTTTGAGAGTTGGCAATAATATCACTCTAAATATTCATATTAAGGCTATTTCTTTTAAAGACAATTATTCGTTTATATGTGATTATTTATCTAGATATGGTTAAATAAAAAATAGGATTTTCATATTGAGTTTGTTTGGACATTGAATTTAGTTAAAGTAATCTAAACATTGTTTTTTTCATTTTAAATATTTTATAAATATAATAAAAATTAATGATAATTTTAAACAAATCATAAATTATTTTAAACTAATAAACAAGTTTAAGAAAACCAAATATGAATAGGACATAATTATTAAATAAGTGACACAAATACAAACAATTATTATTTGTGTCAATTTTTTCAAAATCAAATCCATTTAATTGTATCGAATTCATGTTAAATAATCGCTTTGTGACTAAATTGCCACACCTAATAATGAGAGTAATAATTATAACTAGAAAGAAAATTTAAAACATATTACATGTTTTTTGTGGATAATTTTATTGGGACCATTTTACCTAAGTTTTTCTATTTTATAAATAACAATATACTGTATAAAATTAAAATATGCAATTGATAGTTTTAACTCTTTGTACTTCTTGGCAATAATAGTTGTGTGTTAGATAATTAGCAATGTTTATTTCATTATTAATATACTAAGTTTATACAGTCTATCAGTTATTTTTGTGAAACATATCACTTAAATTATTTATTTTATTTTTAAAGTATATTTTTATATTATAATTAATTACATATATTAACAATAAAAAAATTTGTTATAAAGTTTTGAGTTCTGTCTACTTTTAATTAGGCTCTTATAGCCAAACAAGGTTAGAGAATCATTCAATTTCCTGATTCTCTAGTGGCAAAGATCATAAAGGCCAAGTATTTTTCTAGATCTCATTTTTTACAAGCTAATGTTGGTAGTAACCCCTCATATATTTGGAGAAGCATTTTATGGGGAAAAGATGTGATAAAAAAAGGTTGTAGATGGAGAGTAGGAAAGGGAGATCAAATTCAAATTTACAAAGACCAATGGTTGCAGAGACCTATTACTTTCAAGCCAATTTCACCGCACTCTCTGGTAAAGGATACAAGAGTGGCAGATTTGATAACGGATAATAGACAGTTGCGTACTATCAACTGATTAGACAACACTTTATCAATGTAGATGTAGAGGTCATAGTGAACATTCCTCTTCAATAGCAGCTAATAGATGATCAACTCCTTTGGCACTACGATAAAAGAGGTGTGTTCTCGATCAAAAGCGGCTATTAGATTGCACTTAAAATCAAATATCCAGACATCCTTTCTAGCTCTAAAAGTAATGGAGGGTGGTGGATGTTCTTGTTGTCCTTAAGAATTCCAGCTAATGGTGAAGGTATTTTTCTGGAGAGCAATTAAAAACTATCTACCAACTTTTGCCAATTTAGCAACTAGGAAGATCATTGTCTCTTCATTATGTTGTAGTCACAAAGTTGCCTCAGAGGATATTTTTCATTCGATAGTGTGCTGTAAGTATGCAAGAAAGGTGTGAAAGGAGACCCCATTTGCAGCCTTAATGTCAAATGAGAGGATGATGGATTTCATGGGCTTTGAGAGACTTATTAATGGAGATCAAGGTGTTGGCCAAATGATCAAGCTAATATTCCCAATTCTTTTCAAGATCTTTTATAAGAAATCGACAGTTAATGACTAGGGTAAGGACAAAGAGGATGAAAGAGGCTTTACAAGGCTTAATCATAGAAGTGCATGACAAAGAGACTATTCTAGAAAGAGACTGTTCTTAAAGTTTTCAAAGTTCCATCAAAGATAATCACTTATCTTTATGTGTAAGAAGAAGAATAAAATAGTCCTATGCTGCTAAATCCTAAAGGCGCATGAATAATTTGAGCTTTTAAAGATTTTCTTGTTATATATAGAATAAGTTTCCTTGTTTATTTAGGATTATTATTTTTTTAAGTTTCCTTTTTAGATTAGGATTTTTATTAAAGTTTCTTTACTAGATTAGGATTGTTATTTAGTTTTCCTTATTAAATTAAGATTATTATTTAGATTCCCTTATTGGATTAGGATTATAGTTTCATTTTTCAACTTAAGTTAGAATTTCTATTCCTACTTAATTTTGGAAACTTATTTTATTTAGGATTATGATATTCACATGCCTATATAAAGGCCACAAGTATGTAAAACGAATTTCATCATATCATTAATAATATTAAGATATTTTCAGCAAGCTTAGTTTTATTTTTTTATGTTCTTAGTAGAATACAATATCTTGACTTATCAAGGGAGTGATCAACCTTTATGGCGTCTTCAAGATTGAAATTTTAAGGACTTAGTTTCCTTAAGTTCTAATCTAATTATCTACAACTTATTTTCTAGTTCCTAAGGTGCACATAACAATGGATTCAAGAGTTCCTAGGGCAGGTGTCTAGGGGGTTCTTATCACTTATGGCAGATCACTTACAAAATCAGAATTGGAGTTACTAATAATGATTAATTGGTCCATTTGGCATTCTAGAAACTCTTTTACTTATGGTGGAGATTATACAGAGCCTCGGAGAATATGCATAAAAGCGGAAGCAATGCTGGAAGAATTTTAGTCAGCTTGCTTGGTTATACCCCAAGTTCAAAAGCCATGTAAAGCTCCAAGACCAACAACTTGGGTCCTTCTACGAGGTGACTGGTTCAAATTGAATGTAG
The DNA here is from genome assembly GCA_028052125.1 of Melia azedarach. Classification (NCBI taxonomy): domain Eukaryota; kingdom Viridiplantae; phylum Streptophyta; class Magnoliopsida; order Sapindales; family Meliaceae; genus Melia; species Melia azedarach. Next base: position 3,268,027 of record CM051406.1, read on the forward strand.
ATGCTGCAGTTAAAGTGGTAGAAAGGAGGAAGGAAGAATGATGGTTGCTACAGTGTATAGAAGAACTTTCTTTGGGGACATGGAGTATGTAGAAGTAGAATCGATTCTCAATGGGCTAAAACTAGCTTTGATTGTTGAGTCAGATTGCTTAAATGTAGTGTATCAGGTATATGGAGTCTCGTTGTTGGGTAAAAACAAATTGTTTTCAATCACATCTATCGGCAGGCCAATATAGTAGCTCATGTTCTAGCAAAATTGGCTTTTGTACACCCAGATTCTACTGTCTGGATGGAGGATTCTCCGGAGGAGTTGTCCTGTTACTTGTAATCTGTTGTGTTTGTTTTCTATTTTTTAGCTTAAAAAAAAAATTATGTACAATTGATATTGTCAAAAATTGACAACTAGAGAGATTTTGACCATATTAATTATTCATAATTATTAAAATAGACTATTATAATAAAATGATCAATTCTAAAAATTATTTATAATTAATATTGTTTAAAAAATGACAACAAATTTTTAAAAAATAATTAAAGGTCAACGTTGTCATTATTTTTTATAAATTAAGACTTAATAAATAATTTTGAAATTGTTAAAACTAATTTATCAAATAAATTAAAGTTTATTGTCCCTTTTTCCTAATTTAAATTTATATTTTCACATTCTTAAGGCTAGCACATCTTTCCCTATCTCTCTCTCTGTTTGACCCCAAGATTTTCTCTCACTTTCCCCTATTTTCTCTTCCATTATTTTCTTGCGAAATTTGTAAGCACATCTATTATTTTCTCAAGTCACCACAACATATATAGTAAAAATAGATAACATGGACTATAAGCTCATATGGGTCATGTCAGGCTTGTGAACAGTAATTAATGTGAATAACAATAAATTACTATTATTAATGTTATTTTTATTTTTATATTTTAAAAATTAAAAATTAATTTAAATTAATAAAAAATTATTAAGCAGTGATAATTTATAAAATTAAAATTCAATATTTTTAAATAAAGTTAAACTTTCTGGTCGAATCATGCTCTAACAAAATTTAAATTAAAAATTGAAATATGATAATCTTAAGAAAAATATTTCGAATGTCTACTCATTACCATGTCAAGTATATGCTTTCTTTTAGCTTATTGTTGTTCAAATAACAACATATAAGCATAAACTTCTGACCTAAACTTCTATAAGAACTTACAGTGGTATTTGGAATATTTTGCTGCATTGGCCCAAATATTCTCGCAATGTCTGAGTTACATTTTGGTATTCCAATGGCCGGAGCTATTCTTTGTACTCTTAATATAATTCATGATTAAGCTATAGTGGCAATGTTACTGAGAAACTCAAATCCAAAATTATTTTAGTTGATTTCCAAATTCTCTAAATTGTTGAGGGAGCATTTGAAATTCTATCAAAGACTTTAGCCTGAAATACTAACATGCAACATAACAGGGGAGTGAGTTAGATTTCTAACAAATATTGACACCAAATTCAAAGTTCAATCCAACCACCCATAAATTCAAATTAAATACATGTATAAAAGTTTAAGGGATAAAGAGATGTACACAAGATTTATAGTAATTCGGCAAACACTCGGCCTACATCTACTCCTTCAAGCTCTACTTGAAGATTTCAGCTAAATAACTATGTCTTGATTCTATAAGATTTCAAATTACAAGCAAGAGGATTTCTAGGTACCTCTTAAACCTTACAAGTGTTTGCTCACCCCAAATACTTAAACAACCTAGGATTTATGATATCTTACAACCCTTACAAAGTTTGGCTCAATCCAAACACTCAACATAATCTCAACTAAGTGAAAGACCCATTTCTTTTACTTTTTTACAATAAAAAAAGAGTACAAGTAATCAGCAACTTACAAATTTGATCTCCTTAAAAGTATATGTAGAAATTGAATGTCCTTAGAGATCCAAATTAATGTATGATGAGTTATAGCTCAAGAATATGCAATTTTATGTTGAAATCACTTAGTATAGCTAAAAGATATGTTAAAAAAAGAAGTGAACTGAGTATGAAGTTTTAAATAATAGTATGTTAAAAAATTAGCCATTTGTAGCTGTTGGTGTGCCTAAAATTCAAATTTTTGTGCATGTTGATCAACCAAAGAACCCCGTTTGATTGACTAGGAAAAGGGCAGAAAGTATGCTTTTCAAAACCTAGAAGATTGGTTGACCAGTTTAGAAGGATCAGTTGACTGATCGGTTTAGTTTGGTCAGCTAGCCTAACACTCCTATATTCTGCCATTGGTTCGGTTGACCAACCGGTCTGATTCGGTCATTTGAATCGATTTGAACTGGTTCTGTTGGACCAATACATTGTGAACTGATTTTTTTGCAGTTTTAAAAATTTTACATTTTGGTCTATTTTTTAGGTTTAATAAACTTACAATTTGGTCTAGATTTCAGATTTGTTTCAATTTGGTGCAATTTTAAGGTTTTAAAGACTTGAATTTTGATTCAATTGAAAAGTTTAAAAATAATTTTGAGTTTAATACAATCATCAAGCACAATTACATACACAAGCATGCATAAATAATACAAAATAAATACCAAACTTATGACTTCATTATTCAATTTGCTCAAAAGGTTTCATCATACTTTTCTTGAATGTCATTATTTTGGATGTTCTTTAAAATTTTCACAATTGCTTTCCAAATTCTTAATGCTAAAAGTATAATAATAAATGCTACAAGAAGAATGTGGTTAGCAATGAATATCAATGTTTGTTATCATCAAAACAATAGGTTATAAGCCTTAAGGCTAACAATCTCCCCCTTTTTAATGATAACAAACCATTGATTGCCAAATAAAAAATAACTTATAATTTGAACAAGCATTACATATCGAAAATTTATGCTCCCTCTTCAATCATAGCATAAGTAAAACATTTAAGTATAAAAGCATATAATAGGTATTTCATGTCAAGCAAATGGCAATAAAAAACTACTCCTTTTATTATCATTAAAAAAATCAAATAAAAGACCATGATAACAATTTTGAAAGCATATTTTAGAGGAATTTTGAAGAATTTTGAACTACTAGCTCCTTATAAAATTTTGAACATATGCAATTAAATATAAGGATGGAAGAATATAACATTAAGCTAGTAAAACATTTCTCTCCCTTTTTGTTTCAAGAGTGTACGCAATTCAAAAATCATTTATTAATAAAACTAAATGCACTCACTATGTGAAATCAATGCAACACACAAAATATATAATACATCTCCCCCTAGGTGCATTACATATCATATGACTTTCTTATTTTCTTCAATTCGTAGCCACAATACAATATGGATAATTCAAAATAATACAATGCATTGGTGAAAATGCACTCTAATGCAATACAAGAGATGATCATTTCTCCCCATGAATGCATTGTATATTATATAAATCCTAAAAATAACAAATATAACCTTAATCAATAATACAAATCATCAAAACAATGAATGTATAGTCAATAAAAATAAAAATTGAGTTGCTTTGCATTCATTTGTCTACTTAATTTCCTTTCCTTTTTTTATGGCTTGGAAGAATTGGAAGGATTGGTTTGTGGCATTGGAGATAAATCTGTTTAATGCGATTAGTCTTTCGATCAATCCTTGTACTTCCTTCAGGGTTGTTGGGGATCTCATGTCTAATATGACTCGGATGTTTTTAGGATTGGCCTCAATTCTCCATTCGCTGACCATGGATCCTAAGAATGTCTCAGAGTTGACCCTGAATACATACTTTTTGGGATTCAATTTCATGTTGTAGCTTCTAAGCAGAGAAAAGGTTTCCTCGAGATCTCGGACGTGGTTGTTGTACTCTATGGACTTGGTGATCATGTCTTCTGCATATAGTTCTATGGTATTTTTGATCAAAGGTTTGAAAACCTTGTTGATTAGCCTTTGGAAGGTTGTGCCCACGTTTTTTAACCAAAGGGCATTACCCTGTAACAGTACAAGCCCTGGTTAGTCACAAACGTCATTTTTTCTTCGTCAGATTGAACATTTTGATCTGATTATATCTTGAGAATGCGTCCATGAAGCTCAATACTTTATGTCTGGTAGTTAAGTTTACTAGTTGGTCTATTCGTAAGAGCGAAAAACTGTCTTTAGAGAAAGTTTTGTTCAAATCGGTGAAGTCGACTTACGTCCTCTATTTTCCATTGGCTTTTTTAACAATTATCACGTTGGCCACCCAATTAGGATAAAAGACCTCTTTTATAAATTCTGCCTTCATCAACTTTTCTACCTTCTCCTTATTGGCCTCCATTCTCTTTTAGTTAAATGTCCCCTTTTATTGTTTGACAGGTTTGAATGTTGGGTTCACCGCCAAGTGGTGCGAAATTATCCGAGGATCTATTTTGGGCATATCTTTATGCGTCTAGGCGAACGCGTCTAAGTGTTTTTTCAGGAATTTGACCAACTTTTCATTTTCTTCTTTAGGTAACTAGGAGCCAATTTTTGTGGTCTGTTCAGGCCCTAGAGGGTTGAATGATACTGATTCCAATTTCTCTGTTGGTTTGGCTATAGGTCTTGATTCTCTTTGGTCTGTGTTCCTTGTGAGCTTGTTCATCATCTTCTGTTGTTTGGCATTCTCTTTGTCTTCATTATAATTTTGTTCTATATTGATCCAAGTAGTTGTTTCGCACGAGAATCTGTATTTCTTCTTTCAAATCCAAGCATTAGGTCGATTGTGTGTCTATGATCTTGGTGAAAAGCGTATTTTCTTTCTTTATCCCAGATACTTGAGGCTGACCTTAGTGGTCAAGGACCAGGTAGTAGCCCCAGTTCTTTAATTTCTTCGTATATTATTGACAATGGTGTGTTCAATTCGGTGAATTACCTTTTGTCTTGTACGTGGGCGACTCTTTTTATTCCTTCTTTGGGTAGGATAGGCGATTCCCTTCGTTGTTATGCTTTCCTTCATATCTTGGGTATTGAGATTTGCTGCTCGACTTTTGTTCATATTCGCCGTTATTTATCGGTCGCTGAAAATCCTTATTTTTCCTGAAAAATAGGTATGCATATGTCCCTTCTGTTCCTTTTATCTTCATGTTCGGTTCCTTTTCTTTTGTCTCCAGATCCTTCCGATCTTTTCATTGTCTTTTTCAACAATATTCGGTCTTCAATTTTGATTCTTTAAAGATTTCTTCTTGTACTTGTTCATATATGGTAATGGTCCGCTTATGTACAACAAACCATCATTTGTTCATCCGCAATCCTTTTTTTAGCCCTTCCAAGACCAATGGATAAGTAAATGCCCCAACCTCCATAATTTCTTTATGATATCTTTTTATGAAATTCTTCAAGGTTTCATCCCTTTCTTGTTTTAGTAGTAGCAGAGAATTAGGATTTTTGGTTGTGGTCATTGCTCCTCTAAATTCATTGATAAACTGGCTAAATAGCTGATCAAAACTCTTTATGCTCCCTAACCTTAGATTCTTATACCATCGCCTTGCTGACCCTTTCCAAAGTTAAAGAAAAAGGACGGCGTATCTGCAGTTCTAGCAACCCTTGTATTATCATCATTTCCCTGAACAGATCCATGTGTAATGTGGGGTTTGTTCGTCTTGTATATGGTTCTCCTTGAGGCATCTTAAATTTTCATGGGAGGGCTAGATCTTGAATTTCTTTTGAGAATAGCGATTCCCATGAAAATACTGGCTCTTCATGTCAATAGTCTTTCTCTTTCTGCGCTCGCAACTCTTTGGCGAGTTTTTGGATTCTCTCTTCTATCTATTTCCTGTTGACCATTTGTTCGAGTGTGGTTTCTTCTGGAATCTTCTAGGTGGTAGCATTCTCTTTATTCTTCTTCCGTTTTTATTGAGATAAGCTCTCATATCCGTTGAGTTCACATTGTGTTCGGCTCCTCTTTTGCTCTGTTTTGAGTCGTGCTAGGCATGGGTTGGTCTATGATTGGCCTTTTCTTGTATTTGTAGGGGTACGGTATCCTCCCGATCATCTTGGACTAGTTCTCTCTTATGAGCATTTCTCTTTGAGGTTGGCGCACGATTGCCTTTGAAGTTGATCTTCCGGCTTAATCGGGGAAAATTGATCGAATGGTGGTTTGGATGGAGTTACACTTTCCTAGTTCTCTAGTGGGCGTACTCCATCAGGCGTTTGTTTTTCGACTACTACCTCCTTGAACTATTCTTTTGAGATCTTCAATTTCTTTAATCAATAATTCATTCTTACTTTCAAGTGCCTTCACCTGTTCATCCTTCTCCTAGTATTTGCGTTCGCTTTCTTGCAGCCTCTGCACAATTTGAGTGGTGTCTCCATCTCTTACATGTGTCACTACTTGTCCTTAAGGTGTTGCGTCGAAAGTTGTGGGTAATTGGAGTCTAATATTCCTTCTTCGTTGATCCTCACGGCTAAGTGCCTTCTGTCATTTTTTTGCTCCTCGATCACTGCCATAGCTTTTTGCAAGTTCCCTATAAATGGCACCAACTATTGATACTAAAATTTGCGATTTTAATATCACACAATAATAATTGCTTGAATTAAATTGCTAGATAGTAAATGACACTTTTATTGCTTTATTTCAGAAGAATATTGCGTGTATTTTTATAAGTAGCTTGTGGTGTATATATATATATATGTGTGTGTGTGTGTGTGTGTGGATGTTAAACTCCCAATCCTAATAGTATTTGGAATTCCCTAAGAATCTGGAGAGAATATAGTAGAATTTTAGTCCACTTCGAATTTGGATTGCCAGCTTTGAATTCCTCCTCTCGCAAGGACTTTGTTCAGTAATGGCTTCTCTAGTCTGAACAGACTGCTTCTTATGACATCCGCCTAGAATCTCTCATAATCTGATCCGATCAAAACACACAAAGAATAACAATGTATTAGTCTAATCAGCGCGAAGCCTATTAATCTTAGGCTTGGGGCCATTCCCCAAACACATACATACGTACATACATATATACATACATACGTACATACATATATATGTACATACGTACATACATAGATACATACATAGATACGTACATACGTACATACATATATACATACATACGTACATACATATATACGTACATACGTACATACATAGATACGTACATACGTACATACATACATAGATACATACATACATACGTACATACGTACATACATACATACGTACGTACATACATACATACATACATACGTACATACGTACATACGTACATACATACATACATACATACATACGTACATACGTACGTACATACATACATACATACATACATACATACATACCTACATACGTACATACCTACATACATACGTACATACATACATACGTACGTACATACATACATACGTACATACGTACATACGTACATACATACATACATACATATATATATATATATATATATATATATATATATATATATTTCTCCTCATTATAGCCACTTCTTCTCCTCCAACACTCACTATTTGTCGATCTATAACCTTTCTAGTAAGTATTTTAAAATTAATTTTATTTATTTCTTTTTTATTATCTTCTTATGATGTTTTTATCATATTATCTATTATTTTATTTTATTTATTATTTTCTTGGCCAATTACAATTTGTCATTTTTTATTTAAATAATTTCTTTTTATTTCGATATAATTATTGTTTTTATAAAAATATAACTCATAGTCAAGGCAAAATAATGTCCATGGTTGGTAAATTTGCTTAAAATTTATATTTTTTTTAGATTTAAATTTAAGAAATTCAAAATTTTTGTGGAGTATGTTAATTTTTTTTTATTATTTTGTAACTTAATGACTAATTAGTGGAACTAGCAAGGATAATTTTATTTTTTAATATTACAAGTATAAAGTGCAAATTTTTATATCTAATTGATGAGTGAGTATTTTACTCATAAACTAACATCGTTTGAGTTTAAATATTTATAAAATATCCTCAAATTCAAGTGATTAGTTAATAATGTTTTGTGTTTGTGTGTAGAAAGCAAGAAAAGTATAATGGAGGAGAAGGCAGTGCAAATTGGGCCAAAAAAGTAGAAGGCATATCACAAGCAGCAAAGTGGACATTTTGCGTATAGTATACTATAATTGTGATAACTTCTTCTATGAAACTAAAATTGTGATCCGTTTGAGATATTGGAAATTAGACATCTAAAGCTTTCTAATACTGTATTATTTGTACCCATGGAAATAATATGCATGGCACAGACGCATCATCTTGATGCATGGCCACGACACCAATTCTGCCTTAGATCCTTAGCGTCCCCGTGCCTTTGCCCGGATGCTAAATGACATCCAAACTTGATTTTTGGCCCTTGGATCATGATTGGATGGCCTGATTTGAACCTACCCTAGGTTTTCATAATATTCTAACGTTAGCCACCATTAACTAAGTATAAAATAGTGTTTTTAGAGTTAGAAATGCGAGGAAAGATGACTGAATTTTTTGAGAGAGGCTTGGAGTTCAATAATTTCCTAAAGTTTCTTGGTTAATTCTTGAAGAATTGAAGGCTTGAAGCATCCCTCGATAGTTTTCTCTTTTCCTTCCTTTTATCTCTTGAAATTTATATTTTGTAATATTATGTGGACTATTTGACAATTGTTATGGATTTTTCTATGTTGGGCTAATTTCATTATCCTAGAGTCTTGATCATTTTATCCAAATTATGTTTTGATCAATTGACATGTTATTAATATTATCATAGTTTGATTTATTTGTGTTTACCTTGCCTAATATTTTTAATTTTTTATTCGATGAATTAATTAATTGAAGATGAATAAATTGACTTTTGGGAAAGATTGATTTGTTTGTCGGATCAAAGAAACACAATTTAGGTAGTTATAAGATCGGACAGAGATCAACATCTAGGTAATCTAATCAACACTTAAGATTTTAAGAGACCGAGAGGTAATTAAGTTCTAAGTGTTGAATAACTAACAGTGCTTAATGAGCTAGATAGGGATATCAACTTGTTTAGTTATACGTAAGACTTTGGTTGAAGCTCAGGAGAGATATTAAGGTTAGTCTTCGTCTTGTGATTAGTGAATCAGACTAAAACACATTAATAATGGCTAATCAGAATAAACATATGAATAAATAAGTTAAATCAAGGCCCTGGAATCTTCACCATAGAGTCTTGATCAATCTATTCAAATCATGTTTTGATATATTTTAATGTTGTTAATGTTTATGGTTTATTCATTCGTGTTTATCTTTCTTTGTAATGCCTTCACTTTTTTATTTTGATGAGTTGATTGATTTGTGTGAATTTTTTAATACTGAGGAGAGTTTAATTTATTCATTAGAATAGGAAAACACAATTTAGATTTATGAAAACTTAGGAGGATCTTAGATCCTAGATAATCATATTAATATTTAAGATTACAATATACCGAAAAGTAGTTGAGTTTTGAATAGTTAAAAATATTTCGTTTTTCATATATTTTAATTGAACGAGTCAGACAAGGATATCAACTCAAATAAATTAGGCATAAGATTGCACTTACCATTCAAGAGAGGTGGCAAGATCAAATTTTAGCCTGTAATTAGTGAATTGAACTTGAAAACATTGATAATACCTTATTAGGATAAACGTGAGAATAAGTAGATAAAAATTACGATCCTAAAATTACTTTCATAGATATTTTCATTTCATTTAATTTGGTTTGTTATTTAAATTTGTTTCATAAAATTAAGTTGCCTAAAAAAATTAGGTTACCATAATTATAGTACTTAACTTTAATTCAAAAATTTAATTCTCGTGAAACGATACTAACTTATCACTTTATCACTTGATATGATCTGTATTCTTGCGATTAGTGTTGTTGCGATCAATGATAATATTTACTTTCATTTTATTTTGTATCTAAATAATAAAATATTACATTTAATGAGATAAATAAATGTTACAATGTACAAAATTCTAAAAAAATTAACCCTACTAGTCTCTTTGTTTTAGTTAGACTGAAATTAAAATTGAACAAAAATGTAATATAATTATTATATAATTTCAGTATATTCATAAATTTAAAATTTTATATTTTATGCATTAAATTTTTTTACATTTTTAGACTTTCTATGTTTAAACTGAAAAATTTATGTAACCTTTGTCAAAATAAAATTGTATACATAATTAAATTTAAATTTGATTATAGTAATTTTATAATATTATTTTTATTGTTTAAAATTAATTTTATTTTTTAATTATAAAAATTATACAAATAGTTTAAAGTTATTATTATAATCTCAACAGTAAACCCAAATAATATAATAGCCCAACATCACCCAGCTTGTAAACAATGTCAACTCGAAAGTTATGCTGTTATCCATGGGCGTGAACACTGTTCTCATTTTAACCACTTCCTCTCTTCTAACACTCACTCTTTGTCTATCTATAATTTTTCTTGCAAGTATTATAAAATTTTCTTTATTTATTTCTTTTTTGTTATCATCTTATCTTTTTTTTATTTATTATTTTCTTGACCAATTGCAATTTGTGACTTTTTAAATTTAAATAATTCATTTTTATTTAGATTTAATTATTTCCTTTTTATAAAAATATAACTCATGTTCTAATAAAACAATTCCCATGGTTGGTAAATTTAGTTAAAATTCATATTGTTTATCTTTTAGATTTAAATTGAAGAAATTCAAAATTTATGTAGATTATGTAATTTTTTTATTATTTTGTAACTTGGTAACTAATTAGTGGAAGTGTTGGAGACAACTTTATTTTTCAATATTACAAAGTATAAAGTACATACTTTATATATAATAATGTTTACGTTCATTTTATTTTGTATCTAAATAATAAATTGTTGCATTTAATGAGATAAATAAATGTTACAATATATAAAATTATAAAATAAAAATTAAACCCTACTAATCTTTCTGTTTTAGCTAGACTGAAATTAAAATTGAATAAAAGTGTAATATAATTATTATATGATTTTAATATATTTATAAATTTAAAAATTGATGTAATTTTTGTTAAATGAAATTGTACACATAATTAATTTTTGTATTAAATTTTATTACAATAATTTTATAATTTTAGTTTTATTGTTTAAAAATAATTTTTATTTGTTAATAATAAAAATTATACAAATGGACTAAAGTTATTATTATAATCTCAACAATATGTCCAATTAGTGTGATGGCCTAAACCCACCCAATTTGTAAATGATGTCAACCCCAAAACTATACTACTATTCATCAACGAAATCGTGAATAGTGCCATACAACATGGTACAATATGATATTTATTGTGGGATAAAAATAGGTTAGACACGTGGCGGTACGTAAGTCTACGAAGCTCTAACCGACACTTATGGGGCGACTCACCTCACGAGAGATCCCAGCTGAGGCGGGATTTGACCTCATGTAGTTTAAAAGGTATTCATATGAAGGGTACTACGTGGTCTATAATCAGTAATCTATATAATAAGGTTAAAAGAGTAGACCTCACTATGAAATTACCCGAAATATCAAAAAATTTGGTCTCCTAAAGCAAGTAAATGTTTTCCTATATTTCCATATCACCTAGGGGAAGACCACCTGATGTTGCTGAAAGTAATCACCTGAGCTGAGAAGGAATCCTAGCTCAGGTAGTGTCAAAATGTTTACTTGAGGGGATGCCACGTGGCTATAACCAATGGTTCACAAGACATAAATAAAGTGAGTTGTCCTTATTTTGACCAAATTGTGGACACTAAGGAGTTTGGTCTCATATTTCTTTAATAAAATAGTATAATGTCCTCCAAGTGGATAATTTGCATAGGGGATAACCTAAAAAACCACAAATCAAATAGTGTGCATGAGGGACAACCACTTGGCCTGCTAGGTCCCACTTGTCCCACTTATCATTTACAACACCTTGGGACCACTTTTGAGAAGAAATGAACTTACTCCATATGTTCGGGAATGATAAGGTAATTTATGCATCGAATGAGAGCTTGCCACATGGCGAACACTATTGGATAATGCTAGGAGAGCCAATCCATGCTCACCACGTATCCCAGGCCAAGTTTCAATTCAAAAAGAAAAGAAAAGAAAAGTTAGGGTAACATTCTTTTAACCAATCTTAGGCTATGAATAGGTATGATATATATTCATATTTTTCTTCATTTGTAAGGACATTCTAACTTTTACTTTGACTCTTCTTCTTGACTTCTATTTTCTCTCTCTAAAGAGGAAGGAAACTTTGCTCCATTGATCTCCTACTTTAACTTAGGTTTCTTGAAGATAACCTAGAAACACATATTGATGGTGGTCAGTGAGAGGTATTATTCATGTTTCGTCTCCAAAAAGACCATATTTATTTCATTTTCTCCATGTCTTTCATGTGCTACTTGGTTGCTTTCCCTCTTTCTCCATGAATCCGCCTTATATTAGCCAGTTTGAGCTATCAAAGTCAAGCCATAAAATCACTCCCTCAAGGTACTGACTTGAGTGTAAAGTGGGCTCATCGAAAAACCTTCGGCGCCCCTCCTTTGACCGTGTTCTTTACTGCAGGCGGGTTCACCCAGTTTCGGTCCGAGGTCAGCAAGGACAACAAGGTCAGGAAGGTTCGTGACAGCTTGGCATGGAGAACCTGTGAAGTGTGAAAGTTCAGCTCGGGAGTCTCTTCGGGCTTAGGATGAAGCCAAATCGGGTGCGAAATACTGAGTTTAGATTGTTGACTGGGCATTCATCTCTAGTCCCAAATACCAGATTGTCTAGATATCCCACCTCATCAGGGTTGATATTTTACCGCATTAACAATACTGTTCACAACTTGTTTTACCATCTAAATGATGTTGTTGATATAATTTTGCTATAGCCTAAAAACAAATATCATTGAAAATATTTACTGCTAGAGTTATTATATATATATATATATATATATATATATATATACCAAAATCCTGAAACACCTCTTCTCCTCATTTTAGTCACTTCCTCTCCTCCAACACTCACTCTTTGCCTATCCATAACTTTTCTTGTAAGTATTGTAAAATTTATTTTATTTATTTATTTTTATCTTCTTACGATATTTTTATCATCTTATCTATTTTTTATTTATTGTTTTCTTGACCAGTCACAATTTGTGATTTTTTTATTTAGATAATTCTTTTTTATTTAAATTTAGTTATTTTTTTCATAAAAATATAACTCATGTTATAGGTAAAACAATTCTCATGGTTGGTAAATTTACTTAAAATTCATGTTTTTTATTTTTTAGATTTAAATTGAAGAAATTCAAAATTTATGTAGATTATGTAATTTTTTTTATTATTTTGTAACTTAATAACTAATTAGTGAAAGTGGTGGAGACAATTTTATTTTTCAATATTACAAAGTATAAAGCACAAACGTTTCTATATAGTAATGTTTACTTTCTTTTTTATTTTGTATCTAAATATCAAATTATTGCATTTAATGAGATAAATAAATGTTACCATGTACAAAATATTAAAACAAAAATAAACCCTACTAGTCTTTCTGATTTAGTTAGACTTAAATTATAATTGAATAAAAGTGTAGTATAATTACTATATGATTTTAATATATTCATAAATTTAAAATTTTATATTTTTAGACTTTTTATATTTAAATTAAAAAAATTTATGTAACTTTTGTCAAATGAAATTGTATATATAGTTAAAATTTAAATTAAATTTTTGTTTTAAATTAAGTATATTTGTTAATAATAAAAATTATATATATATATATATACACACACATATATATACACCTAAAATACCTCTCCTCCTCATTTTAGCCACTTCGGTTCCTCCAATACTCATTCTTTGTCTATCTATAACTTTTCTTTTAAGTATTTTAAAATTAATTTTATTTATTTCTTTCTTGTTATCTTCTTATGATGTTTTTATCATCTTATCTATTTATTTTATTTTAGTTATTATTTTCCTGACCTATTACAGTTTGTGACTATTTTTATTTAGATAATTCTTTTTTATTTAGATTTTTTTTTCATAAAAATATAAATCATGTTCTAGGTAAAACAATTCCCATGGTTGTTAAATTTTCTTAAAATTTGTATTATTTATTTTTTTAGATTTAAATTGAAGAAATTCAAAATTTATGTAGATTATGTTAATTTTTTTATATTTTATAACTTTATATTTTGTAATATTAAAAAATAAACTTGAATTATTGAATACAAGTTTATTTTTTAATATTACAAAGTATAAAGTATAAACTTTATATATAATAATGGTTACTTTCATTTTATTTTGTATCTAAATAACAAATTATTATATTTAACTATATAAATAATGGTTACAATGTACAAAATCATAAAACACAAACTTAAACCCTACTAGTCTTTCTAATTTAGGTAGATTGAATTTGTAATTGACAAAAGTATAATAAAATTACTATATAAGTTCAATATATTTATAAAATTAAAATTTATATTTTATTCATTAAGAATTTTACATTTTTAGAATTTTTGTATTTAAAGTGAAAATTTTATGTAACTTTTTCAGAATGAAAGTGTAGAAATAAATAAATTTTGTATTAAACTTTATTATAATAATTTTATAACTTTAGTTTTATTGTTAAAAATTAATTTTATTTATTAATAATAAAAACTATACAAATAAATCAAAGTTACAATTATAATCTTAACAATAAGCCCAATTAGTATCATGGACCAACACCACCCAGTTTGTAAACTGTGTCAACTCAAAATCTAAGCCAGTGTTCATGGATAAAAATGTGAACATTGTCGAATCATATAGCACAATATGCACTGTTCACAAGCTGTTTTATCATACAAATGAAGTCGTTGATCTAAGAAAAAGACATCAATTTTACAAAATATATATATATATATATATATATATATATATATATATGGGAATGATTAGTAACATTTATTTTTTACATAAATTTTTACATTAATCTTAATCCTTAGATTAAGTGTCTATTAAGAATCAAGATTGCATCTAATAAACATAAAAAAAATTTACCAACTCATTTAATAAGGTCTTTTATGCCTTCTTTTTTTTTCCTTTTTTATATATAATTTATTAATTTCTCTCCCATTTTAATTTTTCTCTATTATCTATTCTCTTTGCTCAAACATTTTTTAATTTTAATTAACATTTATAATTTAAAAAATTAATGAATTAAGTAATTTTTTTTGAATATTTATATATTAGAATAATTTTAAAAAAATCATGATGTTTTTAGATAAATTAATTAATTAAAATATTTTTTTTAAATTTTTAAGTTTTTCAATTTACAAGTGATAACTAAAATAAAAAATAAAATAGTTTTTATTTAAATTTTTTAGTTTTTTAATTTATAAATGATAATTAAAATGAAAATAAATAATGAAGAAAGAGATTACGTAATAAAAATAAATAAAAAGAAAATTTTACGAATCATGAGATAAAAAAGAGAAAAAAAAGATATAAAGTCTTTAATTAATAAGTATATATATTTATTTTATTTTATTTTATTTAATTTACATCATCCACATAACTTTGATCTAAGAGTTAAGGATTGATGTAAAAATTTATGTGAGTATATATATAAATATAATGTTACAATTATAATCTCAACATTAATCTCAATTAGTATAATGGGTCAATAATACCTAATGCTTGAACAGTTTTTATTATTTAGAAAATTAATTTTTATATAGATTTAATCAATTTTTATGAAAACATAACTTATATAATGTGATTAATCTTTTTAATTTCTGTATTTGTTATTTACACTTATTTTTTGAAAATTTAATAATTTTTTAGGTGTTAAAAATTTATTTGACAAATGCAAAATTCAATGCAATTAGGCAAATCTATTCGGAAATTAAGTGGCTGAAAGTAGTTTATTAATGTCGATCAATGTAGATAATATTGTGTTGCATAAAAAATGCTAAGACAATGTCAGAGATAATCATTTACAAGTATGTTCTTATTTTTCATACTTTCTTCTTTTCTAAGTTATGCTGCTGTATAACCATTTATCAATTGAATTAGGTTGCCAATTTAATTTTCAAATAAACATAAATTTGATAGTTTAAATAAAAAGATATGATATTATTTTTATAATTATTTGTTTTGTGATAGCTTTAAGAAGAGATTCAATTTCAAAGAAAAAACAACAAATATTGATGTGCTTATTTTTATTTTTGCTCTAAGCTTTTTTAACTCATAAATTGTGGTCTTTTCTATTGTAGATATCTTTATTCTTATTAGAGGCATGAGATGCACCAACCCTTTAAATATTATTGCGGTAAATATTTAACCTTTTATTTTCTTAAGGAACATTGAATACCAAAAGAAAGTATGTTTTTGGATTTCTTTAGGCCTTCTTCTTGATCAGTTTTATTGGGCCTAGTTTTATTATTCATAATAAAAGTCTGTAAAAAGCTATGAATATGAGAGTAGGTTATAAAAGTTTTCTATAGATTTATGTTTTAATTTCTTATTCTAACTAAAGTTTATCTACATTTTTCTTAATTTACTTATCTCAATTAATATTTTGCAGTCTCATAGAAAAATAAATATATTTAAGAAGCAATTGATGAGATGCAATGCACGTGGATAAAGAGTGTTGGTTCATAAATAACTTATAATATTAGAAAATTTTAATTTGACAGTTTTTTAAGGAAAATTATATGATTGTGTTATTTATTCTAATAATATTGTTTGTCAGATTTTTTAGTACAAAAGTCAAATTTTGTTGGTTGTTTTTAAGAGTAATTTTTGTAGGAAAGGGATTAATATGGAATTAATCTATTGATAAACAAAATTTTATTTTCTGATTAATAAGTATTTATTAACATTATTGTTTCTAATCTTTCAATGCAACTAGTAATGAAATTACTACTTCTTGTAACATCTAAGATATTTTATTTATGAAACTAGCTTATAATCAAAATATACTACATGATCATTTTTAATTATATAAAAAATTAATTTATGTTTATAAAAATATAGATACCGGTTTACAAAGAATCAATTTTATATGAAAAGAGAAATGTAATTGTATCTTAAATTAAAAAAAAAAAAGAAATTGTGAAAATTAATATTATTTTATTATTTTTTGAGTCATTTAAAAATTGATATTAATAAGAAAAAGTTTTAATAACATTCAAATAAAACTAAGTATATGAACTGATTTCAAAATTAAAAGACAACTAAAAAAATTAGTATATTACATTTATTATATAATTGAGGTATCTTAAACAGTTCATTAGATTATTTACATAGTATGTAAATAATGATAGAGATGACTTCTTATTCTTATAGTGGTCTACAATTTATTTTAATAGTGCAAATCCATATCAACAATACAAATTCTTATTTTCTAAGTATATAGCTTGCAATTATTCTCTACACCTAGTGTGTAATCTAACCAATTCCATTGAAGCAATTATAATCACCAAATTTTACAAAAAAAAAATATCTACAACACTGTTATGATTTAATTATCCAAATCAATTGTAAAATATAGAGTGGATAACTGTTAATAATTTAATCTTCAAAAGCAACATATATTACAACACAATCCATTTTTAACATTTAATTAAAGGAATGTCATTCTTACAATAATTCAATAATAGTGAAAATATAGTAATTAATACAAAACTACAACTTTCTTTTTACTGTACCAAAACAAACAAAAGTAAATATATGTTTATATATACTAACATTTTTATAACCAATAAATGTAGCTTACCGTAGATCTTGTTGTTCAGTTGTGTTAATGCTTCCCTTTTTTCAATTCGGCTAATAAATTGCTCTCTTATTTCTCTTATCAATTATCATTCATGTCTTCTTAATCTTTCTATTTACTGCATCAATCATAATTTAAGATATCTCATAAATCACTTCACTCATTATCATCCCTAATTAATGCTTACATTTAAAAATAATAATAATAATAAAAATAGTAAAAATAAAAATGTTTATTTATGTTTAATATTTAATAAAAATAAAATGTTTGTTTACATTTATGATTTATTTTATCTATGTTTAATATTTAATAATTTCATAAATTTAATAATATTTTGCAAAACTGCTATGTAAATATATAAATGTCATTACATTTTAATGTTTTAAAAAAAAAAAATTGAGTTACCATTTTTGGTTTGGTTACTCTAAAAGTCTAAATTGGGCCTTTCTATTTTCATTTTCATTCTCTCAGTTAAATAATAGAAATATTAAGTCTATATTTAATTTCTACACTCATTGATGTAGAGCCAGTTAGAAATTATTGTGATATTTTAAAAAATAATCAGCCAATAAAAATAGTTGGATTTAGATAAACAATACTGTTAAAAATTTAGATAAAATAATTAAAAATTGCTTACATTATTGTTAAGTTTTTTAAACTGTTCACTATTTATATAATATAAAATGATATAAATATCCTATTGTTCAACACTGTTCACCTTTATAAATAAATTTACTCTATTTTTAATATAATTAAATTTATTTTTAAAGATTATGTGTTAGTGATAATTTTTGAAGTTAATATGTTAGATATTATACTAACAAATAAATTCAAAAATATAATGTTTAACAAATTTGATTCAATAATTAACACTAAAACATAATATTTAAAAATAAATTTAAATTTAAATTTTAAAAATAATTTAATTATCTTTTACTTTTAATGTATTTTATTTATATATTTTATAATTAATTTTAAAAAAATATGAACTAAAAATATTTATATAAATTTATTTATTAATAAAAATTTATGTCATTTTATCGAGGTAAAATACATTTACTCTCACATAACCCTGAAACATTTTTTTTTTCCTTTTCTTTTTGTTTTCTTTTCTTTATAGCAGCTAGATGGCTACCTACCCAATATTTGCTACATGGGGATAGTATATGGGTTGTTTTTAAGGACATTTGATGATGATATATAACTGAATTAATGAATTTAAGACATCTATCTGTCTAGGAAGGGTCCTTCTACGATACTGGAAAAGTTTTCAGTATTGATAACGTAATAAATATGAACTATTAGATGAGGTCAATGGTCCATAATTTTTCTTTTTTTAAAAATATTAATTTAATTTTTAAAATTTTTTTTTTAAGTTACCGGTTGTATAAAGTTTTTTTTTTACTTTTAGTCAATCTCAACAAGTCTTACGGTATTTTTTTATTTTTTTTTTAACTTTTAGTCAATGTCAAATTTCTTTCTCTAACCTAATTTCAGTGATTTACAACTTCTCTATCACAATTACTATAATTAAATCGTATACTCTTCTTTTTTGCTGAAAGTTTCAGAATATAATTAATTAAGTGAAATTTATTTTTTATTTTATTTTATTTGTTTATTTATTAAAATCAAATATTATAGTTAAAAAATATGGTGTGAATTTTTTTTTTTGGGAAATTTTGTCTCTTTGTAGTTGAAGATTACGAAAAACCTGTTAGATTAAAAAAATAATTTAGTAACCTATTGATTTGTTTGGTTGTAAAGTTTTATTTGTCTGTAATTAAGTAACTTATTGGATTAAATATTAAGTTAAATTATTAAATGAGATAACTTGTATAAAAAACATAATGCTTATAAACGTTTAGATTAAAAATTAAAAAATATAAGCCAATATGAAATAGTAAAATTGACCATTAATTTCATAAATTCAACATTAAAAATATAAATGAACTAAGAAAAATGTAAATTAACGTAAAATTATAAAATGACAATAATATAATTGTAAAAAAATAAAAAAAATTAATTGTGACATAAACAATATAAATGTACATAAATATTGTAATCTTGACATAAAAAATTAAATTACAACGTAAAATTTGTATGTAAGACATAATACTTGTAGATGTATAAGTCAGTATAAAATAGTAAAATTGAATATCAGTTTTATAAATTCAACATTAAAAATATAAATAAACTTAAATAAATGTAAATTAACATGAAATTGTAAAATGATAACAATATAGTTGTAAAAAAACTAAAATAATTTTAATTGTGACATAAAATGTATAAATACACATAAAACTTATAATTTTGATATAAAAAATTAAATTACAACGTAAAACTTATACGTAAGATATAATACTTGTAAACGTTAAAATTAAAAATAAAAAAAATATAAACTAATATAAAATAGTAAAAATAAACATCAACTTAGAAGTTCAACATAAAAAATGTTAATAAGCTGAGATAAATGTAAATTAACGTAAAATTATAAAATAACAACAACCTAGTTTTAAAAAAAATTAAAATAATTTTAATTGTGACATAAAATATATAAATGCACATAAAACTTATAATCTTGATATAGAAAATTAAATTACAACGTAAAACTTATATGTAAGATATAATACTTGTAAATGTTAAAAATAAAAATAAAACATAAATCAACATAAAATAGTAAAAATAAACATCAACTTATAAATTGAATATAAAAAATGTAAATTAACGTGAAATTATAAAATGACAATAATATAGTTGTAAAAAAATCAAAAGAATTTTAATTGTGACATAAAATATATAAATGTATATAAAACTTGTAATCTTGATATAGAAATTTAAATTACAACGTAAAACTTATATGGAAGATATAATACTTGTAAACGTTAATTAAAAAATAAAAAATATAAGTCAACATGAAATAGTAAAGTTGAACATTAACTTCATAAATTCAACATTAAAAATATAAATAAACTGAGATAAATATAAATTAACGTGAAAATTTAAATATAACAAAATAAATAAAAATATAACATAAGAATTGTAAATCAATATTCTACTTGTAATCTTATTATATAAAATTAAATTTGTGAAAAAAAGTACAATACATATAAAATTATAAAATTATTTACAAATTTTACATAGTTTGATATAATAATAATAATAATAATAATAATAATAATAATAATAATAATAATAATAATAATAATAATATAAACAGAATATTTGTAACACATAAACATGTGTTTTAATATATATTTTTCTAAATGTATGAGTATGCTTTACAAAAAATTATTATTGATGCTTTTATTTATTTTAATGATTTAAATAATTTTATTTTATATGTGTACTAATTGATTTTTTTCGCATTCTTCTCTTTTTCTTTATGATTGCATGACATTAAATAAAATATCATTTTATAAATAGTAAATATTAACAATTTAATAATAACACCCATATTATGTCAAACTAAATTTGCATTATATATGATTAAGATTTCTAGCAATATCATTTTACTTTTCTTAATTATCCATTTCAAAATTTCTTGTTTATATATATTTGTACATTAAATGTATACTTTTTTTACTTACAATTTATCAATTTCAAGATATTCTAATTTTTTTAAAATAATGCAATGTTAATTATAAGGTCATTTTATTATACTAATCATTCTCAAATATTATAATATCGTTTACATCTTTAAAATAACATATATATTTTTATTAATTTATATAAGTACAATCATCATGATTAATATACAAGATGTGTCTTATTTTCTAATATTGAATTTTGAGTTGCAATAATTTATGTTATTAATAATAATTTTTTAAAAAAATAAAGAAAGTATAAATTTTTATAAATCTAAATTAATTCTTTTTGAATACATTATTTCTAATATGCATAACACATTATTTACCATTAATGTTTTTTACTATAATACATAATTTTGTATTTCAAATATATTTTTAAAAATAAATTATAACAAAATAAATAAATATATTAAAAAATAAAAAAGTGAGGAAAATAATCTTTAATCTGGATAATAGGTTAATTTTACATGTTACTTGTTAAATAGGTTAATTATTATTAATATAAAATGAATAGTTTAGATTTAATTTTAAAATTTAAGGGTTAATAAAAGTGAGTTATTGATACTGAGATAAAGTATCCCAGTATCATAGAATTTTCCGTCTATGAAACATTTCTTTTGTTTTCGGTTATTCCTAATTGTAGGAATGGTTCAAATTTTAATTAGTTTGGTTATAATAAAAGATTGGATCAAGGATATTAAAGTGTTCATGATTTAATTAATTAGTTATACAAGTTTTAATAATTTAAAATTTTATCTTAAAAGTCTTAATCGTTAATATTTACAATAGATTTGAATAAAAATTTATAATTTTATAAGTATGCTCGTATTAGTTATTATATTTAATTCTTCATAATTTTAGTAAATAAAACATATTCACTTAAATTTTGTATAACATACAAATATCATTAACTTTTAAAAAAAGGTAAAAGTACCTAACTAACTATTTATAATAGAAAATAAGTATTTTTTCCAATATTATTGTCTTAAATTATTAAAAGATTTAAAAATGACTACGATATTATTATTTTTACTTTTTAATAACTAATATAATTTTATTTTAATATTTAAATTTAAAAATTATAAAAATATTTTTATCCTTAATTATTTTTTTTTAAATTTGATTGTCAATTTTTTACAATATGTAAATTCTTTGACAAAATTCGTAAAATGGTCAAAATATTATTGTAATTTTTAAATTTAAATATTAAATTAAAATTATATTAATTATTAAAAAAATAAAATAATAATACTATAATAATTTTATAAGTTTTTTAATAGTTTAAAACAATATATAATATTGGGATAAAATACTTATTTTTTATGATAAAAAAATTTCTATAATAGCGAGATTAAGAATTCCATATATCACGCAAGCTGATAGTCATTGTCCTCGCCCAAAGTAGCCATTATCCACATCACCCAATCACCACCGACCATAACAATGTCATCAAGCAAGTTTTGTCAAAAACAACTTCTCACCTTCTTCTCTCTCAATTTCTACAACTATATATAATATATATATATATATATATATATAATTGTATTGGGGTAAAAATAGGCTAGACAACGTGGGCGGTACGTAAACCTACGACGCTCTAATCGGCACCTATGGGACGATCCGTTCATGCTGAAAACCTACCTCACCTCGGATCCCAGCTGAGGCAGGATCCGACCTCAGGCAGTATAAAGGGTGTTCACATGAAGGGTGTCACGTGGTCTATAACCAATAATCCACATAGATAGGGCAAAACGAATGGACCTCACTTTGGAACAGCCCCAAAAGTTAAGGGATTTGGTTCCCCCAAAAATGTGAAAAAGGTGTCCTATGATCCTAGGTCACCTGGGGGGACCACCTGAAATCGTCCAAAATAGAAAGCTGACCAAGGAGACAGTGTAGCACCTTGGTAGCTGAAAAAGAGACCCCACCTGACATGGTCAACCTTTGAGGGACCACGAGTAGAGGCGAATGAGCATTCGCCACCTGTACACAAGGGATAACGTAATCCACTACTCGAATCAAATCGTGCCATGTGGTATGTAATCTCGGATAAGGTCTTAAAGACCAATCCCTGCTCACCAAGGGACCAATCCTTACTCACCAAGTGTCCCTAGTCTTGACTCCGAGCTAAAGTTTCAAGCTTGGGAAGAGGAAGGAAATGAGGAACTAGGGCAACATTGTTTGGCCAATCATGTGTCCACAAAGGTATAATATAAAAAGACATTTATGTCAAGGTAAAATAGATCTCCTTCAAGCTAGAACTCATTTTTCACTCACACACGCCACAAGCACAAGTCTCCTCATGATTGTTCTCTCTAAACAACAAGGAGACAACCTTAACACCCATTGAAGGTTGTCCCTTGAGGACGGTTTTACTGTTCCAGCTTCCCTAAAGGCCATACTTATTGCCTTCTACATGTGTTTTGTGTGCCATTTGGTCCATTAGCTCCTAGCTACAGACTCCTCCTTATATTAGCTATTCCAAGCTACCAAAATCGAGCCATAATATCACCCCCTCAAGGTACTGACTTGAGCGTCGAAGTGGGCTCGCCGGAAAACCTCTGGCGCCCCCCTTTTGACCGTGTTCTCTGTTGCAGGCATCCTCACCAAGTTCGGGTCCGAGGTCAGCAAGGAGAGCGAGCTCAGGAAGGTTTCAAGCGATTTGGCCCGGGATCAACGTGGCGTGATAGGTCAGGTTGGGAGCCTTCGGGGTTAGGTAGAGACTAAATCGGGTGCGGAATACTGAGCTCAGACTGTTGACTGGGCATCCATCTTCAACTCGGATACTAGATCAGCAAGGCATTACCACCTTACCTGGGTTGATATTTTCACGCATCAACAGTGGCGCCGTCTGTGGGGATCCAGAACGAAAGGTCCCGCTACAACCTACGTGCCCGTTAGAGAAGCCAAATGCCTAACTTCGAGGCCCCAATAGGGTCCAGAAGAGAGGTCACGCAGGAGCCCGGCCAAAGCAGTAGCCCACCTTCGGCTCCGCCTCAGGACGAGTATGCAGAAAGTCAGAACGTGAGAGCACTTGACCCAGGCCCCAGCAGGAAGGGAAAAGAGAAGGCCACCACCAGCTGGGACGTGGAGGCAGAGAAAGCTAAGGAGGTGAGAGAGCTGGCTAAAACTAGATCACAGTTTCAACACATAATGAAATACCTGTGCGACAACCTGGGCATACCGCCTCCTCCTCCTCGAAATCTAACAAGTCGACTGGGAAGTCAACCTAAAAGCAACCCTGCTCAGGTGGAGCCATCCACACATAGTCAGCATGGAGCACTACTACGACCATCCTAGCTGAGGACGAACGCCAGAGAACCGCCCAGAAGTTACCGTGGTGAACATCGATCAACTCCTAGTAATTGACCCAAGCAAGTAAGAAGTCAACTTGAGGGACTTGTGTATGGCAACTTGAGGTACTCCTTGATAGGCCCGATGCCAAGGAAAAGGTAACAATCTTGAACCTCCTTACGTGGAATGATTACTTATCATGCAAGAAGAAATGAGACAGCTCAGGTTCAGCAAGGGGGAGCCCAGCTCACCTGATATCTTGGGAGATTTAACTGCCCCCTTTGCTGACTCAGTAAAGAATGCAACCTTACCTGGGAGATTCAAAATGCCTCAACTTGACCCCTACCATAGACAATCCGACCTTGTGGCACATGTGAAATTTTTTCAGAATTTGATGTTGGTTCAAGGAGTGCCCGATGAGATAATGTGTAAGGTGTTTCCAACCACCTTGAGTGGGCCGGCTAGAATATGGTATAAGAAGCTTTCGTCAGGAAGTATAAGGGACTTCACCACTTTTGCCAGCAAGTTTGTCCTCAATTTCTAAGGAGCCAAGCCATCTATTAAGGACTATTCTTCTCTTCAATACGTCAAGTAAAGAGGTATAAGAAGAAACAAGATACTAGGCCATCTAGGCCTATCCCTCCTCAGCAAGGGCTAGTCCTGCGTCAGCAAGATAGCTAAATGGTGCTACTGCCTTACAGGTGCCTACCTCAACTTGGACCAGAGCCAGTGAGGCCTAAGCCCTCACCATCGCCAAGGGAAGTGCATCAATTACCGAGAAGAGAATCCGCTACTACACATGCCTACCATCACCTAAAGCTGAAGGTGGTGACTAGGTCAGGGTTGTCAAGGGGAACCAGCTGGAGAAGCAACCTAGTATCAACCCAGCTCAGGAAGGACCACCGCACTTAGTCACTATAGTGCTTAACCAGGACTATCCCAGCTCAGGACACACTTCTATTAACTGCTCAGATGTTATCACAACAACTAGAGATTACTACCAACAATAAGCTTGAGAGTCGTAAGAGCCAACTTAATGGGTTTATCCATGGTGATTTAGGATATGCCCTATTGATGGAGCCTCCAAAGGACGGTAACTCTAAACCTTCTTCTGTGAAATATTTGTGGACTACCTATGGTGATCTAGGTGACTTTTTTGTTCTCCATGCTGATATGGTTAGAAATGCTTGCTGATATGGTTAGAAATGCATGCTTATTTAGAAATTTTGGAATATCTTACATATATTACCACCAAGGTCAGGTCGACTTGGTAGCCCATATTGTTTTCCATGATTTGATACTTTATGTGTAAATATTTTGTATAGTGTTGGATGGATTGATAAGGACTTAAGTATAAGAAGCTTTCATTTGGAAGTTGTGGGATTTTTGTATGTTCATCAGTGGCTTTGTCCATTATTACCAAGGTGCGACCCCACTTCAGCAAGGACAAGTCCCACTTCACCAAGAATACATCTACGCCAATACACCAGTGTTATACTAGTGTCCATTTCAGCAAAAATATTTCCCACTTCATCAGGAAAATCCACTTGTGTCAGCACCATATAGGCACCCATCTCAGTAAGGACAAGGCCCACCTCAGTAGGGACAAGTCCCACTTCACCAGGAATACATCTACGCCAACACATCAGTGTTATACTGGTGCCCATTTCAGCAAGAATATTTCCCACTTCATCAGGGAAATCCACCTACGCCAGTATCATACAGGCACCTATCTTAGTAAGGACAAGTCCCACTCTACCAGGGATACATTTATGCTAGTGTACCAGTGCTATATTGGTGCCCATTTCAGCAAAAATATTTCCTGCTTCATCAGGGAAATCCACCTGTGCCAGTACCATACAAGCACCTACCTCAATAAGAAGAACTCTCATTTCATCAGGGATATATCTACGTCAGTGCATCAGTGCCATTCAGTTGACCATGTTAGCAAGGTATCATCCCACCTCATCAGGGATACTGTCAATGCCTACACCTTCTAGACGTCCACCTCCTCTATTGAAGGAGCCAATTCTCCAACTAAGAAAACAAGTGGAATCTATCTACTATTCAGTATATCATCTCTTGAACACCTTCAAAGAAGGGATTTTCTACATCATTAAATATGAAGGCCTCTTGATGAATCCTTCCAAGAAAGCAATCACATGTTGAATGAAGAATCTACAGAGGAATTTGTACTTGTGGTTAAAAAAAAAAAAAAAAATTCAAGAAGAAAGACAACCTGAAGATATCCAGAAAGATAACAAAGGTCAGTTGGGATTCTAGGTGACTTCGTCTACACCATCAGTGGGGGACCCACCTTAGCTGGGATTTCTCCAGTAAAGCAAGGAAGACACAATTTTGTGATCTCACTTTATCTCACAGAAATCATGAAGTCAAACCTCAAAAAGGATATCCGAGATGACCTCTACTCAAATCTTGTTCAGCGAGAAAGATACAAGATATGGTCTACCCGCATGACGACGCCTTAGTCACCTCTAAGAAGGTGGTTAGTAAGGATGTACCTGGAATCCTACCTGACGCAAGAATCTTTTTAGACATCTTGTTTAAGGAAGCTTTTGACAAGCTGGGTTAGACATCAGCAGGGATACAATAGTCATAAAATGATTATTCTCCATATACCACTTGAAGATAAAGTTTTCGGTGAAAGACCGTATTGGACTTATCAAGAGGGATCAACATATAGTAAGAAGGTGTTATCCCACCTCAGTAAGGATGTGCCTTCAAGTATTCATCCTTGATCCTAGAACACCAAACTTAAACAATGAGATAAACTTGTTGAAGAGTTGGAGTCTATCCAGCTTAGCAAGAATGATCTTATCCAGTCTAAGCTCATCTGAGATCCAAGCTTACTTGGTAAACCAGCTGAGGAAGTATTATTTGTTACATTGGTCAAGCCCAATGTTGATCTCGATATTCTATTGCCATATTATTTATCGCCAAGTCTTATGTGACTGCGATTTTCGTATATATTCTCCCGGAAAGGCCTAGGTGTGTTATATCATTGCTTTGGTTTTCATAAAGCATTTTTTGGGAAAAACACCACATAAACTGGATTGGATATTATTTGCTCCCCCCATAAGAGAAGGATACTAATCCCAGCTCATAAGGGATATCAAGCCGGTATATCCCAGTTAAGCTCGGCAAAACATCAAGCACATAGACCCTTGCTCAGTACGGAGGCAGCATCTTTCTAAGAATAACTTTCAGTGCTAGCAGAGCCAGTCATTAACAATATCTACATCATCTTCTGTTTCTCTCAGCTCAGTCGACAACTTCAGCATGAATATAAGAAAGAGTCAGAGCCTGGTATCCCACATGAGCAAGGAATATACATCAATAGTACTTGGGATGCCAAATCCGAGGCCTCGCTAAAGCCTAAGCGAGCCATGCTACTAGCCTTCTTGACATCAACAAATAAAAGGGCAGATTTTCATATAGGAATCACTTGAAGCATATGAGAGGACCTGAGGAAGAAGAAAATGTAGAAGGAAGAAACTGA
The DNA here is from genome assembly GCA_028052125.1 of Melia azedarach. Lineage (NCBI taxonomy): Eukaryota > Viridiplantae > Streptophyta > Magnoliopsida > Sapindales > Meliaceae > Melia > Melia azedarach. The sequence goes on from CM051406.1 coordinate 3,296,105, forward strand.
AAGGTTAGCTCTGACTTAAAGTAGGAGCTGACTAAAGCTGGGGGACCGCATGTAGAGTCCATCCCAGCGTATACAACCCTGCTGAGCTCTTCCATGACATCGAATTGAGTTGGGTAGAAGTAAGCTCAAGTAGGCTTGGTATTTTCACAAAGAGAGACTACATCATCATCAAGAACGACAACCTTGTTTAAGCCATGCTAGCTAGCCTTGTATTCAGCCTCAGCTTTGCCAAATACTTTTTGAGAAAGAGGTTGGATAGTCAAGAACGACTCCTAGCTGATCACGTACCAGGGACTCCAAGGTCACCTAGGAAACCTGCCTTACTTGCCAAAAACATGCTAGGCTAATCAAGCTTCCATCTAAGAATCTGACCCTGCTCAGCTCGCTTTGGCCCTTGCTTAGTAGGGAATCAAACTATTTTTTCCAGCAGAAAGAAGCCAACCTAAGTTGGTGCACTACACCACCAGCAAGATAGCCATAATGGAATGAAGAAGAATCATCCTAGAGTTAAGATGGATTATCCTTGATCATAATGAAGTTTCACCAAGCTCAACACTAGAAGATAAGGGATCTCGCCAAGCTTAATCTCAAGCCTACCTTGATAAAAGAAAGGCAGGATAACCCAATGAGATGAGATTGTAATGGCCTCACAAATATTACTTTAAGTACACTGATCCGAGCTGAGGAAGAACGACCTCCCAGGTCAGGAGAGAATTTACGCCCATGTCAATCCTAGCTCAGCACGGTTCAGTCTCCAAATAAAAGGGAATAATCCCTTAATTTCGCCCAAAAATAAAGTAGAAATTTCGCCAAGCCCTACCCAGATGAAGGGGAGGGAAGAGCGACATGAGCTCGGAAACATTTTTCGCCATAAATTTACATTATAAGCCATCTCGGATCACTCTGAAGAGGTGACGAGGTGTGCATGCACCCCAAGGTGGCAAGAGAAAGACCATCAAGGAGGAGGGATAACAATGTAACGTGGGATAGGAACTCTTAGAAGCTTCCAACGCCTTCGCCATTTCCTTAGCCATTGGAAGCTGGGGGACCTCTGTTATGGGGTAAAAATAGGCTAGACACGTGGCGGTACGTAAACCTACGACGCTCTAATCGGCACCTATGGGACGATCCGTTCATGCTGAAACCCACCTCACCTCGGATCCCAGCTGAGGCAGGATCCGACCTCAGGTAGTATAAAGGGTTTTCACATGAAGGGTGCCACGTGGTCTATAACCAATAGTCCACATAGATAGGGCAAAACGAGTGGACCCCACTCTGGAACAGCCCCAAAAGTAAAGGGATTTGGTTCCCCCAAAAATGTGAAAAAGGTGTCCTATGATCCTAGGTCACCTGGGGGGACCACCTGAAATCGTCCAAAATAGAAAGCTGACCAAGGAGACAGTGTAGCACCTTGGTAGCTGAAAAAGAGACCCCACCTGACGTGGTCAACCTTTGAGGGACCACGAGTAGAGGCTAATGAACATTCGCCACCTGTACACAATGGATAACGTAATCCCCTACTCGAATCAAATCGTGCCATGTGGCATGTAATCTCGGATAAGGTCTTAAGGACCAATCCCTGCTCACCAAGGGACCAATCCTTGCTCACCAAGTGTCCCTAGTCTTGACTCCGAGCTAAAGTTTCAAGCTTGGGAAGAGGAAGGAAATGAGGAACTAGGGCAACATTGTTTGGCCAATCATGTGTCCACAAAGGTATAATATAAAAAGACACTTATGTCAAGGTAAAATAGATCTCCTTCAAGCTAGAACTCATTTTTCACTCACACACACTACAAGCACAAGTCTCCTCATGATTGTTCTCTCTAAACAACAAGGAGACAACCTTAACACCCATTGAAGGTTGTCCCTTGAGGACGGTTTTACTGTTCCAGCTTCCCTAAAGGCCATACTTATTGCCTTCTACATGTGTTTTGTGTGTCATTTGGTCCATTAGCTCCTAGCTACAGACTCCTCCTTATATCAGCTATTCCAAGCTACCAAAATCGAGCCATAATATCACCCCCTCAAGGTACTGACTTGAGCGTCGGAGTGGGCTCACCAGAAAACCTCTGGCGCCCCCCTTTTGACCGTGTTCTCTGCTGCAGGCATCCTCACCAAGTTCGGGTCCGAGGTCAGCAAGGAGAGCGAGCTCAGGAAGGTTTCAAGCGATTTGGCCCGGGATCAGCGTGGCGTGATAGGTCAGGTTGGGAGCCTTCGGGGTTAGGTAGAGACTAAATCGGGTGCAGAATACTGAGCTCAGACTGTTGACTGGACATCCATCTTCAACTCGAATACTAGATCAGTAAGGCATTACCACCTCACCTAGGTTGATATTTTCACGCATCAACATATATATATATATATATATATATATATATATGGGTTCTAACTCAAGTTCGAATATTGTGTTGCCTATTATTAGAAGATAGCAAAACTATTGTAAGATTACCATTGTGATTTTGAATCCCGTCTTGATGTTTGTGCTTAATTATTTTTGTGGAGTGGATTGATGCTTGTTATGGTGTAACTGTTTTATGGGTATTCATCAAATAGTAAAGAATATAAGCATTAATAGTTAGGATATATTTTGACTGATAACGTGAGACAACATCGACAAATCGAGTTGAGGCTTCTGTCGCCTTCTTGTCTTTGCATAAATTGGCGATGACTTTACTTTGTGGCATGGGGTAGTGATTTATGAAAAAGGGTAGTTGTTTGTTTTTACAATTGGTAGAAAGGTGGCTGTTGTTGCCTCGTCTGTTTTTGTTTGCAGAAATTCTGGTATTTTATTTTTTATTTTTGAATTTTAGTTAAAAAAAAAAAGTAAATGTAAATGGTATAAGTTTTGGGTCAGGTTTTGTAGGATTTGATTTTGTTTCTTTGGAATTTAGATTTTCATGAATTATCTAATAAATTAAATTTTAATTTTTTTGCATATCAAAGTCACGATCTATTAAGCTAACCAATGATCTCTCCAACTAACCCTAAATAGATAAATATAAATTGATTTGATTTTAAATTTTAACTAAATTTAGTCTATTTAATTTTTAGCTCTTATGTCCATTAAACACATTAACAGGAGCCGATTAATGGTAGAGAACTTAACCTATTTTCTAATATTGACCATTTAAATGATTATACGCGATATATCTTAAGAGAGGAAAGTGATAATATCTCAATGTTGTTATAAATATTCTAGAATATATATATATATATATATATATATATTAAAAAATATAAAAAATTATGTTAAATAAATGACATAATTATTAAATAAATAACTCGTTTAATAAATGAGTCGAGTTAGAGTCTCAATTCTTGACACGATATATCATACTAAAACTTTAATATTGATTCATGTATCAAATATGTAAGTCCTAGTTGGTACATAAATGCTAAAACTTTAATATTAATTCATGATATACAAACTTTATATACTCTTATCTATCAAATGCATATACTGAAGTGAGAAGCAAGTTCCCATATTTTAGTAGGAAAAAGTCAAGCCAAGTTTAAAGGAAGCAAATAATTAATGGAGAGGAAGGTGGAGGTTGGGGATAAAAAGAATTGGAAGGCATTTCACTACCTGGCATTGCATTGTAAGTGTCTTGAACAGTAGATCAAATGGTCATTAGTTAGACCAGCTGCTTGCATGAATAAGTGAATAGTAGTTGGTCCAACAAACCTGAAACCCTTTTTAACCATGTCTTTGCTTATGCTTTCTGATTTTGATGTCTTCACTGGGATCTTCTGCCTTGATCTATATTCCTTATTTATTGCCTTCTTATTCACAAATCCCCACAAGTATTTCTCAAATGATCCAAACTCTTTCTTAACCTGCACTTGATATTCAACTACTCTAAGTTAATTAATTAGCATAAAACTAATAAGAGTTGATGGATAAAACTGACCTTCAAAATCTAACTTGCGAGGCTTGAACTTATGTTCTTATTTATATTGTTGATTTTAGACCATATGCTATTTAAGATTATAAAAATCCACCACCTACAGCAATAATTATCAATACTTAAGAGTTTGTTTTGAATTACTATTGAAGAATATAAAAGTAATTTTAAACAGTAAAAAATATTCAATAAAAAAATTATAATCATTTTTTATAAAATTATCTATTTCCTAAATAAATTTTTAAAAAAAAGAGAAGAGTTACTTCTTAAAATTTAATTTAATTTTTAAAATAAAAATTAATCGTACGTAAATAATTATTAAGTTTCAACTTTAATTAAGAAATTATGTTTTTAAAAATAAATATTTTTATTTTATATTTAAAATTTTTATAAAAATTATTTTAAATTAACATGTGTGCACATGCACCCGTATATATAAACTCTTATCCAAAAATTTAAAATTTATTTATCATTATATACATTTTTAGCTGCTTTTATATGTATATAAACTCTTAACTAATATTTAATTTTTAATATTATATTATTCTTTATATACATTTTCGTTATTTGTATTATCACATTATTTTAACAATAAAATTTAATTGACAAATGCACAAAATTACTTTTTAAATTCACGATATTTTTTAAAATAAAAAAATTAAATATTTATATAATACAGTTGAAATAAATTATTTTAAAATTCACAGTAATTATACTAAATAATACGAACTTATAAGTAGAATTCACCTTGAAAAACTAGCACAACAAAGATATTTATGAATTTATTTTCACATTTATATTATTATTTTTAACCCATGTGACATTTAAGATCATAATAAAACTTTTTCTTGATTACATATTTATATGCAGCTCTTCCTCTATGTATATGCATATGGATCAGACATCTCTAGTGAAAAGATTGTAATAGAATTAAGGATTTGTGATTGATTAATACCTGGAGAATCCTATGGGAATTGTCAACAAAACCTCTAACTTGGCTTATATCTATCCCATATCTAGAACTTATTGATGTTATCTTCTTTTCAGTAAACTTGGCAATAACTTCTGCTTCAAATCCTGAAAAAGCTTCTCTGCAATGGATAAGAAAATACCAAACATCCAACCAATTCATCAATTAGATTTAGTTGAATATTCTTTAAACAATTAAAAAAAAATCATTTAGTATAGTTTTGATATAGAATTTTTAGAATAAATATTTAATTAGTAGAATTTTTAATAAAATTTTATGAATTGTTTCCAATCACAGATAATGTTTGAAAAAAATTAAATAATTATTTTCATAGATAAATTCTTAATGTTTTATTTTGAAAAATATAAAAATTTTAAAATAAAATAAAAATATTTTAGAAATTTTCATTTTTAATAAAATTCAAATTTTAAAGTTTTTTAATAAAAATTAAAGAATTTTATATTTTCAAAAGTCCTTTAATTCTAGTCAAATCATGTTCAAAAATTTCAAAATAATTTTAACATTAAAAAATAGTCCTTTCACTAATTAAAAAATCAAACCATATGAACAATAAAAAAGACCCTAAATTAATTAAAATATCAAATTAATTACCTTAATGATTGGCGTTTCTTCAAGACTGAAGTCCAGTCTGATCCAACTTGTGAAGCAGTCAACACTAGCAATTCAAACAACAACCTGCATATATAACATAAGATAACATAACATAAAAGCAAATTAATAAAAATATAAAATTCAAAAGATTGATTGAACCAAAGAGAGAAAGAGATAGAAAATTATTACTGATCATCATGAACAGGAACTCCCCATTCTTCATCATGATAGGCAACATAAATAGGATCTGCCCAAACAATACAAAAGATTAATTTCCACCAAAATCCTGAGATTTCATTAATTCTCTTCAACAAATGCGTACATATACCTGAATTAGGTGTTATGAAACTGCATCTCTTTTGCTCTTGACTGATATTAGGATTAGCCAAGGAATCAAACCCAGATAGCTTTGCTTCGAAGTTGGCAGATTTTGTTGTTCTTCTTCCATAATGAGCAATTCTCAATTTTCTTTGCTCTTGGATAATTGCAGCTTGTTGTCTCCTGGCTGTTGCTATGCTTCCAGGAGCTTCAACTATCAAAGCAGAATCATAAGATGCTGCAACTCCAACTCCAACTCCAACTCCAACACTAGTACTCTTCTTGGGCTTCTTGGAATTTGGCTCATTTGGGTTGTTGCCTCTCTTTACTGCTGGGGGTATGGGCGATTTTATCTTTGGAGAAATAGGAGGAGACAATGACGAGTTACAAGGAGATTTTAGTGAGGCAATTTTTGCTTGCTTAATGGAATTCATTCTTGGTTCAAGAACATAATGCTGCTGCTGCTGCTGCTTGGATTTGTAAGAAGAACACATTTCAAGTCTAATTGGTTGAACTAGTTTGAGAAATTATGGGGAGAGAAGAATATGGAATGGGTTTCATTTGTTTATGATAAATTTGAAATTGTAATGTGGGACATATTTTGTGAATTTGTAACATGGAGGAGTGGTCATCTGCCTTACAACTTCTTGCTAGGGGTATTGCTTTTTCCTAATGCCCCCACCACCAGACATTGACACCATCCTAGCTATCTTCTGCATAATACAAGACTAAACCATGTAAAATTAACTGTCTTTTATCATCTAGACACATGTTTTCAAGTTGAATTATTTAATATTCACGTGCCATATGTAAAATAAGTTAAGTTAGTTGAATTAATTAATATTATTGTGTCATAATGAAATATGTAAAATAAGTTAAGTTAGATTAAGCGTCTATTTATTTATTTTTATCGTAAGTCTAAAAACAATTATTCAAATATTTAAGAGGTGATTATTTTTTAACTTATATTTAAAAACTTATTAAAAATATTTAAATATAATTAAGTTAAAATTTTTAACTTAAATTTAAATAACTGAATGTCTATTTTATTTATCAATTACATCCTTAATTTATTACTTAATATTTATATATATTAACAATTTAATATATTAATTTCAGATTTTTTAGGACATATATATCTTTATATTAATTTTAAATTTTAAATTTTTATAAAAACAAACAATTAAATAATTTATATTTAAATATTTAAAATAAAAAAATAAATATATTAATTAAATTTAAATTTCAATTAAATTTATATTTTAATTATATTCAAACTTCAGATAAAAAATAAATACTACTTAAATTACTTAACAAGAAAAAAAAATGATACAACACGAAAGTTGTGAATAAGTTTATGACAACTCATATTTAAAACAAGAAAACAAGATGGGCTAGCACGTGAACCAGCGTAGAAACACAAATTATTAATCATGTTTTTTAAAAATATTAATATGAGTACCAATAATTTCCATAAATCAAACTGAGTAATATTCTAATCAATAAATTTTTTTAAAATTGATTAAAATTATAAATTAAGTTTAAAGTTCAATACAGGTACAACATAAATTTAGTAGACCCATTGGTTGTTTGGAACCGACCATTTTAAGAATTTTGTATAGTACAAATTCGATAGAAATAATAAAGGTTATTTTTTATTGTATCTCATATTTATTGATATATATTAGATATAGATCAATTTTTGTTAAAATCATCACTTTACCTCCAAATAATAATAAAATGACTATTTTATCCTTATTCTAATTAAAAATAAAAAAATAATGACATTTTAGTCTTTAAAATAATAAATTAAGATATACTTTAATTAATTTTAACATTTTAGTTTACATCGTGTCATTACATTTGTCACCATTCGTTAGAATTTTTGAGGATATAATTGATTTTTTATTTGAAATAGTAAAAAATCTTAATTACACTACAATAAAAAGTTTAGGGATTAAAATATTATTATTTTATTTTTTAATTAGGAAAAGGATAAAATAGTCATTTTATAGTTATTTAGTAGTGGAATAATGAATTTTATAAAATTAATTTATATATGATATATACTAATAAATGTGAGGGTATGATCGAAAATAACCCAAATAATAAATATATTTATAAAAATTTTTGGATCAAGAAGATATGACTGGTTTCGCTACAACATATGTTAATTAGGGTCTCAAAATTTTTATATCACCAAAAAAAAATTGTAAATTGAATTAGAGGTGACAAATGGGTCGTATTGGGTTGGCACGACCCATTAAAAATAAGCCTACGCGGGCTTTTGGATTAGGTCGGTACGGTAAGCACAGTAAAATGTATAAACCTAGTTCAGTCCATGGCATAGTTATTGTTCGTGCCGTGCCAGTCCGATCTGTCAGAATGCAATCCACTTCGACTGTACAATACATTGTTTATAGTGAATAGTAACCTACATTTTTTTTCGACCCATCATGACACGAATACTGTTCACGACACAGTACGACCTACAGGTTTTTTTTTTTTCGATTTAGCCCATAAATAGTGTTGGGCCGTGTTGATACTGTTCACAGGCTAGGGCCATGTCGTGCTTGACCTGACCAGCTCGTTTTACCACCTCTAAACTGAATATTAAATAAGATGTTGTTTTAACTAGTTTTTTGTTAGAATAGAATATTATAGAATGAAAGAAATTAAAAAGAGGAAAGTGTGGGGATGTATGTATGGAATTGTGATGGACCATCTTTTCCCCCACTTGTTTGATTGATTAGTGTTGTATGGCACTCCCTTAGATCATGTTCTTTAATTTAATTTCTATATATCTTGAAATGGTCCCAAATCCCAATTGTTACTTAGCCACTGGACCATTTGATTCTAAATCATACACTTCATTGAAACCAACCACATTTATAAAGTAGAGGTTTTCATTTTCACATGGGTTAGCATAATAATAAGGTAAAAAATTATTGAGATAATCGTGTAACTTTTTTATTAGAGTTTTTATCGTGAAATTTATAATTTTTTCTTAAATTTTCTTTAGAAATAAAAATTATTTAATTTGAATATAAATATTTAGATCATGTTCCATAAAAAAAAGTAAAAAAAAAAAATTGTATCATCTATGATTGATTTGGTAGGAAGCTAATTGAATTAATATGTCATCCACAATTGATGTTATTGGATGAACCCTCAACACATATTCAACTCTATATATTAAGAGACAGGCCATGTCTTTCTCCAGCCTATTTGCATCCATAATGAGAAACACTTTGTAGACAAAAAGATTAGAGGTCTCTTTTTCTATACAAATTTTTAATATTATTTGTTAACTATTGGATCTAAATACATTCAAGATTGAGATTGAATCTAATATATGTATTAATTATGATGTATGAATTAATAACATCAAAACTTTCATAGATCTAGTTTCTATTTATGAGGATAAAAATTTTGTTTTGGGTTTGTGAAATTTTGATTGTTTTTCTCTATTTTTTATTTGAGAAAAAACCCTATAAAAAGACATTTTATGGGATCAAATGCTCTAAGTCGTCTTGTGCTATATAAAATTGAACTATTAAAATATTGAAACAGGCAGTCACAGAAGACAAAAAGTGCAAGCATTTTACTTTTCTGTTTCCCTTTAAGACAACTTCATTATATTTGCATATTTTCCAATAATAAGTGGGGATCGATTGAGTCCTCAAATATTTGGGACACAAATTGACTCTTTGATTTTGTAAAAATATACACAAAAGCAGATATCAGTTTGCATATGCTATAAGAAGGGAACAAAAATAGCTGTAATCCATGCAGAGACAGAGAATAGACATCTTCTGTTGGAGGGTTATCAGAAAGAGCAATTTCGTGCAATAAATTAGCTGTGTATATATAGATATTATCAATTATATCTAATGAAAAGTCCTTGTTCAGTGATTATACAGAAGGGCAATGTGCCCCAGCAGTGCACCTTGATGCTTCAGCAATACAGCTCTCAATAGAAGTAGAATGGATGACAGAGACCTTTCATATTGTATTTCTAAGTGATTTTGGACTAACTGTTAACCTATTTTCTACATAAAGTGGGTTGGCTCGGGCCATTGATTGGTCCTGGTTTTGGTTCTGCTGCAATTTTCATCTGATAGTGCCATTTTATAAGCTGCTAGCTATACCATGTGGAGACTAGGCCAATAAGAAACATAGTAATATATCTACTTGGCTCCCAGCCTTAGAATTGAGACGACGTAATTTTGAAGTTATAGTTATTATGAAATAAAATCACCAATTACTAAATATAAGTAAAAAAGAGAGCGATTCACACTGAGGATTGGTGTTCACTAAAATTTTAACTGTTACATTTTTAAAATGTAGTAAATTTCATCATAAGATAATGCTATTTTGGCATGCAGCTACTTTTCTGATTATGTAAATAATATGCATACAAACTGCAGGAGAGATTGTTTTCATCATTATCTCAGACATATAACATTGTTATATAAAACCAAAGAAGAAATGGAATAAGATTGAGTAATGACATGATATATACATAAATTAGAGAGAGTGGCAACATATTCAGAATACATTTCCAGAAGAGAAATCTATGAAGTAGCATAAGAGCATGTTATGTACAAAAATATTGAGAACAAGACCAGTGCAGAACAAGTATTCATTTGTCAATCTGGCCAGTTTTACAATTGTAGCAATTTCCAAAAGGGAAAAGGAGTTTTGAAAATTGTTTGTATGTAGGAAGAACTTTCTGTCTATCTTCCCTGGGAAAGAACATATACAAAGTAGTAAGTATGTGAATTGGCAAAACCATGTTTGATGTCAAATAAGTTGGGATGTAGTAGAATCAGATGGTGATTAGATAAACAAGTAAGAGAATTTGAATCTTCCAATCCATGCTGTATGAGTTAAAAAAATTTCATGCTGAGGACGGTCCTCTAATGCAAGAACTCGTTCAGCAAAACTCTATGAATCCATAAATGTCCGAACAACATCCAGTATTGGAGCTCGGCATATAGGACACTTTCCGCTACTCCATTGCAACTCATGGGCACATTTAAGACAGGTGCACATATGCCCGCATCTGTCAAACATCAGAAAACATAGCTGATAAGATGAATACTGTCTATGCTCAAAGATAGATATTCAAATTGAGAAATGAAAGATCAGGGTACAAACCTGTACAAAAGAGAGTCCACTTGCATTTCATAGCAAATGCAACAACTGCGTTTCTTGAATGCCCCGTCAAAGGACTTGTTTCCCATCCCTTGTACTGTAAATTATCAAATGAAAAGGCATTAAACAAAGCAGTCGACATCTTAAAGTGTATTAGAAAAAGAAGAATGGAAAATTCTGTCCCCAGCTCACCAGGATGAACTTCGGGCTGACTGGATAGCTGCAATTTCACCTGCATGTCTACGCAACTCTGTATTGATTTTCTTAGCTCAAACATCTCACGGTGGAGTTGTTCTATTTGCCCTCTTAAATCATATATGAGTTCAGTTTCCTGCAAGTAGTCAACAAAGTTAGTGCATTGAACAAGAATTGATAAAAGTTCAACTAAGATCATTATAGGTCGGTTAAGAGAAACTCACAATTGAAAGGCGATTTGTAGAGGAAGAGGACTGTCGACTATCCTGATAGTAAGCTTGAGATGGTAAAGGTTGGGGTGAAGATGTGGATACAACTGGATCTAAATCATCTCCAACTTGAGGGTCATGATAGCTCCAGGTTCGTACTGTAGATGGAGAAGTCGTTTGCGTCGATGGTGATGATTGATCAAAATAATCACTTGCTTCCTGGAATCGATGACTTATTGGACTTCTTCCTTCTTCTTCATCCTCCTCCTCTTCCTCTTCTTGTTCTTCATCTTCCTCATCTTCTTCTTCTTCCTCTTCTACTTCTTCTTCTTCTTCTTCTTCTTCTTCTTCTACTCGTTCCACCTGATCTCCTTGTTCTCTTTGTTCTTCTTCTTGACTATTTGTTAAACGCATATGTCTTTCTAAGTGAGACGACAGTAATTGGCGTATTCTCTCTTGACTGATCTCCTCTTGTTCCTCTTGTTGATAGCTTTCTATTTCAGTTTGTCTTTCTACGCGAGAAGTCATCAATTGGTCCATCGTCTCGCGGAAGTCACTGGCAAGAAAAGTTGATACTCTCCTTCTGCATGCATAAAATTGGTAATTCAAGCTATTGCAATATAGAATTATGTTCCTACTGTTTCTAAAAGTTATATCTTTTAAATCAAACAGTTATTTAGTGATGAGGAATATACCTGTAGTCTCACTTAATTTTATCCATTATGCTATCTAACTCCATAGTCACCACTCATTGATAACAATTTCCATTCATTCAAGTAAATTTGTTATCTACAACATAATATCGATACCAAAAACATGGTCCAGGTTTTCCTTTTCCTATGTTTTTCAAGTAACAAACTGGAAATAAGTATAAACCAGAAAGCAAATTTTGCTAAACACACACCAAGAAAATTTTCAACACTTGCCCCCAAAAAAAAAAAAGACTTGTTCTTGTTCCATCAAGTTCTGTGTGTGTGCGTGCACAAGCTCATGCATTTGGCGGTGAAGATATAAAGAATTATAACAAAATCTAGCATACCTCTCCAGAAGTTGGCGTATCTCCTCATTTTCTGAGCTGCTGCTAAGCATCTCCCTGTACCATGTCTGCCTAAGATCTTCCCAGTAACTCCGTGGGCGAGATATTTCACTAATCCAGTCATAATTGGTTTCCGCAAAATGCTCATGCTCATAGGTCTCTTCTTCTCCTTCAGCTAGGTCATTCTCTTCCCAATCATTCAAGGATGCAGTTGTCTCAGCAGTTTCACATGATTCAAGATAGAGCTGCTGCTGGTTGTCAATGTCTTGTCTTTCTGCCATTTCATTCTCATTCTCATTCTCTCCATCAAAGGATGCTGTTGATTCTGATTTTTCTTGCGAATTACCAGAAATATGTTTCCGATTGACTTCTTGGCTTTGTGCTATCCCACTTCTACCCCAACTGTTCAAGAATGTTGTCGTTTCAGAAGTTACTTGTCGGTCAAGAAAAGTAGTCTCCGTCTTCATTCCTTGCTGAGTGACATCAGTTCTTGAAGTGGATTCTTTCTCATGATCTTTACTTGTTTGTGATGCAGAATTCTCAAGTAGGGCTCTATTTCTTCTCCCAGCATTAGTAGCTTCCTGATTATGACCATCTTCACGTGGCCGATTGGCAGCGGAAGAATTCTGTAAATGTACAGTATTATTTGCCATCTCCTTATGAGAGGAGCTTCTTGAAGTAGTTGCGTCATTCTGGGCAGTGACTCCATGATCAAGACCAGTGCTGAACTTCTCCCTGCATATGTTTGACATCGCATTAATAAATACTAAAGAATAAATTTCTCTCTGTGTAATAGAATAATATTTCTGAAATCAAAACAACACAGTTCAAGTGACCAAGCGGAAACACGAAGATAAAACAAAACAAAAGTTTCACAAGTTTTTGAATAAAATTTTATCCAATAAAAGATAGCTAAATAATACTATAGGCTCTCTATTTATAACAGAGAAAACCTAGGCCAACCCTAATAAGAAAAATAATCTAAGCCAATCTAAATAAGGAAAACAATTTAAGTCAACCCTAATAAAAAAAACAAACTCTTACCAAACTAAGGAAAATAAAAAATTAAAAATAACATATTAAATAAAACAATAAAAGATTAATTTTGTCTTACATCAATAAGCCTTGCCAAGACATATTGTTTAATTTTGCAAAACTTTAGTGAATATTAAATTTCATATTAAAAGAAATTTAAGTATAGTTTACCTAGATTCTGGCTTCTGACAAGCAATGCAATTGACAACCGAGAAGGGAGGAAGAAATTTGAGTGTGAGATGTGACGAACTTAAAACTTACAGAGCATAAGCAGAAGGAAAATACCAATTCTAACATTATACTTCATTTAATACGCTTATGAATTTTCTGTATCATTATATAGAACTGTTTTCTGATTAGCAAATCATTGTTGTTGTATGCATGATTAGAAAAATGGTAAAACTTTGTATTGTGTACCTCAGGTGCATGATTGTAGACCCTTGTGACAGCTTCACAGGAGATACAGCTGACTGTGGGCGTTTTTGATCTTGAATTGCCATGCCGCGCTGTAGAAATCGTATTCGAAGCATTGACTGCACATCAATGACAGAAGTTTAGCTAACAAGTGTTTCCAAATGGTAAGAAATGAAATAATTAATACATTGTAGAAATCAAAAAGTCACCTGAATGCGACCACGATGAGAGAATCTTGAAACTACTTGACGCTCTACCAATGAATCAAGTTCTCTATGCCTATCGCGCTCGAGTTGCATAAGCAAATCAGCAAAAGCCTGCCGCCCTCTAATCTTTGGAGAATTTATAACCTGAGAAAGGTTTCTTTGTTCTCTTTGCTCACCATTATCTGCTCCAGGAGAATGCTTACGCTCTCTTGCTGGCGGTTCACATACATTAGTACCCGGCTCGTGATCATTATCATCATTTGCACTTGCCAATTTCTTTATTATGTCTGCAATTCTAACTCTTTCTCTTTCACCTTCATCTGGATTCCTCCCTTGTGACAAACTAGGTGGTTCGCTTTGTGCAGTTCTATCAGAATGAGACTCCCAATCTGCAAAAGAATCTTCATGATTATGCAGAGTTTCATATCTCTCATCAACATAATCACCCATTTCACATTCTCTGGAATGTCCTTCAACATTTTCATTGTTGCTTATTCCAGTACTTGACGTGCTCGAGCTTGATACTGGATTCAGGTTATTGTTCATACTGTTTGATCGATTTAGCCTCGCCTCCCATATCTGAACAAGAGAAGATGCTCCAAGATTACCAATTTCACTCGAAGGCTGTGATTCATCCGGGGAGTTTTGAGGATTTTCTCTCCTGGTGGATGATGAGGACGGCGACGAAGATGAAGTAGCAGCAGCCAAGAGCTCTGCCTCTTGACTCTGTTTCTCTATACTCGACACCACTTCTTGCGCTTGGCTTGCCTCCCATCTTTCCAAAATACGAGACTGTGTCGAGCTTAAAATCGAAGAATCATCACTACTCCTCTTGTCTGCATTGAATTTGTTAGGCTTATTGCTCAAGAATCGCAAGTTTCGACTCTGCCCATTACGACTATACCCCTGTTCTTTAACAACGTTCTCCGAATTCTCATCAGCAGAAACAGACATACAGCTCTGGAAATGATCTCTGACCAATTCTTTGAGATTCTTCTGAAAAGCAGCTGACTTCGCTTTGCTCTCCCTACATTGTTCACGCCTATTTCGGTCTTTCAGAACACACCCAAATGGAGAAGATGAAACGAATTCAACCTCTGAAGAAACCATTTTCACAAAAAAAATGAAAAAAATAAAATAAACCCAGCAATTACTTAAGTTCAAATTCCAAATCACTAACGGGAAAAACCAAAATGAACAAGAAAGAAGCCATGGTTGGGGAGATTCAAAATGAATAACCTCACAAAAAGAAATCGACAACCCAAACGAATGCTCTCTTTTTCTAAACGATTGGAAGGGATTTGTTTGTACGTTCGTTTTAGGATTCTCAATTTTCAACCACCAATATTAGCTCATAGTTGTTTTCATTTGCTATATTTAGAGCTCTTTTCTTTTCTCTGTAACTGAAACAGAGAAAACTTCTGGGGTTGTATTGCCTTAAAAAAGCATTGATTAAAAAAAGGGTAAGATCAAAAAATCAAAACCAAAAATCAGTGGAAGTGATGGAGAGGAAGAGCTTGTCTTTGTGTGGGTTGTGGCTATCAATTCAGGGAGAAACCGAAACCAAATGTAAGATTGTGAGGAAATTTCTTTGTATCTTAAATAATACGAAAACAGGGGATTTTTCATTGTCATGTAGAATATTTACAATGAGATCCCTACGTTTAATATTTTATAAATAAGCCCCAAACTCCAAGTCCTATACCTAAAAGGACTTAGGTCAATGATTATTTTGCTAAAAAAATTCATAAATACTAATTTTTTTAATGCTCAAGCTCCTTTTTGTTTAAATAAAATAATATGTACAATGAGTATTAGTTAATAAAATTTGCACAAATTATTTGACCTTTTATTTTATAGCATATCAGTAATACAATAAAATTAAAATATATACATATGAGATTTTCTCAAACATACAAATACGATGAACTCATATTATTTTTCATACATCAATTAAGTTACTTTTATTTATTTTAAATTATTTAATATTTATTTTAAATTATTTAAAATTTTCCTCTAAATGAAGTGGTATTCATCATGTAAATGGTGATATATAGTATAAAAAATTATTATTCATAATTAATTTAAAATATATCACATCGTATATTATATCAATTAAAATAAAAATAAATTTAGAATTATTTTTTAATTGAATAGTAGTTGTTAAGTTAATTGTAATGTATTAAGTAATTAAATTTTGACATGTTAAAGTTTAAGTAATTATATTTGTGGAATTTATGATATATTTTAAAAATATAAATAATTATAGGACTTGAGTGTAACGTTACTTAAAACAGTAGAGGAGTTCCGCCTGGGAAGACGTTGGGATTGAACCGTTGAAGGTGTGGGGCCCAAAAATAAGATTTGCGTAGAAAAGTAAGAAAGGAAAATGGAGCGTGGGATTTGTACACTATTTTCATCCCTAAATGTTATATAAATAACAAATAAAGTTATAAAGTTTTTAACTTTAACAATTTAGCCCGTATTTTGTTACGTTTCTAAAAGCAATGTGCTCGTTTTGTTATCACTTTCTCATTGACTAACGACACTTTTTTAATGTTGAAATTGTTTTTCAATTTTTTTATTATTTGATTGTTATTAGAAAATATTTTTTGTATTAGAAAAAACTTTTTAGTTTTATAAAATATTTTGAACTTTTAAAAAAGAAATTTTTAAATTTTTTTAAAAAAATTAAATCATCTCAAATAACAGTATTTTATATATAGGTTTTTCTAATACAAATATTTTAAATTTTTTAAAAAACTTAAATCGTCTCCAATAATAATATTTTATTTATAGTATAATTATAAAAAACTTGTGTATTGAATAATTTCATAATATTTATTAAAAATATTCATTACATTTAAATAATTATTAAAATTTTCACGAGTAAAATTGAAAATCCATACAAAACTATGTTTCAGAACAAATTATAGGAATTAAATTGTTAAACATTGAATATATTTTGTCCAATTTTATTATTTTGAAAACGTTTTGGGCAACAGGTGTTATTATATCAAAATATGCAATTTTTTATTGCCTTAAATTTGACTCGTTTTAACTGTGTTTCCATTTGCACATTTTAGGCTAGGATTATATTCTATTATTGGTATTTTTCATATTTTATTTTTAATTTTTTCTATTATTGCTATTTTGCATATTTTATTTTTAATTTTTCAAAATGTAATAACTTACATGCCTAATAATGGATTATTCCACAAGTTCTACACCCCTATTTTAGTGCTTACTAAATGAGCTTTGCTAAAGATAAATGTGGATTTTTTTTTTGTTGAAATTTAATTTGTAAAAAATTATTGACGTTAAATTAAATACTAAGAATTTGTTTGGTATAACTTTTTTTGGAATATACTTTTTATTCATAAAATTTTATAAATAAAATTTTTAACAAAAATTTATTAATCATTTGGTTGTTGCAAATAAGTTTTAGAAAATTTTAAATAATTAATTTATTAGATAAATTTTAATGTTCTATTTTAAAGAAATAACATAAAATTTTTAAAATAAATAAAAATATTTTAAACAATTTTACTTTTTAAAATTGTTAGAAAAATTTTACTGTCACAAACTCAAATTTTGGAATTCTTTTCATAAAGGAAAAACAACTTTTTTAAATCTCAAAAGCTTTTTTTCAATGTTAACTAAATGACATTAAAAATTTTAAAAAGAATTTTTATTATTAAAAAAACTCTTCCAACTAATAAAAAAACTAAATTAAACAGACACTAAATTTGATGATTTTGAAAGTTAATGAAAAAAATAAATAATATATTTTTTAAATATTCTTATTTTAGAAATAATAAAACAAAAATATCTAATTTTTTTTATTCTTATTCACAATATAAATGATATTTTGTAAAACTATTTTATCATTCAATAAGCATTAGGCACTGAAAATATCTAATTTTTTGATATTTTTTTCCTTTCGTTTTCAGAAAATTCTAAAAGCCTAAACCAAAACTCTCAAATCACCCCAAAGAAAATTGATATTTTAGTGTTAATGGCTATTGAAAAGTAAAATAGTCTACTTTGATTAATTTGATAAAAAAATAAAATAAAACATAACTAGTTTTGTAAATTGCTCTCAAAATAAAACTATTTTGAAGAATTTTTTCAAAAAGAAAAAAATTGAAATATCACTGAGGGAACTCGAGGAGAAGTGAATTGAGGTTTTAAGGATTTTAATAGATTTATAATCAATCCAATACCAACACCAAGCAGTTCAAACCTTCTAAAGTGTAATACAATAAATTCAATATACAATCCAAATCACGAATATGTAAATGCCAACAATTTCAGCTTCAAGTGTGTGAGAGTAATGTGTATAACGAATATAAACATAAACAATAATAAAGAGTATAGGGAAAGAGATCACACACAATAGTTTTTACGTGATTTGGCAAACTCCGACCTACATCCACGCCTCCAAGCTAACTCGCGTGAAGATTTTACTAATATACCTTCAACCCAAAATAAAGATATACAAGTGAACTTTTGGGTGCCACTTAAACTTTACACCAAGAGAATTTGATCGGATGCCTTTTTAATTTCTACAACTAAGTGACTCAGGGTATCACTCAACCTTACAATAATTACGAAAAAAATAACCATGATAAAAGAATTCTATCAAGAAAAATACAAACACTATTTTTCAAATAATAATATAACTAAAAAACAAGAGTATGTATAAATTGAATGTTTGATTTACAAATAAAATCTCAAATTCTTTATGTTGCACTTCTAAGATATGTAATAAAATTTTGAAGGATGCAAAACGAGTTTCAAGTGAGTTTAGGTTAGTATTTATAATAAAAATTAAAAAAAACTACTTGTTAGAAGTCCCAAAAATCAATTTTCTAGAAAGTTGGTCGACCGAGTTAGCCTTGTCAGTCGAGCGACGTTGTTCATGGGCACTGCTCATATAAAATGCACTGTTTACAAGTTTGAAAATTTTACATTTCAGTCCATGGTCAAGTTTCAAAATCTTGCATTTTGGTCCCTAAAAACTTATGACTATTTTCATATACTCAAAATATTTACATCCAAATCATATAGTCATATTAGTATTTTAAAAAGCATTAAACATGTATTTTGATAAAAAAAAGATTTTAAATTTTAAGTGCAAATAAATATTCAATTTTAAAGGACATGTTACAAATTAAAAATCATCTAATGTTTGTGTCTTCAATTCTTCAAATTACTCTTGAGAATTCTAATTTTTCTCTTCATGAATGCTTTTATTTTGGATATTTTTTGTATCTTCGCAATTACATTCTAATTCTTCATGTTAAAAATATTACAATAAATATTACAAGAAGAATTTGATTAGTTAAAAACATCGATGTTTGTTATCATCAAAATAATAGGTTATAAACTTTAAATCTAACAATTTAAAACAACATATTAACCATACAATATTATATATATATATATATATATATATATATATATATTATGTGTGATTAGATCATCAAGAATCACAAATAGAAATGACTATTACAATATTTTTGTCTTTAAATTAAATAATAATTTTTTATGATTTAAATTTAAAATATTACAAAATTAGTAATATAACATTTTGCTATTTAAAATTATTATTTAAATTTAAAATATTACAAAATTAGTAATATAACATTTTGCTATTTAAAAAAATTTACAAAATTAGAAGAAAAAAATGTGTTCATAGAGAGTTTCTTAAAAAAAATTAAAATGTTAACTTTTTTATTTGTTTATTTAAGTTTAATGTTCAATAGAAAAATATATAGCCATTATTTTTTAGAACCTTAAAGAGTTAATCTTCATCTAATATGTTTAGAGGTTATATAATAGAATTTATAAATAATGTAAAAGTATAAAGTTAATTCCTCCAACCAAACACACTCACAAAATAAATAAATAAATAAAAAAGGCAAGTAAAGATTATTTTAAAATTTTTAATAATTTATTTTTTTTATAATTATAATAATACTTTTTAAAATATCTTATGTTAGTCAATTATTATAAATCATATTAACCCGAAACCTTATAAAGATCTTTTTATTTTTTTATTTTTAAATTGAACTAATAATATTTTATTTCAATTAATTATTAAAAGATATATCCTTATTAAACCAAGCACTTTTATTAGTTTGTTTAGGTTTTTATTTTTTATTTAAAAATAAATAAATGCTTTATTTTTATGAACCTTCCCATAAGTTTATTTGTTCTATGGTTTTTAAAATAGGAATTAATAATAATTTATTTTAATTAATTATAATAAATAAAAAATAATCTTATTTTATGGGTCTATTTTATTAAATTTTTAACAGAAAATAAGATTTTATTCTGATTAATAATTAAAAATTACATAATAATCTTGTTTAGAGACACCCTAAAGTTTAGAAAGCAACATCTACCTAACCATGGTTAGAAAGTCATTAGTAAAATTTCTCAAGTAACCTCATGAATTTCAATAATATACAAATATCTATTATAATCCACATTATTACTGTTATTTCAAAAAAATCAAAATGTAGATATACTAAATAACTTAAGATTATTTTAAAAAATTTCACAATTGATCAAGTAAAATATTAATCTTTATTTAAAAATTTAAAGAAAAATTAAATAGTGAGACAATGATCTTTTATAACATTATAATTAATAAAAATTAAATATTTTTAAATAGGGCTACTAATAATCATCAGTATGTTTGATAAAAACTTAATTAGTTCATAATTTAGAATTTATGTTATATTTGATAAACATTTTTCAAAAATGATAATTAAATAATCTATTTTTCTGATGTTACTAGAAACAATTTAAGATAACTTTTTCTAAAATTCATCATTCAAAATGTGAATTTACAAATAATAATATAAAAAATACCCCTTATAATTAATTTTTAAAAAATAATGAACAAATATATTTAACATTATAAATTAAATTTATTGAATTAATAAACTAAAAAAATTTATTGTGTATGCATGCCATATAAACCATAAAATTTAAAATTCCATCAGATCTACATAGAAAAGAAAAAATGAGGGTGGCACAAACCATTATGTCATTTCAAATAGTAGCGAGTAGTAGTACATTACCACCATCACTAGCTTGATCAACTATCACATAATAAGTGGTGGTGCATCAAAACTCTCTATTGTTTAACGACAATGTTTTGACGGTAGTCACCCATGCCGCCCTCGTTTCTCATATACTAACAATGTCACTATAACTACGTACATTAAAAAATTTTGAGTTTGATAGTATTGGTAGTATTGCTGTATAGTGATTAGAGGTGATAAAACGGGCAAGTCAGCTAGAGCACAGTATGGCCCAACTCATGAACAGTGCTAGCACAGCTCGATACTGTTTTACTGGTTGAACTGAGAAAAAAAACCTATGGGCCGTACCATGAACAGTATTCGTGCCGTGATGGGTCGAAAAAAAAATATAAAAATTATTATTTTAACTTATAAACAATGAATTTAATCACTATTTATTATGTACAGTATCACTATTTAATATGAACAATGATACTGTACAGTCAAAGTAGGCTGCATTCTGATGGGTAGAGCCAATATTACACAAATAGTAACCTTACCGTGAGTTAGACTGGACTTATATATTTTACTGTACGTGTCATGCTAATTTAGCTTGAAAATTCGCATGGACTCATTTTTCATGGGCTGTGCCGGCCACCTCTAATAGTGACTTTCATTGTTGTCTAAGATGACACAATGGTGCAACGAATTTTTTATTTATTTATTGAATTAATAAAATAAAGATTATAATATATATTTTTTTAAATACATTTAATCAATGTATGTAATACATAATATTTATTCTTGATAATGAATTTTTTTTCCTCAATATAAATCAGTAAATTTTGTAATGTTTTAGGAATAACATCCCGATTAACTGTAGGCTTAGTCTTTTATAGGGAACTTTTATAATTGTGTCTTATTTGGAATTAGTTTTTCTTGATGGTTTAACTAAAATAAAATATATGAGTTTTATTGTTTGTGTTTTGTCGGGACTTAGATTTCTCATTTACGGGAGTTTTAGGATTTGAATTTTTTGGAGTTATTATTTAATGGTTTAAGCTTATTGTTGTCAAGCCTGAGATTATGGGTCCATGGTTAAGGGTCTATGATATTGAACTCTAATAATTCTAGGACCAATATTAATTATATTTTATAAATAATAAATTAATTATCCGGTATATAAATATATATATTTAAATAATAAAATTATATAGTTATCTATTTTAGAGTTTGTTTGGTTTAATTTTTTAATTAATTAAAAAAGATTTTTTTAGTATTAAATTTTTTTAATTTTTTAATGTTATTTAATTGACATTAAAAAATGATATTTTTTGAAATTAAAAAAATATATTTTTATATTAAAAAAAATTTTAAAATTTAAATTTTTTAATTAGTAAACTTTATGAGTCTTTTAAGATGAAGATTATTTAAAAATATTTTTTATTTCTTTAAAATTGTATTTTATTTTTGTTTAAAGAGTGATTAAAATTATTTATTACCCTCCTTCTTTACTTTTTTCCCCCCTGTTATCTTCTCCTTCCCTCTTCACTCCCCCTTTTTCTTCCCCCTTTTCTTCCTCCCCTGTTCACTTCTCCCCACTTCTCTCCCCTACCCCCCCTTCCCATCCCTCCCTCTTTCTAGTATTCAGATTAGGGGAATTTTCACCATACCTTTCCTGAGGTTTGGGAATTGAAATTGGAAATAACACATAGAGGAAAGGTATGACGTAATTCACACATACCTCCCCTCTCATTTAATGAAAATTTGCTTTTTTTCTCTTAACATCTAATTTTTGTTTAAAAAAGTCAATTTTTACCCTTAACCTATGTCATAATAGAAGATGTAAATGTGAATATCATGTCTATAAAAATGTTAAAAAAATGGAGCAAAAGAAAATGTTACTGTGCGTGAAAAGGTTTATGCCAATTTGTAATTTATTTTTTTATTTTTTTATCTTTTCTTTGAAGCTGCTGTGTTTGTGCATGATTAAGGTCAATTATAATTTTTTTTTTTGTTATCACATTGACATTATGTTATTTTTGCAAGATGAGGAGAATAGACAAAATTATGATGACTGGTATTTTTAGTACTAGTTGATTTGTTGTAGGGTAATTATAAAAATTAGGATTAATGGCTGTGTTTTGGGAGCTAAAATGACATTGTTGTAAAAATTTTAGGAGAAATGTTGGTTTTGTACAGAACATCATTTATATATGTACAAGGTAACTTGTGTGTATATATAGTACAATGGAAGGAAAAAGTAGCTTTACAATTGTATTTTCTTTTGTTCTATTTTTTAACATTTTTATAGACATGATATTCACATTTATAGCTTCTAATTATAACATAGATTGAGGGTAAAATTGACTTTTTAACAAAAATTAGATGTTAAGAGAAAAAAAAGCAAATTTTCATTAAATGAGAGGGGAGGTATGTGTGAATTACGTCATACCTTCCCTCTATCTGTTATTTCACCAAACCTCAGGGGGGTATGTGAAAATTCCCCATTCAGATTATGTTGTTTATAATTTATTTTTACAAAAAACTCCAACTTATGAAAAATCCCGACGGAAGATGGATCCGGGTCGACCCGCCCGTTATACAGCTAAGTGAATCACGACTCGCAAAGCAAGCACTCATTTGAGAACCAGGTGAGAAATTGCAAAATTTGAGAAAGAGAAAGAACGGAAAGAAAGTGAGAGAAATGGCTTGGAGTGCAACGATGATCGGAGCATTGCTGGGATTGGGCACCCAGATGTACTCCAATGCACTTCGCAAACTTCCCTATATGAGACGTACGTTTTTTTTTTTTTTCTGTTTTTTAAATAAACCCTAATTTTAATTGTGAATCTATTTTATTAAATAAACCCTAATTCTAAGTATGAATACAATATGATTTTGTTTTTGGTTGGTTTAATTGGAATTAATTGATTGTTTTATATGTTTATAGATCCTTGGGAACATGTTTTGGGAATGGGATTGGGAGCTGTGTTTGTGAACCAGTTGGTGAAATGGGATGTTCAGCTACAGCAAGACCTTGACAAGATGCTGGAAAAGGCCAAGGCAGCGAACGAACGTCGTTACTTCGGTACTAAAATTCAATTCTTTTTCTCTCTTTTAGTTATTCTAATCTTATATATAAGCTGGGAATAGTACAGTTTTGAAATTCTTAAGTGAAAGGTTTAAATTCTTATCCTATATTTTGATTCTTTGATTAAAAATAATGCATTCACCAACAAATTTTGATGTTTGGATGATTCTGGTTTCGGTAACATTCAAATGGATGGTAAAAAAATTGTCATTCTTTATAGTACTATTTATTACATCAAATGAAAATATATGAAATTAGAATCTAAATTGGAATGTTGTAGTTACATTGTCCGGCTAAGCTAAAAAATGAACCCATGAGTTTTGGTGGTAGTAAGTGCAGCCATTATTGAGTGGGGAATGTGCACCCTGAGAATATTAATTTAGATGGTGAAAATAGTTAGTGACTGTGTTTGGATCATTTAGTAGTTATGTCACTATTAGTGAAACTTAATTGGTGTAAACTTAATCTGATCTCCATATAGTATTGTGGCATTTAGCTGCATTTCTAAATATTCCCTAGTTATTTCTAACTTTCCGTATTGGAATGAAAGACAGAATATGGGCGACTCATTGTTGCTTCAGAATTTTAATTGCCACTGGAAATTTATTTAGTGGCAGGCTGGGAGCTTATTGAGGTTAATTTCTGTTTTATCCACAAGCATGATGAGGAATCGTGAAACACCTTGCGTTTCATTCACCTACCACAAATGAATTTAAAATACTATGTTTCTATTTTGTGGAAGGCAAGGTATTATAGTTAAATCAGTGTATGGAAATACTGGATAGGGGGTATGAGAGATTTGGGAATATTAAGAGTTTAGCACATGGGTTTATTTAAGCTGACACAAATTGAAGCTTGACCTTGACCTTTTATTGACTCGAGTTGCAAATTTTTGTATTTGGGTTGGGTTATGTTACACTTGAAACACCACTGTTTGCCTCGACCTGTGTGTTAGACTTCTGCAGAAGCATTTTCAAGCAAGGACTATCTATCTGTATTATTTCACTGATATTTATATGATAATATGTCGTCAAAATTACTTCAACTTGAAAAAGAAAATTCTATTCGTAAGAAAGACAGCCTTAATCTAGAAAGATGTTTTATTGGTTCTGTTTTTTCCATAAATTCTTTCCCTTTATCTGTGGAACTTTCTGGCTGTCATCTCCCTTCCTTTTACACTATTGACCAATTGAATGAAAGATTGTATTTGCTGGCTAGGAAGTGAAAATTTTCCTTTGTTACGAATTGTGTTTTGGCCGTACTGGTATCGTGTTCTTAGGGGATTTCCTAGACGCAATGTTCAATAACTAAGAATGCTTTATATTTTCCGTTTGATGTTCCTTTGTCTGATTTGATATTTATTTTAACCTTTTTGAAGGCCTTGAGGTGCAATTTCTTTCTTGAGCTACTAACAAACCTTTTGCTAAACTAGAGATGACGTCTATTGGCATATCTTAAAGATGGTTGCAAATAAAATTATTTCAAAGCGAAATTGTGTCAATCAAATTTGTTTAAAAAATCATTGAATCGTAGCTTCTCAATTTTCTTGAAAAAGAAAGAGAGGAATATACTTAAATTCATAGAGAACCAAACTCTTGTAACAACCCAAGATATTGTTCCTCATCCCATTAAGTTCTAAATATTGCCCCCAAGCATCTTCTTCAAAGAACCTTCATTTTCCTTTTCACTAACCCCAAAAACTGCCAAAATAAGAATCTGAGAAAACTAACGATTTTCTTCCTCTTTTAAAGCAGAAAAATGTTCTTCAAACATAGAAACACGAGATGCCTATCACTCCAGCATAGCAGTCCTAAAAATCTTATAACACAAATCTAACTATAGGGTGGAGGAAAAAATAGTTGTTGCTTTTCGTGTCCTTGTTACACATCACACAATAGAGAGATTAAATATCCCTCCATCTTCTTTAAATTAGACCACAGGTATTGAGCTTTCTATTTGATATTGTCCAAGCTAGTATTTGAACTTTGCTTGGGGCTTTCGCATTCTTATCATGTGATATAGAGTACGAGAGGAAATTAAGATTTTGATTGAAGTTCTTAGATTTTCTGATGTTTCTTATGGAAAAATATTGAGAAGGCAAAAGAACTTACATGAAAGGTTAAAAATTAGGTAAAAATGAACTCTGAAACCAAAATACTAAGATAGAGATTGTTTTTCTATCTAAAATTTGAACAGATTTATAAATCTAAGGGCGCGTTCGGTATTGTTTTTCAACTATTATTTTCATAAAACAAACATGAAAATAAAAATGGCATTTTTGATTTGATGTTTTCAGAGTCAAGAATATTTTTGGTAACATTTTCTGAAAATTGTATACTATAAATAAGAATTGTCAAGCATGTTCAGCAGAAATATTTTGAAGAATGTAATTATAATAATTATATTTACTGATA
Organism: Melia azedarach; assembly: GCA_028052125.1. Classification (NCBI taxonomy): domain Eukaryota; kingdom Viridiplantae; phylum Streptophyta; class Magnoliopsida; order Sapindales; family Meliaceae; genus Melia; species Melia azedarach. The sequence goes on from CM051406.1 coordinate 3,322,713, forward strand.
TTATATAGTAGTTAATATTTTAAATGCATATTTAATTAATATAAATCTTGTAATTGACAAAATATGAAATAAAAGTTTTTTTATTTAAAAAAAGTTTTAATTAAAATATTTTCAAATATACCAAATAATAGAAAAGAAAATATTATAGTGTAATTTGCATTGATTTTATACAAGTCTAATATTTAGTGAGATGTTATCCTTAATCATTAAACTAAAGTAGCAATAAAGTCTAAACAATAATTTACATGTTGTTTTTCAATAACAAAGAAAACAGTTAAAAGATGTTTATTGTTTAATAGTTAAAACGTGTGAAACTCTTCATTTTTTTGGTTTTGTTTTTAATAAATCATTTTTGAAAAACAACTGAACAAGTATTTTGTCTATTTCTAAAAAATGAAGATGCAAATAGGCTTTGGAAAACAGTAACTAAGAGGGCCTAAATGAACCTGAATGTCTGAATCTTGATGATGATGATGATGATGATGATGATGATGATGATGATACACACACACACACACACAAGTATGGAACAATTATTTAATTAGATTGATTGCATAGAATCTAACAAGTATGGAACAAAAGAGTTTATTGGTTATAAATCGAATACATGAATAATATTCAACTAGAGTTGAAGGGAAATGGATGTGATAACACAGAAACTTGTTGATGAATTTTGATTGTTGTTGCTAGTTATATAGATTTTCTACTGACAAGCAACAGTAATTGGTGTAAGATTATTTTCTAGAAGAGAATTAAATAAAGACATTCAAACTTTTGCATTAAGTGAAAAGCTGGAAAAACATTGGCTTTTTATATTCAGATAAAACTTCCTGAAAATCCCCATAAGCTAGAAAAAGACCAGTCCTAAATGTTTGAACAATTTAAATTAAATCACATTCATACTTAGTTGAAAGAGGGAATAGATTCTAAGTCTAGGTAAAGAACTTGGCCAGATTGACTTGGTTTGTTTAGGTTGGCCGGTGGTCCAATCAAAGAACTGGTTTGCATCTTGGCTTGGGTTACTAGTTTCAGTAGCAGAACACAGTTTGATGACTAAGTGAGGATGTATCCTTGTGCTCACTATTTGTGTATGTGTGCGCACACCTGCAGCTGTAACTTCTCACAAACATTACATCGTGGTCCTAGTTGGAAGATTGTATGTGTTATTGCTGCTGTTATTTGGTTCATTTCATGGCTCACTTTAAATATGAACAAGTCGTTTTGATCTGCCATGGGAGCAACTGATGGCTTTCAAACTTTAGTTATATATTGCACTACTCATAACAGCTCTGTCACTTGTCTACTAAAATTCTTGTTTTTCAGCAAAATGAAGAAGCTAATTGTCCTCTTACTGTTTAGATAGCATAGATTCTGTTGGCAAAATGCACCTTGCAGCTTTTGATTTTGTCTCAACTTCTTGTCATCTGTTTGATTTTTAAATTCATTTTGCAGATGAAGATGAAGAATAGTGCTGCTCTTATGCACCGCTAATTGCAGCATCTTCAGAAAAGATTTCTATCCTTGCAGATTATGTGGCCTTCAAAATGATAAATGCCATAGCTTGTTATGCTTGTTTGCTTGTTATGTCTGTTTCTTTGAGGCAATTGGAAATTTCAAAATTTTCTGAACACAATGTCTGCTGCTTTTTTTGGCCGAACAGGCTAATGTAATACCTTCCACAATAATAAAGCAGTTGAGGAATTTTCTTGTCTGTAATATCCTGTTAAGTATGAATATGCAACATCTTTATAATTCTCTCTGCCCATGCAGATTTAAGGAAAATGCATGTCTAGCTTTCCATGATTCATATCGAAGAAAAGTAAATGAATAAAAAGATGTAAATTATTACAACACCGTTGAAATGGAAGTTAACAAAGGAAGCTCTAACCGGAGGTACTATTCGTTTTTGTATATCAAATCTCAATGCTCTGAAAACCTAATTCTGATTTAAGGATCAATATGAACCTTATCAAAATTCACCATTCTATTGTTAAATACATTGAGGAGGAGATCACACACTTGCCGCGATGAAGGTCTCTCTTGAGGGCTGGTTTTTGTGCACTGCAATGCTATTTGAAGCACTTGATATGCTGCACATTCTTCTCCAGGTAATAGTGGTTTCATCTGAGCATCGATCAACTCCTCCCGTGTGCAGCCTGACATCTCAATACTCATCTCCACCCATCTCACCATATCCATCTCCATCCCAAAGATTGCATCAGTTGGCATTTTTCCACTAACAAGCTCCATTAGCACAATCCCCATGCTGTAAACAGTCGCTTTTCTCTGTTGCCTTTAGTGAATATGCATACTCTAAAATCGCAATCATATAAATTTGTTACAACTTGTATGATATGATAAAGTCAGCAGTGCTGAAATTCAAAGCAGGAAGTTGTTATATTACCTGGTGCAATGTAACCATAAGACCCAGCAAACCACATATTTGATTCTGTATTGGAGTCATAATCCTCGACAAGAACTTTGGCTAGCCCGAAATCTCCAAGATGTGCCTCCATGTTGGAATCAAGCAGCACATTGCTTGATTTGATGTCCCTGTGAACAATCTTGGGTACACAATCATGGTGGAGGTACTCAACTCCCTGAGCTAATCCCATCGCTATCTTTAACCTTGCCTCCCAATCAAGGCTCTTCTTCTTCTTGATATTCGCTGGCTGTTTGTGCAGCCAATCCCACACACTTCCATTCTCCATGTACTCATATATCAACAGATTTGAATCTGCTCCTTTCTTGCTACAATACCCCATCAACTTGACTAGATGCCGGTGCCTTATCCTTCCCAGTGTCTTAACTTCTCTTGTGAAGCTTTTATTTGACAGAAGATCATCCTTACAAGAGATTTTCTTGACAGCTACTGTTGCTCCATTGGGAAGTTCAGCTCTGTAAATTGTTCCAGATCCTCCAGAGCCAATAATGAACTCTTCGCTTAGATTGTTTGTAGCTTCCATGATGTCTTCCCATTTGAAATCTCGCTTTGCAGCTTGAAAGAGGAGTCTTCGCTGTGCTTGGGAAGAGCTGGAAGAGTAAGTGTAGTTCACTTCACTGCCCTTTCTGAGAATTTGTTTCTTGCGTTTAAAGAGGACAACTACAACTATCAGCAGAGCAATAGCAGCTAATGTTGAAATTGCTGAGATTACCACTACTGATGTTTCACTTATGGTGGAATGATGTTTGCCAGATGCAAGGGCATTGCAGCGATCAAGAGGGCTTCCACAAAGATGTAGATTACCTTCAAATGCTTCGGCTGGCCAGTGAGAGAATTGCTTGCTTAATCTGCCTTGAAGATTGTTATAAGATAGATTTAGTTTGCCCAAACTACTCATCGCGGCAACTTGGGAAGGGACCTCTCCAATGAGTTGGTTGTGAGACAGATTAAGCGCTTCAAGCTTAGACAGAGTCCCAATAGAAGGTGGGATTTTGCCAGTGAGATTGTTGTAGCTCAGGTCTAAAATGCTCTGAAGATTTTGAAGTTGCCCCAACTCGGAAGGTATTTCACCATTGAAGCTGTTATTTGAAAGCCAAAGCTCATACAGCTTGCTTAGCTTGCCTATGGAAGGAGGGATTGGCCCGGAAAACAAGTTCCCATTTAGCTTAAAAACATTAAGTGATGCCAAATTACCGACTTCATCAGAAAGACTTCCATTAAGCAAATTACCATCTAGGGAAAGCACAAGCAGCTTGGAACAATTGAATAGTTCTCTAGGAATAGACCCAGCAAATTGGTTGATTGAAAGCTTAAGCTCTCCTAACTGAGGCAAACTTCCTAGCCATGATGGAATTGGTCCCGAAAGAAGGTTATTGTTTAGATCAATATGGCTCAATTTCTTGCACAACAAAAGCTGATCTGGTATTGGTCCAGAGAGTGAATTTCCTGAGAGGTCTAACAGCGACAATTCATGGACTTTTCCCAATGTCCATGGGATTTTCCCACTGAAATTGTTATTTCCTAATCTGAGCCTCTCAAGAAAAGGAGAATTTCCCAACTGGGGCGGAATCTCGTGATCAAATTCATTGTTTGTGACATCAAAAGAGAGAAAAGAATGCGAACTACACAATGCAGCAATGCTACCATTCAATCTATTCCTGGAAAAATTAATCCTCGTCAGGTTTCGTAGATTAATTAGTGAACCAGGAAGGTTACCTTCAAGAGAATTGTTGTAAAGCATGAGTTGCTCCAGAGCCTGTAAGGACCCGAAAGTAACAGGAATGCCACCAGAAAATCTGTTGTCTGCCAAATCCAGGATGGTTAGTTGATGACAGTTACCCAAGCTGGCGGGAATTTGACCAACAAGTTCATTTTGCCTCAAATGAAGAAAATTAAGCTCTTTTAACCTCCCAATAGTGATAGGAATCTCCCCAGTGAAAAGGTTGCCGAAGAAATCAATCTCTTTCAAGCTTGAACAGTTTCCAATCTCTGAAGGGATTTTGCCAGACAACTGATTATCGTAGAGATACAGAACCTCAAGCTTGCCAAGCATTCCAATCTCTCCAGGAAGGCTGCCTTGAAAATTGTTATGATACAGAACCAGTTCTTGAAGATTGCTGAGATTTGCAATCAATGGAGAAATTGAACCCACTAAGCTATTGTTGTGGATATAAAGATGAGTCAATCCAACCATCTGGAAAAGCTCGACTGGGATCGATCCATTCAGGGTATTGTTGGACAAATCAATCTGCTTTAGTGATTGACACTGACTCAATTCAACAGGAATTTCACCAGAAAGTTGAATTTCTGCTAGAATCAAGGTCTCCAAATTAGTAGCATTCGAACAAATTTTTCTGGGAATTGAGCCAGAAATATTGTTGTTTGATAAAACTAAATAAACAAGCTGACCCATGTTGCCAAGCTCCTCAGGAATCCTTCCAGTGAGCCTGTTCTTCGATAAATCAAGATTCTGAAGATTACCCAACTTGGCAAAAGACCTTGGGATTTCACCTTCAAGCATGTTCCCCATCAAGTTTAAATAACCGAGTTGACTCAGTTCACCAAGATGAACCGGTATTTCCCCCGAAAGACTGTTGTTTCCCAGGTTAAGAAGTTGGAGATTCTGCAGACGACCCAATTCAGCTGGGATTGATCCATTTAAATTGTTTTCAGCAGCAGTGAAGATAGACAGGCTAGAGCAATTTCCCACCTCAGCAGGAATGGATCCCTGGAATTTATTTTGCTGCAAAATCAGGTTTTCTAGTTGGCCCAGTTGTCCAAGTTGCGGCGGTATTGAACCAGTGAGACTGCATGATGCTAAACCAAGAGTGACCAAGTTGACAAGATTACCAAAAGAGGAAGGAATGGAACCTGTGAGCCAATTATCACCAATTCTTATGACTCGGAGGCTCGTGAGTGAGCCAAGTTGAGCTGGGATTGTACCAGTGAGTTGGTTAGAGAAAAGGAACAAAGATTCCAATGAAGAAAGGCTTGAAAGAGCAGTTGGAATGGGATCCCGTGAGGCTGTTAGAAGAAAGATCAAGGTGGAGTAGGTTTTGTAAACGACCGAGTGAGACTGATATTGTTCCACCCAAAGACGACCCAGAAAGGTTGAGACTCACTACATGAATTGAGTTGTCAACCGAGTTCAAACCACAGGTTATTCCTCTCCATGTACAGAAATTTGGGTTGGTTTCATTCCAATCATGCAGTACATTTTCAGGGTCTTCTATGAACGATTTCTTTATCTCCATAAGAACAGCTAACTCCTGGTCTTTGCAAAATACAAACCCAGGTAAAAAATAGAGAAAAAGAAGAATAACAGCTGATGAGAAAACTGGCTTTAACGTCGCCATTGTTTCTCTGAAAGATCAAACGAGGTTCCTAGTTTAACAGATTTGAGGAAAAGGAAGAAAGCAGCAATGCATTAAAGAAACCTGATTAGCCTAAGAAAGAAGAGAAATATCTTAAATGAACGAATGGAAGAAGGAAGATGGAAGATGGCAGCTGTAAGCTAGCATGCAGAAATTGAAGTTTTCTGCGTCTTGGAAAGATGATTTTTGGCAGAGGCCTTAAACTGGGTGACAAAGAGTCAAAGCCAGAAGAGATAAGAGAGAAAGAGAGAGCTATATGTTAATAAAGAATAGCACAAGGTTGTGTCAGTATTTTATCTGCAACAAATGCCATTAATGGCGACCGCTTAATCTTCAGAATCAGATACAACTGTTCTATTAAGATTGGATTGGAAAGATTGAGAATTAGGTCAAACTGGGTCAGAGAAGAAGATAGTAATGTACAGAAAAAACAATAAAAAAAGAAAAAGCAACCTTCTTGTTCAAATCATTACATGTAGAAGATACAGTGGTTGGGGATTTGCTTGCTGTGCTTTGTTAATAGTTGTTCATAGTGTGTTAGCTTACTCTATATGTATATGACTTCCAACTTTCCATCAAAGTGAGTGGTTGAATTTCTACTTTGGTATATTAAGTTTGTTAATGCGCCCACTTCTCTTCAAAAATAAAAGTACAAAAAATTAGTAATGCATAGTCTTAAAGAAACAATGGATATGAACAAGAAGGTTGCTTTTTTTAAAATTTCCGAAATGGAGTCCCTATTATTTTGAAAATATCCGAAATTGGGTTAGTTGATAGGATTAAATATAATAGTAAGCGAGTTCTTAAAATTTGAATTATTAATATGATTAGTTTTAATAATTTTTAAAATATTCATAAAATTTTTAAATTTATTAAAAATAACGATTATATCCTTATATAATAATTAATTAAAAAAATATTTTTAACATCTAATTAAAAATAAATATTAAGATAATAATATATATTATTTTATAAAATATTAATATAAATTTATAAATTATTTTTTTAATATAATTTATTTAAAATTTAAATTTCTTTTTAACATGATATTTATAAACGAATGATCAATTTTATTTAATATTTTGTTAAATTTATTGTGTTTAAAGTTCAACATTTAGACAAATTTCTATTTAAAAAATAATTTATTTAATATAAAAATATTATTTATATTGATTAACATATAAAAATAATATATTAAAAAATATAATATCATTACTATTACATCTACAAATCTATTTATATAAATTGATATGATAATATTATATCATATTATTACATATTCTATATTTTCATAAATATTTTTAGTTTAAAGTATTTTTTAATTTTAGAACCCATTTTAATACTATGTCAACCAAGAGAGAGGAGATTCAAGATATTTTTTAAATAATAAGAGGGTAACGGGTTATTACCTCAAACAATAGGTGAGAGTTGAAAATTCTCCCTTTATTTTATTATAATTATTTAACCCTATATGCAATTTCATATAGTATTTATAAATTATTAGATATAAACACTTTTAATGATTAAGATTAAATTTAGATAATATAAACAATAAATAATAAATGCATTATATGTACAATTAAAAATATCTAAATTTAACTGTATATAAATAATATAAAAATATATATGAAGTCAAAGTGTTATTAATTTCATATATATATATATATATATATATATATATATAAAAGATTGTAATTTACATTCAAATTATGAGATATTTCGACGAACACTTAAATATTCGTATTTTAGTTCTCAATGTTTTTTTAACTTTCAGACTCTAAAATATTTAAACATTTAAATTATAATAAATATCATAGAATTTGTATTTTATAAAATATTGAAATATAAAGTTATGTACGATTATAAATAATAAAATTTTGACATTAAATTACTAGACTTAGATATTAAAATGATAAAATTTGTGTGCTAATTCACGTACCAGCATTTATATTAAAAAATCGAAATATGTGAACATACTTCATGTATATTGTATCAGGCTAAAATATTAGAAATTGAGACAAATATGTTATGATTTATTATTTTATTAAAATTTAGGGATGAAATTATTATTATCCCTTTTAAAATATTTTAGAAAATTAAAAAAAATTATAATGAGATTTATTGAAAAATTAGAAAGTGACCATATTTAATTTAATTTAATTTAATTTAATTTAATTGCGTTTGAAATTGGTGGTCTTACAAAGTCAATGGAGTCCCCACAAGCTGTTGTCATTCCCCACCCACGTACGCAAACCTCAACTCACTTCAAAGTCCAAAGCATAATAATAATAATAATAACAACATTAACATTTTTTCTTAATTAATTAATTAAAAGTTGAATATTCTCTTTTGAACATATTTTATTATTAATTAATTTTAATTAATTAAGGTTATTATTGGTTTGAGCTACCAAATCCGAATGTCCTTTTGCGGCTTTGTTTGCATGCATGCAATTAATTAATTAACTTGTAATTATTCTTTTCAAACCTAACTTGAACAAGATTAGAGGAGATAAGTTATTTAATTAAGTTTTTCTTCGTACACTCAATGAGTACCAACCAATATATATATATATATATATATATATATATATATATATGTAAGTAAGATTAATGTCCCTCATTTTTACGTAAAAACCTACTTCAAATATAGATCATTAAATATAAATATAAATAAAAAAATTTATAGAGATTTAAATAAAGTTTACGAAAATTTTCACTTAAAATAAAATTATAAAAATTTATTATTTAATTATTAAATATACTTGTGATAGATAATGTTATGTATAAAAAGTAAATTAACTTTTTATAAAATTTGATAAAAGTTTAGTCAAATTTTTTATTAACTTTTTTAATACTTATACTAGATATGTCCTTTTTAGACATAATTAAGATTTTCTTTAAAAGCACATTCAAATAAGGTTTTCTAACAAAATTAATAAAATGTTTAATCAAACTTTTAGCAAATTTTATTAGAAGTTTATTTACTTTTTCTAATGGTTAACATTATCTACCGAAATCACTTTCTTTAAAAGCACATCCAAATAACTTAATATAAAACAACAAAGAACAAGAGTACAAGAAAATAAAAAGGCCAAGTACTATTATAATTAATTTTGTTTCTGGCCCATCTTTAGTGTTAATTACCCTTTAACTCCCTAGTATTTTTTAAATATCACACTTTTGCCCTTCAAACCTGTGCCAAGTCAGCATTTCCTCTATAAAAAAAAATACTATGCACCTACGTAGCTAATTAAAATTCTTTAGTTTTGCTAATCAACCAATATTAACCCATCTACACTTCTCTATTTTATATCTCTCCCTCCTTTAATTCGAATAATAATATTTTGGTTTCAAAACTTTGGTAAAATAATATATTTTGATATAATTTGTTCAGTTTTAACACTTATAGGCCCTGCTTTTCTTTTGTTTTATTATCCTCCTTTCAATTAGACTTGACAAGCCATCAGGGCTTAGCCCTGATGGTTAGAACACACTCTTTCTTTGATTCCTATCACCACTATAGTAATAGAAATTTTTTCACAATATGTGAGATTTTCTCATAGATTTTTGGGTAGTATTTCTGTTACTATAATACAAACAGTCTCTTAAATGTTGAGTGTAGTATAATTGCAGTTATCTTTCCAGTTAAATTCCAGTAGATCCCTGATTATATATACCAGTAGATACCTAATTTGTATACTAATAAATTTGTAATATGTAATATTTTTCAAAAAAAAAAAAAAACTAAACCTGACAAACATATTATATTATATCGGCTCAAACTCATAGGTTCAAGTTAATTTATGATGCGTGTTATGTTCGTGATGTACTTAATTTTTAAAGTTAGCCCAACCCTTATAAGTCCTTTAAATTCATGTCGCGTTATATTATGAACTTTTTTTATTTTAATTTCTATATTATTTTTTAAAACTTTTAATTCCTAAAATTCTTAAATATTATTAAATTTTATTTTTACACCATTATTATTATTATGTGTATTCTTAATTTTTTTTTAATTTTTAAAATATTTTAGAATATTTTAATTAATGATACATGATTCCATGCCAATCTATGTGATATTCTATTAAGTTTTTGTGCCTAAAATATAAGTTTGACCCGATGAATTTATGTATTATGCCAACCTACTATTTTTTGTTATTTATTCGGTGATAGTCTAGTTCATTTGTTTAGAAACATAAATAATCAGGACAAAAATATTCAAATTGAAAAAATCATATACTAATTTATTATTTTATCAAATTTTAGGGATGAAAATATTATTATCATATTTTTATTTTTCTTAAATAAGTACCTCAACCACAATCACAAGGCAAATCGTGAACAACTTTTGTCCATGAGTCATGTGATTCATCATTGTTAATTAATTTCTATATTCTTTTGCTTTTATTATTATTGTTGTTGTTGTTGTTGTTGTTGTATCAAGAACATTTAAATATATACTTTTAACTTTCAAAAATAATTTTTTATCTATTTCAATTATATTATAGGTTTAGAAACACTTTTTCATAGTTTGAAAATATTAGTGTTAAAAACACTTTAAAATACATCATTAGTATTTATAAAAAAATAAAAAATAATTTTATGAAAAAATAATTAAATGTGTCTTTTTAAGAAAAAGACACATCAAAATATAATTGGTTGAAAGTATTGTATAAATTAGTTAACTATTTTAATTGTCAAATAATTTTTAACATTAATAAAAATGAGTAATATTGAGTATACAAACTCAATTATATAAATTAATGTGCTAATATTATATCATTATCACATCATGTCTTATATTTTTATTAAAAGGGTAGAGTCAATGATTTTTTTTTACACAAAATTTTACATAAAAAATAAATCAAATATAATTAATTATGTATTAATTATATAGTCAGATGTAATTTCAATCGTTAAATGTACTTATATCTTATAACTTATATTTGATGTAAAATTTTGTGTAAAATAAATGATCCTTGATCCGACCCTTTTACTAACTATGACATTTCAATTACGAAATTTTTACAAGAGAATATATTTCAGAATTTGTACATGCAACTTTATTGTAATAAAATATTCTTGAACTCACATGTATTTAGTTACAAAATTAAATTGTATTGATATTATAACCTAAAATTATAAGTACGCTAGCTGTTAATATTACGTGCGAGAGTTAAAAAGAATTTTGGCCAATTCTGTACAAACTGATCAGAATTAAAGACATATCTTTTTTATGACGTCAAGGTAAACCGAAACAGATTAGTGTATGTAAAAATTGTTTGGAAGGTTGATTCTCAAACAGAATATTTGAAGGTGTCATAAAATTGGCATAGCATGATTTTGGAACCTCCACAACTAGCTTGTATTGAAAATTTGATGCCTACACATAAAAATGAAAATGAAAATTAAAAAAAAGAAGAAGAGGCGTGTAGATAAAAGATTCTTAATCCCGTGACAAATAAAATATAATTGGCAATAATTAATTATTGATACTGACTATGATTTAGATAAATTTAATTATGAATATAAAGGGATATTATCACATTCCTCCCCTAAGATTTAGAATTATATCACTTACATGAAAATTATAGAAAATATATCACTTATTTCTTTTAAGGGATTAGTCAACTAACTTTAAATAGTGAATTTACTCAAATACTCTTAATTATTTATTTTTTTAATATTTATTTGACTTATTTTGTATGCTAATTAATTCAAATATATAAAATAAATAAAATAACCATAAAATAGAATAAAATATGAGAAAATTAGAAACTTGATTTAAAATATAATTTTTTTAATAATTTTGATTTAAACAAAATATGGAGATACATATAATTAATAAAATTGATTAAAAAATAAAAAATATTTTTTTTTCTAACTTCTCTTTCATTGAATAAGAATTTAGAAAAGTAAAATTTTCTTCTTTAAACAAAATAACAAACATTAAAAAATAATATTTTACGTATTTACTCTCACACTTAACAGTCAACTAACAATCAAATATAACTATAAGAGAGGTAAGTAATATATTCTCTATAATTTTCATATAAGTGATACAATTCCAAACCTCAGGGTAGGAATGCGATAATATCCCTTAATATAAAACATTCTTCATGTCATTAGCTACTACTCCATCAGTTGCCAACCTAGATTCTGACTATGATTTAGCTAAATTTAATTATTAATATAGGAGCTAGCAATCAGTAAGATAATTAATTATTAATTAATGCTTAATTAGAATATTATATATGCAGTAGCAAATATATTTATGTCCAAAAGCATGTACCACAACATTACAAGACACCCAATTATGTATTATCGTTTGTTGACTATGATAATTAATCAATTGTAACAGTACAATTATTGTCTTAAATGTAATATAAAAAAATAAGCAAATAACAACAATTTTAGAATATAAAACATAAAATAGAATTAAAAAAATTAAATTAAAAACATAAATAGGTGAACAAGACTATAACATCCTTAAAATTTATTATAAATACAGTTTAATCCCATTAATTTAAAAATACTCATAGATATTTATGGTTGTGAAACTTTTTGAAAGTTTTGAAAGTTTTATTTTCATTTTTCTTGTGGTTTCAATTATTATAATATATTTTTATTATAACTATTTTAAGAGATAGATGGACAATGCTATTTTTTTTTTAATCCAAATTTCAGATATAACTAATGGAATTAGCGGCTGAGATATATATAAGTATTTTTTAAATTAATAAAATTAAAGTGTATATTTAGTCCAACTTTAGTAATCGTATATGTCAATTTTCTTACAAATTTTAAAAGAGTCGTAACAAATTATTTTAACATAGTGTAGGGAAATTAAGCTAGACAATTAATCTTTTACAAAAATTTCAAATGAATTTCAATTGACTAAATTAACTAGGGAAAAAGAAGGCTATATATATATATAGGGAAAAAATAAATATAAGTAATGATAATAGTTTTAAAAATTTATAATGATAATTATTTTAAATTCAAATTATTATATAGAATTTTAATAATTACAAATTTATTTTTGAATATAATTTCTTTATTATAACAAAATTTTAATTATTATAGAAATTATTATATATGTACATTAAAAAGGGTTATTTATTAAAAATTCAAACCCATTATATTATATATATTTGGTGTAGTGGTTAAGGTATTAGTCTCTTATTTTAAGTTCATGGATTTGATTCTCACTAAAGACTATATTATTTTGCATTAAAAAAAAAAGAATTTTGGGGTATTTTCGTAAGTGTATTGTTCTTCTGTTAGGGACAAACATTATAGAGGAGATTTGTATCCCTTTCTATAAAGTTTTCATCAAATTGAGATTTCTTCAAATCTTAGAGAAGGCATGTGGATTTTTTCCTATATATATATTAACAAAAATATTGAAGCCTTTCTGAATATATCACTTTCTAACTTCTCTTCTGTATTTATGTATATAGATCAGAGTTGCTTTTCTAGTTGAAGACAAATAAGCAAAGGATGTTTTCAAATATTAGTAATGGAGAATGGGTAAGTTAGAAAATGATGATACAAATTTGTCGCATAGTAATACATTACCTAAGTTAACATGAATTCAATTCAGTTGTAATTAGCTATCAGACTTATATATTGTCATTGATGTAGGATGAGATGTCTTTCACTTTCACATCAAACAAATTTAAACTATCGCTTAAAATAAAAAGTCTAAAAGTAGTGTTTAGAAGAAGTTGAACCAATTCATGAAATCAAGAAAAAAAATCAAATTTGTTGGACTAAGTTTGGGCTAGGGGATATATTGTCAAAAAGATCATAGTAAGACGACGTTTAGTCATTAGATTTGTTTAATATACCTTTTTACATAGAGTTTTTTGAAGTAAAGTTTTTGAAAAAAAGTAATTTATTAATTATTTAATTGTTACATATATTTTTTTAATAAAACTTAATTTAATTATTTTATTAAAAAATAATTTTAAGTTAATATTATATTAAAAATGAAGTAAATTGTTTAAAATAAAAATTTTAGAGGTTTAAAATGAAGATAATGTTTAATTTTATACGTAATGGACAGTCTAAATGTGTAATGTAATTGAGTGGTGCAACATATATAAATAACCATCCTTTGAACCCAAAATTAGTTACTTGTAATGGATGTAATTGAGTTGGACTACCAATACAATTCAATCCAACAAAACAAACTCGACAGCTAGTATAAGAGATAGTCAGCAATTAGCCAAAGTCAAAGTTAGCAAGTAGCAAAAGAGGCATCAGCACCAAATAGAGATGGCTAAAAGAATCGGAATCCCACCGGAACTCTATGGTTCTAGACTAGATTTACTGGTACACATCATGAAATGGTACAGTTATAGTTTTTTACAATGGATAATCAAAAACCGCATCCAGACATTTGGATATAATTTTTTAAAAATTTTTATTTCATATTTTAATTTATTTTATAGAGTATTATTGATACATAAAAAGTATAATTAGATATGTATAAAAAGTACATGTGAACCTAAGTCACTCTTTAGATATGAAATTGTAGATTGTGATGTAAAAGATAAAACTAGGTTTCAGTATAGCCCAAATCAATATAATGACTTTCGTCTAACCTACTTGAGAGAAACTTATACCTAAATGATCCATTATATGATTTGATTAATATATAAGGAACACAAAAGTCAAAAACCTTACAGTCCAATTTTAGAATAAAAAATCTTATTTTAATTAATTTAGGATTATTTAAAATAAGCATTTTAATAAGTATTCTAATATAAGTAAGATTAATTACAATATATTTTATTACAAAACAAGTCCTTTAAATAAACTTTTTTCATTAGGATTAAATTACACTAATTTAACTTTTAGATAAAAACTTATCTTAAGAATATGACTAATATTAAAATAAGATTATATGGAGATAGTTATGTTCCATTATGATTACACATCACACACTATAAAAAGGGACATACTTCCGCATTCAAATCAGCTAGAGAAATAGAGAAAACCATGGTAATCTTGAGAGCTTGATCGTTGTTGACGCCTATTGCACTTGTGTCTTTTTCTTTCCGGCAACATTAGTGATTCTTACTTTTTTGGCTATCTTTTATGTCGTGAAAACTAACCTTGAACATTATTATGGTATCTTACTATCTTCCTTGCATCTATAAATGTTAATTTGGTTATTTTTAGACTCAAAAAATACCTTTTAAATAGCCTTGATTTGTCAGATGGCAAACAGTTATATTGAATATCGTTGCAAGCGAATTTCTTCAATATTGATATAGTTTTACAATAATTGCGACCTATCCCTAAAACCTTTATATTCATTTGTATTAGTACTAGGACTAGCTTACTCCTACATACGCTGTGCACCCATAATTTAGGTCTTGCTTTTTACTAAGAATTACAGGTACGGTAGCAGTGGTAGCGAGTATTAGAAGCGTAGCAACAGAGATAATAGATCTCTTTGGACAAGTTCAAGCCAATCTCATAAAATTGCAACATCACGACTCTTGGGTCACTAGGTGAGATCCAAGGAATATGGTGGGTCTTATTTCCTACAACTTAGAAAGAATGCAAAAGTTTAATTTTGGATGTAGAGGCCTAACAATATTGAAGCCCACCTAAGCAATACAAGGCCTACTCAAACAATCACGATTTGACAGGTATATTGAGTAAATTTTTCTCGCAACAATTATTAACAACTTTTACAACTTGATTGGTCAAGTATGCACAAAGTTTGGGCTTATTCGAGACTTGAGTTGGAATTCATTGTTTGCAATTTTCACAATATTTTTTAAGACCCCAAAAATCTACTACCTAACCTTCAGAAAACTCGATTTTCAGTTTGGTCCAACTCTATTGGTTCAATTCAGGTTCATTCTCATCCTAGCACTAAATGAAAGAAACCTAAACAAACAACAACAACCAGTAAACATAACCAAAAAAGAAGCTGGAAACACAAAGCCTTCGATGAAGGCACTAAAAAACAAAGCCTCCAGAGAAAGCACTAATATGAAGCACAACAAAACATGATGCAGTAACAGAAAACACAACTCACAAAATCTACAAAGCATAGATAGTAACCAACCCCTAGTACAACAATATATATGGTTAAACATGATAAAAAATAATAATATATGTTCTAGTTATTTTTCTCTTCATCCTGTCAAAAAGCAAATATAGACAACTTCACCATAATTTGAAATAATAAGGAATTTCTCAAATAAAATGCTAGACTCTTAAACCATCTTTAGTTAAAAGTGTATAGCACAATAATCAAGCACTATAAACAAAAAAAATTGGTGAACAAACAAGATACCCGAGAAAACAAAAAATGATGAAGTCGCCAACATTAAGGCTGAACAATTTCGGGTTCTATTCAGTTTTTTGAAAAATCAAATTGAAACAAAATGGAGTTTGTATCCAAGATCAGTGCCAGCTTCAACTGTTTGATATGCTCATTAATTCGCATTCATTATTGTCTTATATTCATTCTTAACCATTAGTTCTCGTTCGTTTCGATGTTTTAGTTGTATTTTGTGTTTTATAGGTGTCCCGAAGAAAAAAGTCTACAATTGAGCATAATTGAAGGAAAATCAAATATTTTAGTAGTAAAGTGTTTTGATGAGAAGACACAAAAACAAGCACAAGTGCGCATTCGCAAGCCTTTGTGTTGACCTTGGGCTTAAGAAGTAGAAATGGACGTGCTGAGTATGATGTACTTAAACGATTGTAACTTCATTGATAAAACTCGGAATCACGTTCCGTTTGTTGTGTTGGAATCTAGAGATCCAGAGCTTCAATTTAACACATCATGGCAGTACCTATGACTCGTGGCCGTACCATACCCTATGCCAAAATCACGCATTCATGCTAAATTTTGCACACCCATACCCTTTGGTTAGCCCAATGACGTTTTTTGGATCAATTTTGGCCCTTAGAACTTTCTTAAATGGCTAAATTTGGGAAATTGTAGGTTTTCATATTTTTCTTGGTTGTTCCACCCTTCTATATGAAGGAGAAATGAGTTTTTAATAAAGAAGATCTTTGGGGAAGAATTTTGGAAAGAAGATTTGGCTTACAAAAAGGAAGACTCACTGGTTCTATTTCTCTTTCTCATGTATTTTACTTGTGAGTTTGCATTTTTAACCATGTGTTTAAGTAGCTAAACTTTTTAGTTAGGATAAAAAGATGAAACCTTGATTGTATATATTTATAGGTATTTGTTGATTTTGGATTATTAGAATTTGGTGAAATAATGATCATTTATATTATGCCTATTATTTAGTGTTATTTAATTGAATAATTTAGGATTTGTAACTTTAATGATTACATGCTTCAATGATTTGGAAATAACAACCTAGGACTTGAATGAGTAATACATTAATGCAAATCTAAGGACCACACCAATCTAAGGATTGAATTACAACATCTATTATTCAATTAAGGAACATATTGATGCAAGGTTTGAGGACCACACCAATCCTTTACCTTGATTCTTCTCATATAAATGAATTTTATTAGTCTGATAACCCCACCAATTTGACTGTAAAGTGAATAAAGCTGTGCAATCATGCATATAAGAGAGGGAACTCCCACGAGAGCTTGGAGGGACTCAAAGGCAGCATTCACATGATCCAACAATCTTTTCAAGTGGGTAAAAATTACAAGAGATAGGTTGAATACATGATAAAAATTCATGGGGGCTGCAAGAAGAAGAATAAAATAGCCCTGCACTTCTAAGTCCTTATGCCGCAAGGATAATTTAGGCTTTTGAAGATTTTCTTATTCTATATGGAATAAGTTTCCTTATTTGTTTAGGATTGTTATTTTTTTATATTTCTTTATTAGATTAGGATTGTTATTAAAGTTTTCTTATTAGGTTAAAATTGTTATTTAGATTTCCTTATAAGATTAGGATTATAGTTTTATTTTTCAACTTAAGTTAGGATTTCTATTGCTACTTAATTTTAAACACCTTTTTTATTTAGGATTATGATGTTTACATGTCTATATAAAAGCTACAAGTATGTAAAACCAATTTCATGATATCATTAATAATATTGAGGTATTTTCAGTGAGCTTAGCTTTGCTTTTTTGTGTTCTTAGTAGAATACAATATCTTAACTTAATTTCCTTAAGTTCTAATCCTATCATCCACAACTTGTTTTCTAGTTTCTGAGGTGCGCATAACAATTGATTCAAGAGTTCCTAGGACAGGTCGTCTAATAAATTTTATCATTTGGTATCAGAGCTTTGGCTCTAGAAACATGTTACTTATCCTTTGTTTATTCTTATTTTATGTTTTGTTTCTTTGATTTTTATGCGATTCTAGTATTGTCGTCGCATAACTTCCTTGACTTCTTCTAATCTACTTCTTTGTATTTTTTAATAGATTTAATTTTGTTTTGTGTTTAGAAAGAACACGCTATTTTTTGATGTGATGATAGTGATCTCATGAAAGGAATGCCAATAACTTGACTATCATAATAATGAATGCAATCTAATTATATAACACACAAGATCAACTTAGGACTTTCTTTCAAGGTTGTAATGAAGAAGACAACAAATGGGATATTCTTAAGAAAGAATAGATAACGGGTAAAACAAAGTCATAAGAACTCAATAACATATGCATCTATTATCAAATTCTCATATTTTTCTTATAAACACATTTCACCACCACCACTCCTTTATATTCTTCTCTTTTTCTTTTCAAAGCACATTATCCTCTTTTCTTTTTCTCTCTTCTCTCTCTTTTTTCTTTTAATTTTTCACATTCGGCCTTAATTTTTTTTTCCAACCTTACTCTATCTTTTGACGTGAAAACTCAATGTTTACTTATGCACGAGACCCAGTTACCCAATAAAAGCATGGCTTACATAAATTAACACAATTTATTTTTCCTGGCCGTACATCAAATAGATAATGCATTGTTAAATCGACCACACATACAATAAGTAACAACCAAATTTATGATGAAGCATATGTCAATACCACATATTTGTAGCTCAAAGGATAAAAATAAGGATAAAAACAATGGCAAATTGGCTATTGAGATTGGTTGTCATTAGTTTTAAGAAAGATAGAGATTATTTTAAAACTCAAAATGGTTAACTAAGGAAACATGTGTAAAGTCGGCTAGAATGGCTCAAACGATACAAACAAGGCCTAGAATCACTTCTTGTGCATCATAAAACCAAAATTACATCCAAAGCATGAATAATCAAATTAATTGGCCAAAATAAAATATAATGAGATCATTAGATCAAAAATATAACAAAACAATATGTAGAATAATCACATAACACTCAGAATTGAAGGATAAGGGGTTTAAAAGCTCATGATTAAGGTTACACGAGTCTACACTTTCTTGCATAATATTCTCTAACTTTGTGAATTCATCAATTTAAGATTCTAATCAATCATGACATTAAGTGCTTATGAATTGTAAGAACAAATAATGAAATCTAGTTAGTACAAGGGTAATATTATGATCAAACTTAATATCTCATTAATTCAAATTGACCATGCATAAATTATTTTTAAATCTTGTAACTGAATAAGGAAGCGACTCAAACAACTCCAAAAGTAGAAAATAAGTACGAATTTTTGTTTTGTTTTTTTTTACTCACACAAATGCAAAACTAAAAAAAAAATTAACTCTAATCAAAGCAAAACATAAAACCTCACCCCCAAACTTAAATCTAACATTGTCCTTAATATTTGTAGTTAAAAATCATGCAATGAATAGATTAAATAAAAGTCAAATGTAAAAGAATACTTCAAACTTAACAAAAAGAAGAACGGAAACGATAACACCTGATTTTGGCAATCAAATTCAATTGTTGCAGAGTTCATATTCTTTTTCTAGTGTACTTTGGGTTGCCTCCCAAGTAATGCTAAGTTTAATGTCTTTAGCCGGACAAGTGTCTATAACTTCAAGAATAATGTGATTGCCCAAAAGTAAGATTCTCCCACTGCAAATCTCTAATTGTGTCCAAATATGCTAAATATGTCTTGGGTTGATGACCATGCACATTGAAACACTCTTCAAGATCAAATGGGATATGATTTTGGCTCAATTTTTCAAATGAATGTGCCCTACTTGAATAATCATGTGAAATTTATTTTGCAAAATAGCACTGCATTGTTTAGTTAACATAATCATTTCATTTTCCTCCAATTTCTTTTTATTAGATACAATCTCCTTCATGAATTTAGCATAACTTGGCATTTGTTCTAACGTATCTGTAAAAAGAATATTAATATGAAATTTTATAAACACATCGAAAAATTTAGAAATTTGCTTATCTAATTTATTTTTTCGAAGACGTTGAGGAAATGGAATTGGTGGCACATATGCTGGAGGTACATAAGACATGAAAGATCTTCTCTCTTCAATTTCCAATTTCAAATTTTCTCCATTTTCAACAACATTCTTCTCCAATTCGTGCTTATTCACCACCTCTTTGCTTGAGGTTTCATTAATTTGCTGCCTTTGTAATGTCTCGTTCAATTTATTTTTCTGCTCCATTAGTTGTCTTTCACTCAGAAGTGTAATTGCCATCACTTATTCCTTAGGATTCGTCTCCGTATTACTTGGTAAGGAACCTTGCTGCCTTTCTGCTAACAAATTTATAATTTGACCCATTTGAACCTCAAGGTTTCGTATAGAGGCCGCTTGATTTTGCAATGTCATCTCGATTTTTGTCACGAACTTGGAAATATTCATAATGAGTTGAGCAAGTGCGTCTTCCAAATTAACTTTCTTTTCTTGTGGCTGAAAACCAGGTGGTGGTTTCATAAAATTCTTATCATTACTCCACGAAAAATTTGGATGATGTCTCCAACTTGGATTGTAGGTGTTTGAGTAAACATTATGTTGCTGCCTTTGGAAATTCGACATAAAGTTTGCTTGCTTAGAAGATGAAGAAGCAAATGGATTATCAATTTGACAATTAACACTTGCATGATTTCCTCTACATAATTCGCACACTTGAACTTGAGATTGGATAGCATTAGAATTCAAAGTACCAAGCTGTTTTGACAAAGTAGCAACTTGGGCTGTCAAGGCGATGATAGCATCACTTTCATGCACTTTGGCAACTCTTCTTTGTGTTGAACGATCTTAGGGCCGTTGATAATTATTAGAAGCCATTTCTTCCAGCAACGCGTATACTTCATCATGTGTTTTGCTCATCAATACACCACCCGCTGCAGCATCAATCATTATTCTAGTTATGCAACTTAATCCATTGTAAAATATTTGAACTCACAACCATGTTGGCAACCTATGATATGGACACCTCCTTAGCATATCCTTATATCTTTCTCATGCTTTATATAGAGATTCCATGTCAAATTGAGAAAATGATGTGATATCATTCCGCATCTTTGCCGTCTTCGCAAGAGGAAAAAATTTCGCTAAGAATTTTTGACTTAATTCATTCCAAGTTGTAATGGTTATGGGAGGAAGTGAATTTAGCTGTCTTTTCACCTTATCTCTAAGTGAGAACAGAAAGAATCTCAGCTTTACAGCATCATCCGAAACACCATTATGCTTGAAAGTGTCACAAATTTCCAGAAATTTTGCGATATATGTATTCAAATCATCATTCGGCAAGCCACTAAATTGGATTGAATATTGAATCATATGAATTATTGCAGACTTAATCTCAAAGTTGTTAGCTTGAATCATAGGTTGCCTAATGCTGGATGAAGTGCCATTAATTGTCAGAATAGTGTAATCCCTCAATGCTTTATTATTTTCAGCCCCAACAATATCAGCCATATTTTTTGCCATAGTGATAGTTTGTTGCGTTCTTGATGCTTGTTTTCGCTCTTTGTTTTGCTGGCGAAACTTTCGTTCTCTCTCTCTATCAAAAGAAATAAAATTAGAACTTTCGGAACGTCTCATACACTAACCAAGAACCTAAAATTACAATAAAAACAAACTTCAAATTAAAATCAGAATTAATCCAAATCAATATTGACAAAATTAAAACAATCCCCGACAACGTCGTCAAAAACTTGTTGCATATTTTTACGAATGCAAGTGTACGTGTCACAAGCAAGTAATAAAGTAATAAGTCAAGTATCGTTCCCACAAGGATTGGTTAATTTGTTAATTACCAAAGATAATTAATCCTAAATTTAATTGAAGAATTCTATTAATATATTTTGATTAACAAGAAATGCGAAAATTTAAATTGAACTAACTAAACAAAATTTTGAATTTCAATTGATTAAAACATTAGGCAGTAGACTTCACTATAGCTAATTAAATTCAATTTTTTTAATTGTGTTGTTTCAATTTGTTACCAATATTGACAGAAAATTATCTTAATTTATTTGATACTTTTTCTCAAGATATACCAAAAATACATGCACATATTAATTCACTATATCTCTATATGAATTGAAATACATGAAAGCTCAATAAGCATAATGATAATTATCTTAATTCTGCATGAATCATGATAGTATATCTCTATTTAACATGTAATTCATTGTGTTCATTACATAATCAAAACACATAAATCACTTCTTAGATCAATATAGTTCACAAATCATTCAAATATTGGCCAAATATTCAAAAGCATTAAACACAATAATAAACACTCAATATGAACAATAAATCATAAACAACACAAATTCTGGAAATCGATGGTCTTAGCTAGGTTACATCTTTGCCCTAGTTAAGAAAAATTAGTTCATTGTGGAATTATAACACATCATAATCAAATTGAAAATCATAATGAAAATTTCAAAAAGAGAAGCAAAGAGTCAAGGAAGAAAAACTCTATGTAGATCAGGGACTTTATTTAGCCTCCAACAAGCTTCAAATTGCCTTCCCCTTCATTCCTTTCTTTCTTCAAGCTTCCATAATCCCCCAAAATGGTGAAGAAAACCTGTACTTTCGTTCTCCCTTCTCTTCTCTTTAATTTGCCCCATTTTTGTCTTTAAAACATTCCAAAACCATTCCATTTTTTTAAGGAAAAGCTGTCCCCCCAGTTGTCCTCAATTCAAGCTGAATTTTAGGCCATTAAAATTCGACTTTTTGCTTTCTTCCATGAAAGATGGCTTTGTTAATCATTATGTCTAGTTTTCTAATTATTTTGAATTACTCAAATATGATTTTTGAATATAAAGATACACTAAAAAATACTGACTATATTCAGTACGAATATGCCTTGTTGATTTCTTTCCATTTCTTGGACTTTTTAGGCTTTTCTCCTACAAAAATAAAGAACTAACTCAAAGTAATGACATAAACAAATTAAATTAGAAAAACTCAAATAATTAAGTAAAATAAATATGATTTAGCATAAAATTAAGAGTGAAAGTAATATAAATTTTGTATACAAATTAAGCACATCATTCGAGTTCTAGTTCTTTATGGAAATCTAATTGGAAGCACAACAAAGCTGCCCCAAAAACAAAAGAAGAACCAAAGCAAAAAGATTCGATTACTGTTTCTAAAGGTAAAACTAAAACTAAAACTTCATCGAAGTCACATGACGTTAAGTATTTTAGGTATCAAGGATTCGGGTATATTGCTTCTCAATGCCCAAACAAAATAGTTATGATTGTGTTGGAAAATAGAGAAATAAAAAGTGTTAGCTCAAGTAAGGATGAGATGGCACCACTGGAGGATTGTTTTGATGTTGAAGTTGAAAAGCCTGTACACGGTGATTTGCTGATTACAAGGAGAGCCCTAAGCATACAGCCTAAGGATGATGTTGATATGGAGCAACATGAGCATACTTTTCACACAAGATGCCATGTGAAAGATAAGGTATGTACTATGATTATTGATAGTGGCAGTTGTACTAATGTTGCCAGTACTTTGTTGGTAGATAAGCTGAATTTGTATACCATAAAGCATCATAAATCATACAAACTGCAATGGATGAATGAATGTGGAAAAATAAGGGTAATGAAGCAAGTCCTAATTTCTTTTTTAATTGGCAAGTATGAGGATAAAGTTCTATGTGATGTGACACCAATGCATGATGGTCATCTATTGCTTGGCTGACCATGATAATTTGATCGGAAGGTTACACATAATAGGTATAAAAATCGTTATTCTTTTGTAATGAATAACCGAATTATTGTACTAACCCTTCTCAAACCTTTACAAGCTTATGAAGATCAGATTAGGATGGTGAGAGAGTGCAAAATGAGAGAAGAATAAAAGTGTGAGCAAAAGGAAAATAAAAAGAAAGAAAGTATGAAAGCAAAATTAAAGAGAGCAAGTGAGGCCGAGAGAAAAATTAGAGAGGAAAGTGTGCAAAAAGGAAAGAAAAGAAATAGAATTAGCATATTTGCTGAAAAAAATTAGATTGCAAGGCAGTAACTACTTGTACTTCTCTACAAGGATGTTTACTTTTCTAATAATAATCTTAACCACTTTTTGCCTAGTGTTGTTCTTTATTACAAGATTTTACGGACCTACTTCGCGAGGAGATTCCTCATGGATTACCTCCCTTAAGAGATATTGAGCATCAAATAGACTTCATACCCGGTTTCACCATACCAAATTGACCTGCTTATAGAGTTAATCTTGAGGAAACAAATGAGATACAAAGGCAAGTGGATGAGTTGGTGCAAAAGGGTTTGTAAGGAATAGTCTTAGTCCATGTTCAAATCCTGTCATCTTAGTCCCAAAGAAAGATGGAACATGGCGTATATGTGTGGATTGTCGAGCTATTAACAAAATAATTGTTAAGTATAGACATCCTATCCCTAGATTAGATGATATACTTGATCAATTGCATGGCTCTTGCTTGTTTTCTAAAATTGATTTAAAAAATGACTATTATCAAATTCGCATGAAAGAGGGAGATGAATTGAAGACAACATTTAAAACTAAATATGGATTGTATGAGTGGTTAGTAATGCCTTTGGGTTTAACTAATGCACCTAGTACATTCATGAGATTAAAAAATCATGTCTTGCATGCTTCATAGGGAGTGGTAGTTTACTTTGATAATATTTTAGTTTATAGCAAAAATTTGGATGAACATGTCAAACATGTGCATGCTATTTTTAATGTGTTAAGAGAGCACCAATTATATCATAATCTTAAGAAGTGCACATTTTGCACGAAATCGGTTGTATTTATTAGATATGTTGTTAGTTCGCAAGGTATTAGCATTGATGAAGATAAGGTAAAGGCAATAAGAGACTGGCCTACACCTAAGAATGTGAATGAGGTAAGAAGTTTTCATGGTTTAGCAAGTTTTTATTGAAGGTTTGTTAAGCATTTTAGTTCTATTGCAACACCTTTAAATGAACTTGTTAAAAAGAATGTTGTTTCTAAATGGGATGATGTGCATGATCGGGCTTTCAAAATTTTGAAAGATAAGCTAACTAATGCACCTTTGTTGTGTTTGTCTAACTTCGATAAAACTTTTGAGGTAGAATGTAATGCATCTGAAATTGGAATAGGGGCTGGTTTGATGCAAGATTCTAAACCAATTGCTTATTTTAGTAAAAAGTTAAGTGGGGCAACCTTGAATTATCCTACTTATGACAAGGAAATTTATGCATTAGTGAGAACTCTTCAAACATGGCAACATTAATTCATCATTCATTCTGATCATGAGAG
This sequence comes from Melia azedarach, assembly GCA_028052125.1. NCBI lineage: Eukaryota > Viridiplantae > Streptophyta > Magnoliopsida > Sapindales > Meliaceae > Melia > Melia azedarach. Next base: position 3,348,153 of record CM051406.1, read on the forward strand.
CTTAAAGTTCTTAAATTTTAAGGTAAGCTTAATAAAAGGCATGCTAAGTGGCTAGAGTTCATAGAAATATTTCCTTATGTGATCAAGTACAAACATAGAAAGGGAAATGTTGTTGCTGATGCATTATCTATGAGGTACGTATTGATGCAAACGAAATTACACAATCACGTATACAAAAAGAGAAACTCACACATAAGGATAGATGCATTCAAAGGCGATATCCAAATGATCCATTAAGCTTTTCAAGCGAACCAATCACAAGAACAAGAGCCAAGGAGTTGCAAATTGGCTTAAATGGATTACTTGAAAAGATATGGGGTTTAAATGCAGTTCAAGATGGACGGCGTGAAGAATTAGGGTTTGTGAGCATCATTCAAGTAATTGGAGCATAAAAGTTCAAAAATAAAATTTTAGTCAATTTGTGCAATTTTAAGAATCTTAAATGATATAATCGCTTACTTCATATACGTATGATGTCATTGCTTATATCAAAATGTGTACGATATCATTGCTTACATCAAAATACGTTTGATGTCACTGCTTACATCATTTTGTTTGAAATTTATATTTTCAAAAAGTCATAAAGTATGTATTAGTTTGTCAAATTGTTAGGTAGGGTTGTTGGCCTAACATTGACATTTTCTCCTTATATTTGCCTATAAAAAGGCTTTCAATTATAGAATAAAATAAGCAATTTGAGTGTTAAAATATTCCTTACAAATTCTATCTTTGAACTCATCAAGTTTAAATTCTTGTGGCGTTCAAAACAATCAAACTTATCATCTAAATTCTTTAGAGGTTCTTAAGAATTCTTGGTGTATCGTTTCAACAAATGATACACCAAGAATCCTTCAATCTCGTACCTAGCTTTTTCAAAGCCAAATCCCTTGACTTTAATCCCTCAAAACTCATTATATTGCCATTCTCGTTGCAGCAATTGCATTTTTTTCCATATTTCGGGACCTAAAACAAGTGATCATAAGAGGTTTCCTCGCCTATCGCCTAGCCGGATAAGAGAACTTTTTCATTCTGCTTAAAAGCAGATTCTAATTCAAACTATCAGCTATTTGGACTGCCTTTCCAGTCTTTTCACTTCTTCCTTTCTTTCGGCTTCTTCTGCCCTAATGGTTGACTTTCCTTTCTTTGAGCTGTACCCACTTTCGACTGCCTAATCTTTATTGCCCTGCGCCTCTCCGGTAAGCCAACTTCTTTCCTAGTGACTTTGAACTGGCCGGAGCGGAGAGGAGAAGCTTTAGCTTATTCAATGGGTCCGCCCTCCCCTACGGAACTGTATTCCAGGGTGCCTCTACTTGAGTCGAAGGTTAGAAGCCCTGCCTTGAGGAAAAGACAAATTGAGGTATTAGCTTACTAAAGAGTGATCGTGAAAGCCGGAAGGTTGGATTGAGATAACTAATCTTGAGGATAGTTACCCGCTTTCTTTTTCTTGATTTTTGACATTCACCACCAGCAATCTTTATCAAATTTGTTGGGGCATAGAGCTGAGTCAAACCTATTCATTCAAAAGTGCATCGATCGTAAATTCCATCGCAAGAAGAGTATGTCACCTGGAGGTGCTGCTCCTAGAAGAAGCGGGAGGGGGAACCATGGCCTTTTGCATAGCATATAAGAAGGAAGTCGGTCATATAGATCGATAGTCGCGGAACTCATATCATATAAGACCATGGAAGAGATTCATCGACATAAAGATTTGGATTCCTGGTCAAATCAGTTCAAGCTGAATGGAAGTGTAAAACCTTAGATCGGTGCTATGAAGCCAATCTGGACTGACCTTGAGTGCAAATTCCGTCTCTAAGTATGACTTCTTTGCCCCACCAGATAGTAGGAATAAATAGAATGGAAGATCACAGGACTCACCTTCAGTCAACTAGTACTGATCGCTCTAATTCACCTGCTTTTGACGTTCCGCCAGTGCTGACTTTTGTAGGCTGATGTCTTGCCCCGCCCAGTGGTTCAGAGCTAACTAAAGCACAGCGACTCAGACTAATTCAAGAGGATTTGCTTTATAGCCGCACTAGCCTAACTACATGATTGACTTCCTTCCTAGCCGCTTGTGGAGCTTCTCCTGAACCTGTCGATGAAACCTTTGCTACTAAGACTTGATTGACTGCCCAGGGAAAGGGAGTCACCGACTACTTTCCGTTCGAGGAAAGAGCCGTCTAAGCGAGTTTCCGGATGGCTTGGATTTGCACTTTCTTCACCAGCTTCCATTCCTTATCTTTGGGACTCCCCGAAATACTCCACAGGGTCCCTTTCCTTTACTTTAACAGCAGGACAATCCTCGATCCTCGAAAGCCAAAACGAAGCCATTTGGGCTTGAACCGCTGACTCTTCTTTAGCAGCCCCGCGGGCAATCGCATGAGAAACCCGTGTCTTCCTTGGAAAGGAGAATTTTTTGTTCTTTGGTTACCTATTCCACTTCTTTGGCATCATCATCAGCAGCAGCTGCCAGCAGGTGAGCTTAGACGAATGCGGATCCAACTTCCTTCAACAGCAATGCGGAAAATGGCTTCTTCATCTCAGGTTGATCCGATCTTCTTCAATTGCGGGTGGATCCCTATAAATATTATATATATATATATTATTATTATATTCTACAGGATTTGCGTCCACCTATAGTTCTCAATTCTGTTCTTTCTTTTCTCTGAAGCTGGCCGGAGCTGGAGATAGGCAGCAACCTGCGCAAACCCTCTTTATTTAGATTTCTCCTGGGATAGCAAAGTTGGTATAGCAAAATAATGCTTTAGGAAAGAGGAATTCTTGACTGGTAGCAACTTGATGATCCATTATCTACCAATCAGGGCGGGAAGGAACGATGAATGAACGGAGCAGTATAAGTATAGGCTGTTAGCTCCATCAGTGCTTCTGAAGAGGCGAGGAGTGGATTCCCCATACGGACCGATTATTCCTACGCGGAGATCGGCCTATGAAAGATACCTGGATTCACCTGCAAGGGGATAAGGAGTTTTGGGTGCTTGAGATTCGGGTCGATGCGGATCGGAGTGAGAAGAGAAGAGGTCTTTCATACATCCATGACGATAATCAGTATATGCTTATCGTAGGCTTAGAGTGATTTGATTTTGGGAAAGGCGAAACTAAAACTTCAGTGTCTAAGAGTACTACCTTCGAGAGAAAATCAGTGCTCCCCATAACGAAGAGAGTTTTTTGTTCCCCGGCCGATAGGAAAAAAAACGCTTAGTAGTACTTCTCATAGCATGGGGGGTGACAGTCACACATATCCTCCTGATTCACCAAACCAAGCCTGCAAACTACGGAGCAAATTACGGGACTGACGGAACGGAACCTTAAGAATAAGCGAGCACCGGACCCCTCCTGTCAACCCCTTTAGAAAAGCCTGATTTTGATTCGCTAGTCTTTCTTAGAGATGGACCCGCCTAAGACTTTATTCTTTTTTTTTCACCGTGTGTGTTTTTTTTTTTAAATCCAATGTTTACCAATGATAATTCAAATAGTCAAAGACGCTGTTAGTCACAGAGCCTTAGACCCGATCCGCTGTAACGTAACTAACAGCGCTATTTCTGGAACACGGAACTCCGCCCCCAGGCGACCCTAATTCGATCAAAATTGGCTGTATTGAAATACTCCGTGCTCTGATCATGAAGGCATTTTCCTAAAGAAATTCCAACATATGATTTTGACTCAAAAAAGCAAGAACTTTGATTCATCATCTAGTTCTAGGTTCAGAGAGAAACTACTTTCCCTATTGAAAAACCACTACAAGCCACTCATTTTTGGCTCGGAGTGGCAAATTTCATTGAGTTTTAAACACTAAAAAAAATCGACTTTTTCTTGATTGGAAGAGAGAAAACCTAATTGGGACCTTGATTGGAGAGTCACCCAAGATATCCAATCCAACTCCACCCGGGCCAATATAGAATTCTAGAAAACCATGACCATCTATCTTTTTTTTTCTTTTCTTTATAATCAGAGGAGAAGCTATCTTACTTTCCTGGTAGTGTGCCTTCTGCTTTCGGTGAGGAGTGAGGCGGAAGGAACAGATGATCTTGAAACAAGCTTCTTCTTCATTCAACAAAGCATCAGTAACTGATTGCAGACCAATCAGGCATTTTAGAAAAGGGAAGAGGATCCAATCGAGTAGGCATGTGAAAGACAAAAACGAAAAGAAAGACAGGAGAAAGGGTTGCTGTTGCCAAGGCCTACTCCTCGACCATTTTCGATCGGAAATCACCTATTCAATCAGTTGGGAGTCCCGCCATGCAACCTCCATACCCTATGGAAGAATCGAATCAAGACCGAAAGACGCTGTCATTGAATCCATTACATCGCACTATTCTTGAATTCACTACATAGAAGGAAGGTATTCAACCAGAGAGAAAGGTAGAACCAAAGGAAGGCTTCTTTGATTCAATTGAACGGTGTGAACGCGTTATCTAATCAGTTCCCATGGGAGAGCTTTAGAGGGAGGTGGACATGGGCTTCATGTGATTCGAAGCCAACCACTATGTATTGCAAGAAACTCCTATGTGTAGCTATGTATACCTAATGAAAGCCTTAAAGAGCCTCTTAACACTTACCTGCCTAAACCAAGCAAGATTCAAGAATCAATCCATTACCAGCAAGATGCGGCTCAGCCAAAAAACGTGAGCGCCCCTACGCGAGCTGCAATCAAACTAAAGCGCTTTTCTCGTTTAGTAAAGTCAAGCTTTGGCTTCTTTCTTTTTCTTCCTCCGAATCCTAATTCTTTGCTTCCTTCCTAAGGTCATATAGGGCTGACAACTAGAGTTTCGTCTTGTCATAACATAACCCGGGGACTTGCTTTAATCTTTAATAAGATAGACTTTATCCTGGCAAAAAGCGCCTTAATCAATGAATGGTGAGTCTCTGTTTGAAATGAAAAGAAGGTACTCTCTCCCTCAATCACAGATCACACAGCCATCTTATTGAGCTTCACATCTGGCATAATATTCTAGGCCGGGAGAGAGAGATTCATGCCACATACGCCGACTAGGTGAAACAGCTAAAGAAATGTTCTAGTCGGGTAGAGAGGAGATATGATACGCTGACAACACGACGATGCATTTAAGCACATATCTTCGTTACTCTAAATAGCTTGGAGGTCAGGCGCAGACATGAAGGTGCCCGAACAACTAACGATATGAATGGACGCGGAAGAAATACAACAATAGCTTAGTGGCCTTACCAGATGTGGTCAACGGTGATCTTCGGTGCAGATAAACTCATGTTTATCCTGCTCAATAGGCAATACCTTATGAGATAGGTCGCCACGTAGCTTAAAAGGTCTTATTTTCTTTCATAACCGCCCTTCGGGAACCGGGTGAAACCCATACCAAAGGTAGAAAAGCAAGGAGTTTGAGCTCGACCAGGTGCTTAATTCTCTTCTGAAAAAGGGGGATGGGCCAGTCATCGCGTGAGAGGGAAGCGTAGCTGAGAAAGCTTAAGACCAATAAATAAGTAGGGGCGGTAATTTCACCTGGTGACTGTCTTATTCTAGTTCAAGCGTATGTATAATCTGGGTGGTCTTGGTTCCTATCTATCTAGGTAACGGGTCAAATCTCAATAAATTTGCGGCTTGGGAAAAATATCAGGGTTTGTTACTACATTTAATGTTGGGTTTCGTCACAATATTGGCAAGGTTTGTATCACCTTATAGGATTAGGATTATAGTTTTATTTTTCAACTTAAGTTATGATTTTTATTCCTATTTAATTTTGAACACCTCTTTTATTTAGGATTATGATGTTTATATGCCTATATAAAGGCTACAAGTATGTAAAATGAATTTTCATCATATCATTAATAAAAACTTGTTTCCTGTATTTTTGGTATAATACAATATCTTGACTTATCAAGAGAGTGATCAACCTTTGTGGTGTCTTTAAGATTGGAATTTTAAGGATTTAGTTTCCTTAAGTTCTAATCTGATCATCTAAAACTTGTTTTTCTAGTTTCTAGTGTGCACATAACAACTGATTCAAGAGTTTCTAGGACAAGTCGTTTAATGAGTTCTTATCATCAAGTAAGTATTCTTTGGAGACAGAGGAACATTTCTGATTATCATCTCTAGTAAACTTAATGCACCGCAAGAAAAAAAGCTTGTGCAGGTCTTTAAGGAACATAAGACGGCTATTGATTGGACAATTGCGGATATTAAAGGAATTAGTCCATCTACATGCATGCATCGTATTTTGCTTGAAAACGAAGGAAAACCTTACCATCAACCGTAGAGAAAATTGAACCTGCCCATGATGGACGTAGTGAAGAAGAAGATCATCAAACTTTTTGAAGTTGGAGTGATTTATGGGAAATAATCGAAAATGCCCTTATTATTAAATGAAAATTCAAAAATACCCACTGACATATAATCTAATCAAACATGCTTAATTTTAACAATTTCGAACAAAAATATCCTCATACCCACATACGAAAATATATTGGCATGCCTTGTTTGGTTTCTTCTTCTTCTTCTTTTTGTTCTTTTTCTTCAACCGAGTTTTACAATAAAGTGAGACAAAATAATTTAATTCTAATTTATTTTTTATAGTAAATTAGTTTTGATTCAATTTACAAGCCCTATCAGACGATAAGTATATTTTAGTAATTAATTTTACTAAAAAATCAGATTTTACGTATCTCTTCTATCGTGTTTGAACGTCGCTGGAGTAAAGGCTAAATACCGTCGAGTAAGGTGAAATCAAGTCTTACTCGACAGTAAGGTTCGAGTAAGATGAAACTTATTATCAAGTAAAGAGAAAAATTTCGCCTTACTCGAACTTTACTGTCAAGTAAAGTCTGATTTTGCCTTACTCAAAGGTAAAGTTCGAGTAAAGAGAAACTTTCTCTTTATTCGAACCTTACAAATTAATTTATGCTATTTTATGTTTAAATCCCTATAATTGATATAATATATAATTAAGCCCCAATTGTTTAATGTAATAATATTTAAGTCCCTAATTTTTATTAATATCATAAAGAAGAGGTCAAAAGTATAATATTGACGTGACTGAAACTACCTTTTAGCGTTAAATTACAATTGATTATTAATAATTTTATTTTATACGAGTTAAAATTTTTAAATTATAGTACTATAGTACTAAACAATGTGTAATTTAACACTAAAAAGTAATTTCAGTCACGTCAATATTATGTTCTTGACCTCTTATTTAAGATATCAATAAAAATTAGGGACTTAAATATTATTAAATCAAACAATTTGGGTTTAATTGTATATTATATCAATTATAGGGATTTAAACATAAAATAACATAAATTATTTTGTAAAGTTCGAGTAAAGAGAAAATTTTTCCTTACTCGAATCTTACCTTCGAGTTAGGAGAAAATTTCTCTTTACTCGAACTTTACCATCGAATAAGGAAAAATCAGACTTTATTCGACAATAAGATTCGAGTAAGGTGAAAATTTTCTTTTTACTCGATAATAAGTTTCACCTTACTCGAACCTTACTGTCGAGTAAAGTCTGATTTTGCCTTATTCGATGGTACTCAGTCTTTACTCGAGTGACGTTCCAACACGACGTAACAAGTACGTAAAATCTGATTTTTTAGTGAAATCAATTATCAAAATATACTGACCGTCTAATAGGGCTCATAAATTGAATCAAAACTAATTTACTATAAAAAATGAATTGGAATTAAATAATTTTGTCTCACTTTATTGTGAAACTCGGTTGAAGAAGAATGCCAATGTATTTTCGTATGTGGGTATGGGGATATTTTTATTTGAAATTGTTAAAATTAGGCATATTTGATTAAATTATATATCAGTGGCTATTTTTAAATTTTCATTTAATAATAAGGGCATTTCGGTTATTTCCTGTGATTTATCCTATGTCGAATAGCAATTGGGTTAGCCTAGCTTAAGTGGTTCCAAAAAAGACCGGAATAACTATTGTAAAAATTTAGAATAGTGAATTATTTTATACATGTGTTTAGAATGGGTGGCGGGTTTGTATAGATTATAGAAAATTAAATGTTGTAACCCGGAAGGACCATTTCCTTTTACCTTTTATTGACCAAATACTTGAAAGGTCAACTGGTCATTCTTACTATTGTTTCCCCGATGGTTATTCAAGTTATTTTCTTATTGCAATTGTTCCAAAGGATCAAGAAAAGATGACTTTTACATGCCTGTTGGGACTTTTGCATATCGTTGCATGCCTTTTGGCCTTTGCAACGCCCCAGCCATTTTTCAAAGGTGTATGGTTAGCATATTTTCATATTATATTAAGCATATTATAAAAGTATTTATGGTTGATTTCATAGTTCATGGCGACTCCTTTGATAATTGTTTGCATAACCTTACACTTGTTCTTCAAAGATGCATAGAAACTAATCTTGTGCTAAATTCTAAACAATATCATTTTATGGTTGAACAAGGTATAGTTCTGGGCCATATTGTTTCATCTAAGGGAATTAAGGTAGATAAAGCTAAAGTTGATATTATTCAATCTTTACCTTATCCCACTAGCGTGTAGGAAGTTTGTTCTTTTCTTGGACATGCAGGTTCTTACCGAAGATTCATCAAGGACTTCTCCAAAATAGCATTACCCCTATGTAAGTTGCTACAAAAAGATATGGCTTTTGAATTCGATAATGAGTGTAAAAAGGCATTTGATAAGCTGAAGGAACTGTTGACTTCTGCCCCAATTATCCAAACCCCTGACTGGAACGTTTCTTTCGAAATAATGTCCAACACAAGTGATTATGCAATAGGCACTATTTTGGGACAAAGAATTGGAAAACATCTTATGCCATTTATTATGCTTTAAGGAAGGCGTATCATATGCAAACTAGTGGATAAGTGTACAGGTCCTAATTATAGAAACAACTTAATGGCATGTCCATCATCATCAAATAAGTACATCCGATCATTGCCTCTCATTCTACCATGTACAACTATAGCAAGCGATGCATGCTCAAGTATCAACTCAAGGGATGTGTCTATTGGGAAGATTTACAGTACGAAATAGGAATTGTGAGATGGATTAGGCATAATGACATTGAAAAACTACTTCTACTTCATGATTTTCAAGTCAAAATGACATGTTTTAAGGCGAAGTATATATTATAAAGGGGTGTACGAGTATACAAGTAACTAAGAACAACAACGATGCTTATTTTCGAGTTACCAGCATGAAAGCTATATATACTTGTCAAAATGAGTTGTTTTCTTATGGACACCGATAAATAAGCACTCGATTGATTAGACAATTTATAAAGGACAAGTTCAAAAATGCCTGCAACATGTACATCTCGAGAAATATTTGAGATTGATGTAGTTAAGAAGATTAATGTAGCAACGAAGAAGCACTAAGGGCTGTGTGTGGAGATCCAACTTAGTAATCCCCTTGTACTGTCACATGTTAGAGGACAAAAATTCATCGAAATAAATGAAGAAGATCACTTTTTGTATTGTATTTCTTTATAGCATTAAGGCCATAAAATCAAAAATTCTAATTTGTATGAGGGAATTAAACACTCAATAAGTAAATAGGTTAATAAACTCTAGTAATTTCAAAAGCATGGATACACACATTTGTTTGCGTCAACTTATTGTTTTGAGCAAAGACTACGCTCAACATTACTCGTTGATGCATATAAATATGTATCCTTCTTCGCTCGAAACAATAAGTTGATGCATCCAAATGTGTATATCCATGCTTGCTCGAAATTACCAAGTAAATATAAGCATCATTTTTGCATCTGCCAAATTGTGGTGCTCGTCGCAACTAGACTTCTTGCCAGATTTTTTGCCCAAAATCTCACCCAAATCACAACCAAACCATTCCAAAACTGAAAGTCAATAATTTCTAATACTTAATTCATCTAGAAAAGTAAATTTGATAAGGAAGAAACATTATTACCTGCTCCATGGAATCTGAATATGCTCATTACCCTCTATGTTGGAATGAAATACCATAAAACCCTTCTGCCCTTAAGATGGTGATCGTGAACTTTTAAATTTTTTAACGGCAAAAGGTATTTTTAACCAAGTGAAAAGGCAAAACTGGCATGCCAGGAGTAGTCCAATATAGATTTGACATGTGAAAGAAAATTTAAAAACAAATATCTCTCTCTTTTTTTTGTTTGGTTTGTTCATTTTCTCTTGGGTTTGTCTCTCCTTAAATTAACAGTAAATGACTTTAGCGAGATAATACGAGGCCAATCCACCACAACAAAAACCCTGGATTTTAATATTCATCTTTGTTTCATTTGGTTAAAGAGATTTTTCGGTGTTTTTTGCTTGTAAAGAGAAGGGTTGGCCATGGATTTGTTCATTTGAAGGTTTGGTGAGTGCTCTATCAATTGAGAAGTGCGAAAATTAGGTATTAAAGCTTTGACATCTGGGTACTCAGTAAAGGTAAGTGTGACTATTCATAACTAGATATAGAACGTATGACAGTTTGGTTGCTATTTTTGTTTACAATTTTATGGGTATACACTTCAAAAACGATTATGCAGATGTATAGGTTTGAAGTTATAGTTTTTTTTTTTTATTTGTGGCAAAGTGAATGTCGACTATTAGTGTTTTTTGTTGTGAAAAAATAATGGATATGAAGTTCGTAAAAATATGTTTGGGTTTGCTTTTTGGTTTGTGTTTTGCATATTTGAGTTATATTGCACGCGCACACACACACACATATATATATTCTATATTATGGGTACCAGGTCTCACATTGACATCTTTGTTTGTTTTTGTAAATTCTTTTTTTTTTACTCCATTGTATCTTTTACAGCTTTATTACTTTGTTATTACTGTACATTAACTGTTGACTTGGGTTGTTGGTGAATGAATAGTGTAAGAGTTTACAATTTGTCTACTTATGCATATTTGTAAAGGAATTTGACAATTGACAAACTAACATGCCTTCTTCTTGTATTCAAACAATTAGGCCATTGCTTTTTGTTAATATTTTTTTTCCTTAAAACACTCCATTGCCTCCTCCATGTCTCCCTCCACTTGTCTCTCTTTCTTTTCAACGGAATTAGACAAAATCAAAAACCAAAATTCTTAAGTCGTTATCAATTAAACCCTTCTTTTATCTTCTTTTTCTAATTTTCACCACAATAATATACATATTCACCCTAATCAAATAATTTCTCCAAAAAAATATATATTTATACACACATAACTATCTCTAATAATATTAAAAATCTGAGGTATTACACTTCTATTAATAGAGAACATATTTTTGTGGTACATATTTGTTGTATTTTTTCTTTGATTCTACCATTTGCTTAATCTCTTCTTCATCTTGCTCTATCATTAGAGCTCGCTCAATCACTTCTGAATAACTCTGAAGGTTCAGTACTATAAATTCGTGTCGAAGTGTCGGCTTTAATCCTTTCACAAACCGCTTAGTTTTATCTTTCTCCTTAGAAATCAATAAAGTAGCAAAGTGGCTCAATGCTTCAAATTTTGCCTCATATTGTGACACTAACATATTTCCCTGAGTTAGATGAATAATTCATCAAACATGACATCACGAAATACCTCAAGAATATATTTACCCATGAAAGCCTCTTTGAAAGCATCACACGTCCATTCTTCCTCCTGCTTTGTAATCTTAACAATATTCCACCAATGATTTGCTTGTTCGACCAACTGAAATGTTGTCAGTTTAACCCAAATCTCTTTAGGTGCTTGCATAACATCCAAAATTCGATCAACCTATTCTACCCATTCCTCAGCAATTAATAGGCCCGACTTTCCATTAAAGGTTGGAGGATTAAGTTTTTAAACTCACTTAATGCTGACACATTATGACCTCCATTACCATGATTCTGTGACTTATTATTGGTGAATTCACGAAGAGTAGTAACAAATTCTTTCATCTTTTGGCGAAATTCACCAAAATCATCTCCTTTTTGTGAAGAAGACGACTCTTCTTCTCTATTATCAAACATACTGAAACAGTAGATTATATGTCATAATAATTAAAGTTAAATGATAAAAACAAGTAAATCTCAATATCATAGGCAAAACAAAAGTCACTCATACATTACCCAAATAAGTTTATGATCTTTAATAACAAGACCAAGCTAATATAATACATGAAAGATGATAAACTTAAATTATCTTACATAAATACATACAAAAGAGCTTTGTCTCTTCAAAACCATCTCACTACCACTTTGCGTACATATTTTCAATAACAATAGGCTCAAAAGGTTATTTCATTGTAACTAGAAAAGGATTTAGTTTCACTAATCTCTCCTTACTAGTGTCCTTCGCTTCATTTGTTTCACCCATTATACTCGTATTACTTGCAAAACTTTCTATCAATTTTTTCATCCAGCCTCTTTCAGTCTTATAAGTGTTTAAAAATCTTCTAACATAAAACAAGTGTTGTGTCACAAGCTTATTTTGATTTACTCCTTTACCATAAACTTTTAAACCATTTAATGCTTCTTTCTTCCTATCATCACTAGCACGTGGACCTGGGTCAGTATTGGTATAACATACAATAGTTCCTCCTAATCTTTCCCTCATTTTGTCAATATACAGCTTCCTAAAGTCCTTCACAAGAGCCCCGCCTAAAATGCTTTGTTCACTTCTATTCACATATGTCTATTTATCGTATTTTGTTCTTCCCATTCTAGAAAATTTAGTAAGATTAAAATTATAAGTCCACCAAAAATAAATAAGTAAATGTAACATGTTTGAATATCTCAAGTATTTTCTAATCATCATAAAAATCCGTAAAATCTTACTCTAAAAGTTTTTTTTTAACCTCAAATCACATTCATTTTAAGTCTACAGAATTATAACCTGTGCTCTAATACCCACTTTGTCACATCCCTAATTCTAAAAAAATTCTGCATCATTTATAATATAACATATGCTAAATATGTAATCCTGCAACTTTAAAAAAAATTATTATTATTATAAATACTCACATTCAAATCTAACACCAAATACTTCATTTTATTGTTCAATAAAAACACAACCAATTTTATTATACAAATATTAAACACAGAAAATGTAGCGAAATTATACAACATAAACTCCATAGTTTTCACAAAACTTCCAATTAACAAAACATCTTTCTGGAGAGTTAGGTGTCTCCTACTTATCCTGTCTTTAGCATTACATATAACCTGAAAAGTAAGGATAACTTAAAGCCCAGTGGGTATTTATATACAAAAGAAAATTTTTACACAAAATATACTTTAATTCTCTAAAAGATATAATATCTTGAAAATATTCAAAAAATAACGTTCCTAACCAACAATAACACATTTATTTATTTATTATCAACGTTTTCTTCTAATTTTCAACAATAAATAAAATATCAAAATAATATTTTAAAATCGAACCTCTTAAAAAATAACGTAAATCTAATAATTTATTTTATTTTGTCTAATTTTAATTTATTCATTTCACGCGTAATTCTAGGGCACTATTCCTAAAGATTGTTGTCTAGAATTTATCTTTACGGGCTTTCACCGTGAGACTGAAATTACATCCAAAGTCACCGATGCTACTATCAACCATGGCCATCACATTTTATTTACCAAGTTATTTTAAATTTATGTTTATATTTATAACACTTACAAAATTCTCGAGAACATAATATATTCCATCAAATCAACTATTTACGTAAATACAACACGTATTTCACACTTTTTATTATATTTATAAAAAAATAATATTCTTTAAAATATTATTTAACTTAATAAAAAAATCTATTAAACAATCCAACAAAATGTCAATTTCTTAAATATTTACTTAATTATTTAAATCAAAATAACATTACTTCGCAATTAATTTAATCCATGAATAAACAAACACTAAGTTATACATTTACTTAATCATCAAATCAAATAAATATCATAATTTCATAAAATGCATTTAATTTCAATTTATTTATCATAACACATTAAATCTAATATAAATTTACTAAATTCATAATACAAATTTCATAAATATTTAACAAAAACAATTTATAACAAAAATATCCTATTTTTCAATTTTAAAACAGAAATTAACCAATTACGTATAAATTCCTACCTAGATACTGTATCTCAGTTTCTAAACTTTTGTTGATTTTTCTGCTTCTACCAATTTTTTTTCTAAATAAAATTTAACAATATAATAAGTAATCATCCAATAATAATAAATAAATATTTGAACTTAAGTATTTAAAAGAAACATTATATATATATACATATATATATACATATATACTTAAACATATATATCTAAATTATGAAAATCTAACTATAATTCATTACAAAATACTAACCGTATAGGACTTTTTTTTTCCTTTTTTCTTTCTTTCTTTTTTTCTTTCTTCTCCTCTGTCAACTTCTTCTTTGTCCAAAGAAGAAAAGAAAGAAAAGTTTATATATATAAATATATAAACTATTTTTTTATTTTAATATTTTTTTTCCTTAAAACACTTCATTGCCTCCTCCATGTCTCCCTGCACTTGTCTCCCTTTCTTTTCACGGAATTAGACAAAATAAAAAACCAAAATTCTTAATTTTTTATCAATTAAACCCTTCTTTTATCTTCTTTTCTTAATTTTCACCACAATAATATACATATTCACCCTAATCAAATAATTTCTCCAAAAAAATATATATTTATATACACCTAATTATCTCTAACACTATTAAAAATTTGAGGTATTACACTTCTGTTAATAGAGTACATATTTTTATGGTACATATTTGTTGTATTTTTTCGTTCAATTCTTTAATTGTAGTAATATACATATGCACATTAAAATCATGCATGTCACTAGAGGTGGCAAACGGGCGGGCTGATCTGAGCACGACCCGGCCCAGCTCGTAAATAGTGTCAGCACGGCACGACACTATTCACAGGCTAGGCCGAGAAAAAAAGTCCGTGGGCCGTGCCATGCCGAGACGCAAACAGTAACTGTGCTGTGACGAGTCCAAAAAAATTCATAAGTTACTATTTATCCTATAAACAGTAGAATCTCGTCACTATTCACTATAAACAGTATCACTATTTATTATGAACAGTATACTGTGCAGGCCCGATGAGTTATATTTTAACGGATGAGCCGGTACGATATAAACAGTAACCGTACCTGTGGGCCGGGCCGCGCCAGTATATTTTACTTTGCATATCATACCGGCCCGACCCAATAGCCAGTAACATCCTCTACATGCCACTAACATCCTTTACATTGCTGCCAACATTTCTTCAATTTTCCCAATTCTATCTTCTTTCTATTCTACTATATTATGATGTTGTTGGGGTTGTACATTTTTCTGATTATTATGTGGATAGCTTGATGTGTTGCTGTCTTCACTACTTCTCCATTGGAAGCCATCTTCTTGCTGTGTAGGTTTCCAAGAGTTGAAATAGCCACACGTTGGATTTTGATTGCAATAGAAGTAAAGCTTGTTAGGATTTTGTTTTTATTCTGATATCCTAAATACTGCTCTTTCACCACACTTACATATCTTATTCATGAACTTTATTAGCCCGTCATTGATCATGTTAGATTCTAATCTTGCTCTTTCAGTCGATGAAGCCATCTTCCACAAAATGTTTAATGCCCCAATTGAATGACTGTCTTGTACGTGACTGAGTTAAATGTGTGTATGTGATGCTTAAATGAGTTAAATGGTTGTTGTAAAATTTTTGGTGAATAGTAATAGGTTAATCGCAATACTAAAGCATTCAAGTTGTGCAATTTCGTGTGAATCTGTAATAGTTCAAATAGCAAGACAGAAGCATTTAAATAGAACATAATTTCTTCCCTTTTTTTCCACCCGTTATTCCTCCCAACGGCTCCAATATCTTTCATACCTGACATCACCCTTTTTTGTCCCATTCACGTTTATTTTCACATAAAAATATATTAATAGTATCCTGATAATATGAACAATACATTGCTATAATAACATAATATTTATATAATATTAAATAATAATATAATATTACATATACAAACATTATCTTTATTTTCTCTTTTCCCAATTCCCATTTTTTTTATATATAAGAAGTTAAAATAGTAAAATAACATTTTTTCTGTTAATTTAACAAAATATTCTTAACGACAAGAGGGTTTTGAGATATTTTATTCTAACCTGAGGGTGCTGAGTATACTCGAATTCTATAAAGACGTAATGGTATTTTTTTCATTTGATAACTATATCGAAAAAAGTTATGAATTATGATATTGAAACCCTAACCTATGTTTGTAGAGCCTCTTCGTCGCCATTCACGATTGCTTTCTGCTACCAATCAATTTTGGTCTTGGAAATGCAAAAGTTCAATGCTCAACTGTTGAAATGTTGATGCTCGAAGGTTCTCAATTTGATTTTGAGAAAGTAAAGTTTGGTTCAAAGTGGGTAAGGGGGCATTTTCATCCGAAATAATTAAATTTGGACATTTTTTAATAAAATTATATAAAAGGGACATTTTTTAATTTGGGTAAATTTTAGAATATTTTTTATTATTTTCCTTTTTTCTTTCCAAAGGGTCTCTGTTGTTTTTCCTTTAGTAAAGTTCAAAATTGGGCATTATGGGTTTATGATAATATAATATTAAATAAAATAATTGAATATGAAATGTATTTTTAAATAAAAAAATATCAATTTTACTTCTGATTTATTAATTTGTATCCAATTATATCCTTATTATTTTGAAATACCGTTTATCTCCTCTAATATTTATATTTTTTTAATTTTATCCTTTGACTATTTAAATAATTTAAGCATAAACCGAATTAATGATTTGCACAGAAATCAATTTTTATATTTACAGTATTCCATATAATAATTTTATTTTTTTATATGTATAACTAGTCTTAAATGATTATTATTAACAATAATAATATTAACTTTAAATTAGAATTATTTTAATGATTATTAAATTATTATTAAATTATTATATATCCTTACATTTTAAAAATATATATATTTAGTTAAAATTATTTTTACTATTGACAATTATTATATATATGCACGAAAATACTTATGTAGTAAGGATTGAATAAATTAGTAATAAAGTTGTATTGATGTAATGGTTAAGGCATTGACATTTCTCACATAGTTCTTAGTTTGATCCTCACTAAAAACTCATATTTTTGCAATTTTAAAGAAATTAGTTTCTATTCAAACATTAGTTTAGTTCATACTTGAATTATCTAAATAACTAAAGAGTAAAATTGGAAAGATATAAAGTTAGGAGGTAAATAGTATTTTGAAATAATAGGGGTGTAACTAGTACAAGCTAAATAAATTTGAGAAAAATTGGCATTTTCCCTTGAATAAATCCATAATGCTATAATTAACTAAATAATAATTCAATTAATTAGTATATTATTACTAACTTATTTTCCATATTATTTCACAAATAGACTACCATAATTCAGTTGATAATTTATTTATAATATTATTAATTTTTTACAATTTTTAATATTACAATTCTATTTATTATTATAATTCTACTAATATTAGAATCTGTGTTATAGCATAACCAATACTCAATAATCTACTATTAATAGGGATTTGCATAAAATTCCTAAGAAATTCCTGTATACAGTAACTAGTGGGACTCGAACTCATGCTCACAGGCATGATGGCTCGTAATAAAAATTAATATTTATGTAAATGCAACTTAACATATTATATTACATAAAAGTAATTAAAACTAATATATAATTCATATTATAATTATGTACTATTCATATTATAATCAACAATTATCAATGGCTAGTAAAATTATCAGCAGTTATTGTAAATATACTTAAAGCTTGTTTTGAATTGTTATTAAAAACTTTGAAAGTGGTTTTTCAACCTTTAAAATCGATTTTAGATAATTAGTAAATTTTTCTTAGATTACTTTTATTTAAATTTTGTTATCTCAAAACAAATTTTGAAAAGCAAATGTTTACCTATTTTTGAATTTTAATTTTTTAAAATTAATTTATATTTATAAATTCATATATGTGCTTGCATGAATTATAAAAACCTAAAATTTTCTTTACTAAAATTTTACATTTAATTTAAAATTTTAAATAATTATTTTATTTATTTTTTTCTACATATATTTTATTATTTAAAAAGAGTTTTTCCACATACCTTTTATAAGGTTTGTGAAAATCTCTATTTGCGAAAACATTTAAGGAAAGGGTCACAAATCTCTCTTATAATGTTTGTCTTCTATTAAGGGGGTAAACTTACTAAAATATCACAAATCATCTTCTTTCAAAGTTACAAAATAATCTTACTTTAGTTAAATTCAAACTTATGACCTTAATAAAGAAGACCAGTACCTTAATCATGGCACTAACACACATTTTCATAATATATTTTTCAAGCCTTAACAAACAATTCTTTTCAAAATATATGTAATGATTTTTATAATAATTAAAATTATTTTGTTATTATTAAAAATTATAATTCAAAAATAATTTTTTAATCATTAAAATTCTATATAATAACTTAAATTTAAAATTATTATCAAATAATAATAATAAATTATTCTTAAATAATTATTAAAGAAAATAAATTTACCTTGATATAAAATAAAATTTATCTAAAATTATTATTAGCACTAATACTTTTAAAAAATTATTCTTAAATAATTGTTAAATACAATAAACTATTTTATTTAAAGAAATAAATATAAATAGTGATAAAATTTTAAAACTTTATTATTTAATGATAATAATAATTTTAAAGGAGTTTTAACACATACCTCTCCCGAGATTTGAGACTTTAACACTTAAATAGAAGGTTTGAAGAAAGACACATTTACCTCCCTTAGACTATTAATTGACCATCAATTTATACTTAAATGACTATAATACCCTTAATTACTTTAAAGTTAAAATTTAAGAAATTCAATTTTTGATTTATATAATGTTTAAAAGATTAAAATAATTAAAATTTAATTAACAATTTTAATTTATATTTATTTGAATTTTACTTAATAATATTTTAATTTAACCATTTTAGTTTTTATTTATTTATTATTTATTAAAAATAAGAATTTAATTAATAATAATATAATTTGAAAATTTTAATTTATATTTATTTAAATTAAAATTTTAATTATGATAATTTAATTTTTATTCATATATCATATTTATTCAAATTCTAAACCATAATATGTAAAACGACCATCTTTCTAATTTGACAATTTTAGTTTTTAATTATGTATCATATTTAATATTTATTCAAAATTAAATTTCTAATTTTAAATAAATATTAAATAAATTTAAATTTAAATTATTGTTAATTAAATTTTTAATTATTTTAAACTTCAAATATTATATAAATTAAAATTAAAATTTTTAAAATTTAACTTTAAAGTAATTAAAGATATTATAGTCATTTAAATATAAATAGATGGTCAACTAAAAGTCTAAGAGAGGTAAGTGTATCTTTCTTCAAACCTTCTATCTAAATGTTAAAATCTCAAACCTCAGGGAAGGTATGTGTTAAAACCCCTAATTTTAAATTCAAGTATAGAATTTTAGTGATTATAAATTTATTTTTGAATTATAAATTTTTTATAGTAAAATAATAATTTTAATTATTATAGAAATTATTATATATGTATTTTCAAAAATATTATTAATTAATAATTAAAAAATATATCATCAAAATATATTTAGTGTAATAGTTTAAGGTATTGGTTTTCTTACTAAGGTCATGGGTTCGTATAATGACCCTGACTCAGCATACACAAGGTAATACTAAATTAAGATGTTAGGAAAAATTTATTCCAAAAATAGTAAATTCTAAACCTTACCTCAAGGAATATAATGCTTTGATACCAAATGTTATATCCTTTAAAATCTTCAATTTTTAATACTTACTAAATATTCCAAATTTAGAACTCACGTCAATCAATTATTTCCTTATACATATCTCAAATATTAACAACCAATACCGAATTTCTATTACTCAAGTACTATTTATATGGCCGTACTAAAATAATACAATACAAGTACGATTATACATGTCTAATTACACAACTACATATATATCCGTACAATCTCACCAATTTTATAAATATAACAATATCATCATTCTCGAGCAATCCATTGTCCTTTACACGTCCTACCTCAAACACTACCTAACACCTGAAAAATAGGGGTGAGCTAATGCCCAATAGATATTTACATACAAAGGCATCTTTTTGGAAAATAAACAAATATTCATATTTCACTCCTTTTAATTTTATATGACAAATATCCCAAAGATATTTCAAAACAACGTAAATAAAACAATTAAAACACTTTTATTCATTTATCATCAACATAAAATACTTTTTAATTCACAACCACAATTTTGGTAAAATATCAAAATGATATCTCAAAATTCAACCTCCATAAAAATAACTTAAACTTATTTATTTTCTTTATTAAATCCAATTTCAATTAATTCATTCCATGCGTAGTTCTGGGCATTATTCCTAGGGACCGCCTCCCATAACTGGTCATACGTGCTTTTGGGGCATTATTTCCAAGGACCGTCATCCATATCCAACGTATTTTAGGGGCACTATTCCCAGTAACCGTCACCTAGATTTCATCTTTACAAACTTTCACCGTGGGACTGAAATCACCTCCAAAGTCACCGATGCTACCAACAACCATGGCCATCTCATCTCCATTTTCAGATTATTTCAATTCCATGTTTTTACTCAAAACAACTTTTACAAATTTTCATAAACATAATATTTTTCTTGAAACCATTAATTTACATAAATACAGCACATATTTTACATTTTTCTCAAAAATAATAATATTCATAAAAATATTATTTAACTTAATCAAGAAAATTTTTAATTTAATAACACGTAGTAAATCATAAATTTTCGTAAATATTCATTTAATTCATAAATCAAATTTAATAAATAATCACAAAAAATAATTTATTACGAAACACCCTACTTTTTAGTTTTAAAACTAAAATTAATCAATTGCACGTAAACACCTACTTGAATACTGTATCTCAACCTTTAGACTTTTGTGGATTTTCTTACTTCCTCCAAAATTTCTCCTTAAATAAATTTAACAATAATAATAATTAATCATCTAATAATAATAATAAAAATATAAACTTAATTATATATAAACATATATATATATATATGTATATACGTATATATACACATTTCAACAAATTAAAATCTAATTCATTACAAAATATAAATTCTAACCGGATATAGACCATTTCCTTTCTTTCCTTCCTTTTTCTTCCTTTCTTCTTCCTTTCTTCTTCTTCTCCTTCTTCTCTTCTTCTTCTCCGTCTTTTTTTTTCTTTCCTTTCTCTTCTCTCTCTTATCCTTACATCAAAATATGAAATAGCAAACCTTATAAACGAACTAATATTATTAATATTATAATATATTTTTTTAACATTTGATTTTCCTTTTTCCCCTAATTCTTGCCTTGTCTCCTCCATGTTCCCCCTCCACTTTCTCCACTTCATTCCAACGAATTAAACAAAGCCGAGAGTAATAATTTTTTATTTCTTTATCAATTAAACCCTCATTCAATCTTCTTTTCCTATTTTTCACCACAAACATATTCATATTTTCAAATATCTCCATTCTTATTCACAATATAACATATTCATCCTAATTAAATTATTTTTCTAAAAATAAACATATTCATCTTATAAATTCTCAAATACTATATCTTCACATACTAAATTGAAGAAATATTTATACACATATATTTCATTAATATTACAAATCCGGGATATTACAGTTCGAATAGATTTGTGACCATTTTCTCAAATATGAAATTGAAATTTGGAAGGTATTTGGAAAAATCCCTTATTTAAAAATATAATTTTCTATTTCAATTATCACTACTGCACAATCATCACAAGGGTAGTATAATCTTGAATACTGCACACTTGTAAAATACTTTCAAACTTACAATAATTTTAAATATAAAATTTTATTAAATACTCAACTGATTTTTTTTAAAATTGATAATTTTTTA
This sequence comes from Melia azedarach, assembly GCA_028052125.1. Classification (NCBI taxonomy): domain Eukaryota; kingdom Viridiplantae; phylum Streptophyta; class Magnoliopsida; order Sapindales; family Meliaceae; genus Melia; species Melia azedarach. The sequence goes on from CM051406.1 coordinate 3,370,150, forward strand.
GTACAGTAGAAATAAATTATTTTAAAATTTACAGTAATATCAAACTGGCCATTAATATACTATTAGTGTTTATTTACAACATATATGATTTATATAATTGGCATGAGATATCAATATAAAAAAATATAAATCAGAATTTCTTTATAATTTTCATGCTCACTTACACAATGTATAACATGAGATTATAAATTTTCTATCTTTACAGTGAATTATTTATATTAATTATTGAAGTAGGTACTTCAAATAGAAGTTATACATTGAATAAAACTACTATATTGTTTTCAAAACTTCCAACTGACTTAAAGATTCAATTTTATTGAATTTTAAGAACATGTGCTTAATGGTAGAATATATACTAATAATGTTTACCTAAGTTATATGTGGTGCTTGATCACTTAAACTTATAGTTATTGTTCTTTCAATAAAATTATTTATTAAAAAATAACATTTATTTTTAAAATTAATTTAGAAATATAGCTATATGGAAAATGATCATTATTAAAACATTACTGACTTGGAAGTCAATAAGTAATTAAAGAAATATAACATTTTTTCTAAAAGTAATTGCAATTACTAGCATATAACATAAAAAAAAAATCAATGAAGTGGTTATTATTAGTTTGAGCAAGCCTAAATTTAAATTAAAAAATTTTAATTAAGTGAACTTTTAATACATAAATAAAGTACTATAGTGAAATTTTAGGTTTTTAGTTGTAATGTTTGGAATTACCTTACAAGTTCATGAAAATCATGAGACGATAGAGTTTGAAAATTTAGTAGAGTTAAAAATATAATACATACCATAAAATATAAACTAATGTAAGATAATAGTAATGCAATTGACAAAAATATAAACTGAATACTATTAATAAGAATAAATAATATTATCAGAACAAATTATTAATCATAATTTATATTTTTAAACATTATTCAAACATAATAAAGTAGGGTTATAGTCTCTCCTTTGTATGATATAGTAGACTATTGTGGTTATTGGTATTGGGATATTTTCACATACCTTCTCTTTATGAAAATCTCAATTTAGTGCAAGATTTGCAAAAGGATATACAAACCTCTTCTATAACATTTGTCTTCTGATAATGAAGAATAAATTTATCAAAATACCCGCAAGTCATTAAAAATAATAATGTACACTCTTGAGACTCGAACCTAGACCCTTAGAAAAAAAAATAACACTTTAACTACTACACCAAACACACCTTTATGAATGTTTTTTAATTGTTATTAAATAACCATTTGAAAATATATATATAATAATTTTTTTAATAATTGAAATTATTTTGTTCTTCAAAAAAATTTATAATTCAAAAATAATTTTATAATCATTAAAATTCTGTAAAATAGTTTGAAATTAAAATTATTATTATCATTAAATTATAAAATTTTAAAACTATTACCATTATTTATATTTGTTTCTTTAAATATATTAATTTATTTTACTTAATAATTATTTAAGAATAATGTTTAAAATTATTAGTGCTAATAATAATTTTAAAATAATTTTATTTTATAATAATTAAATTTTATTATTTTAATAATTATTTAAGAATAATGTTATTATCATTATTTGATAATAATTTTAATTTCAAGTTATTATATAAAATTTTAATGATTATAAAATAATTTTTGAATTATAAATTTTTTATGATAACAAAATAATTTTAATTATTAAAGAAATTATTAGATATATATTTTCAAATGGTTATTTATTAACAATTATAATCATATTATAAGATTATATTTGATGTGATTATTGGAATGTTAGTTTTCTTTTTAAAGGATCTCAAGTTCAAATCTTAGTAAGATAACTATTATTTTGCAATATTTTAATTAATTTATTATTTTTTAACAAAAGACAAATATCGGAAGAGAGGTCTATATTCCTTTTCCTAAATTTTTTGTTAAGTTGAGATTTTCATAAACCAAATGAAAATAGGATCCCCATTTTATAGAGTCGTTGAACTAAATTCAATAACTACAAAGAGCCCACTGTAAAATACAATTATATTGTACTGTAACATTATTCAAATAGGACGAATGGAGAGAATTGAGGCCGTTATAAGATTAAATAGCGGGTAAGTTATGTTAAGTGGGATATCGAGAAGAGAAGTAGGGACAATACAAGCCGGCTATGGTTTCCTTGGCTTCAGGTTCAGCACCAATAACAGTTGCAACAGCAGCAGTCATCTCTAAATCTAATCCTAAGATAAACAATACCCCCTTATTCTTCTTCGCTAGACATGGCTCTTCATTGCTGAAACCCAATATTTATCCTGTTTCACGCTTTCGAAAAGCCAAAGCTACTACTGATTCAAATAACCAACAACAACAACGAGAAGATGAGGAAGAGAATTTTCAGGTGCTTACAGCATTAAGAAGCAAGTACAATGACATTGTTATAGTGGACACTCCCAAGTCTAGAATGCTCCTCCTAGACTCTACTCGTAATTCTCTCTGTCACTCTCCTCTCAATCATTAAAATTTTCGTTGCTTTCACACTTTTGTGTCCATGGTGCCGCCTGCAGATAATGTTCATAGCATTCTGAATAAGGGTCTTAACAAATGGACTGGTTCTTATTGGGTAGAATTTTTTTTCTTTTCTTTTCTTTTCTTTTCTTTTCCCATGTATGTTCAATGTCTGTTCTTGGTTAACTTATTTGTTCTGCTTAATTGGCATTATACAGGATGAATTTGCTAGTTTTCCCGCTATTGTTCCAAAAGGTCCTATTGCTATCTATGGATTGGTAGTTTACAAATCTTTAAAATTATAAGGTGAAATTAAGATTACCAATGATTTTGAGATGTGAATTTCATCAAGCTGCTGATTTTTTCAGGGGGGTGGAACAGCTGCACATCTTATGCTTGATTTATGGCCTTCCCTACTGCTTGAAGGTTGGGAGATTGATGAAATTGTATGGAAATTCCTGTATCTCTTTCTGTCTGATTATCATTTCCATCATGATTGTGACTCTTTCTTTTTATTTCATATCATAAATTAAGGCTATTTGGATGTAGAAATGGACTGCAGCTAGAAATCACGTTGATTTTGAGCAAAATAGGATGCAACCGCACATAATTTAATTTGACTTGTTAATTCACACTGAAACCATTTTGACCCTAGATGCCTTATGAATCAACCTTCTCCCAGAGCTCCATTCTTCACTTTCATAGCATATTAGTGGGATTAAGCTCTGTAATGCAATAGTTGTGCGGAAGTCTGTTCTGGGTTCCTGTAGCACACTTATTTTCAGGAAATAGCATTCCATCTTTATTACTCTGTGAAATAGTTTCTGCACTTTAACATTGGAATAAAATATTATATTTGGCCTTACATCAACATTAACTGGAATCTCATGTCTTATTCAATTTAGTTAATTGATAAAGCGAGAGATTATTTTGGGTTATCTGACCTTGAGAAACATACACAAGCTGGCGGCATACTAAATGTCCATATCGGCAATATATTTTCTCCCACAGATAATGTTTCTGGAAGATATGCAGGTGAGATTTCCATGTCATTGGCAATGTAAAGATGCAAGATTTCCTCTGTTTATACATGTCCCTTTCAGTCTTTCCTTAACTTCTTACACCATACTCCACTTTTCAATTTCACTTCTTTGCGAAAACTTTTCGTCACTAATTTCATGGAGTTTTTACATTTTCACCACCTTGTTTCCCTAACTTGTGGTGGCAAACAATGTTCAGGCATTGTTGTAGACTTGTTTTCTGGGGGAAACGTCTTGGCACAGTTGGAAGAGGTATGTACCTCACTCAGTTACGTAAATATCTGTAGCGAAGGCTGTTACTTGCTGTCATGTTTCTTAAGTTTTGGTACTCATCATCTGATTGAATGTATTCATCAAGATCAAGATTATATAGATTTAACTGAGGCAGTTTAAAGTGAAATTCATTGTCTACGAAGTAATACCTTAACTGCTTCAGGTATCAACATGAATCCTTTTCTTCATTCATTTGGTCTCTTCCACTACCATGTTCAAAGACAGGCAATGCACCGATATGGTGTGTGTACTTCTCTATGTGTTTATACGGTGAAACAAAACCTAAGGTTAATTTCTAAAATTTTTCTTTTGAATTCCAAAGCCCTTTCTCCTGTTATAGGAAAGTAATTCGAAACAGTTCATTTTTACCTCTTTCTCTTCCTTGGACATCATTTGTGGTTTCGTAAGTTTATTCATCAGGTACCTTCCATCATTGCTGTATCTTTCTCAACTGCTAATGTTGTGCCAACGTATTAGAGATAACATTTTGAACTTTGAAAAGGCATGAAAATTTTGACAGGAAAAACAACAGAACAATTTCAGTAATTAGCACTAATTAAACTCAGAAAAGGTTTAACTTTTATTATATGTTTTTTCAAGTTTTTTTAAGAAGAGCTTCTTAGAAATAGTTTGAACTTATATTTTAGTTGTACTTGGCTATTTTGTTTTTATGGTATTCAGACTTACTGGGTACTTCATGTTTTGTTAATACATTTAAAAGGTCACAACTTGGTTGACACTGAAAGATAGATTAATACCCGATGGTCGTTTCATGGTGAATTGTGGTGGCATTCATGGAACAACACAACCAAAATCAATGGATGACATATGGATGCAGAATTCTACAATCAAGGCACTTTCGGAAGCATTTCCTGGGAAGGTATGGCATTTCCATGATATATAGCTCCACAGAAAAGCTAATTCTGTTTGATAAAACCATCTTTGAGATCATGATAGAAAAAACACAAGTACGACAACCAGAAAATGGAGAAAAAATCATGCACACAAATAATAACACAATGGAGAGACATAAAGATGATATAGCTATGACCATAAGACTCCAAGGTTCTAAATCAAAGAAAATGGGCCCTTGAGGCCGCCTTGCAATATGTTTGAACCATTTGCACTTCATGAAGTTTGCTATGAACAAAAATACTTCATCTGCAGGTTTTATTTTTGACTATTAAAGGTGATACTTCACAGACCTCTGAGATTTATTGTGAAGCCACTTGCAGTTGAAGTATTCGTTCTCAAAAATAAAATAATGAATTTCAATGAGCTAACAAATCATGCACTGACAACTGAACAATCATTTTCTGACCTGCTGTACTCCTGGCATGAATTTCTGCAGGAAATATACAACAAACCTTTTCGGGACTGAGGTGTTTTGATTTTTAACTGTAAAATAAAATCATTGGCCGTGAAGACAATAGCTTTACGCTATAGAAAATGTTCACCAAACACATTTTAGTTGTACTTTCAAAATTAAGCTAACACAAAACTTACAAACGGGCTCCAAGTCTCTTTGTTTCTTCTATCTATACCTTTCTGCATGTGCCGAATAATTAGCAGCACGGTTCAACTGCCAAGATGATTGTGAGATTATGTGAGAAAAAAGGACAAAATTCTCATCTATTGAAAAAGGAATTACAGGGCCTATTTAACATAGCTGTGTCTAGCATTCCAAATTACAAACTAGGAAATAAATCTCTACAAATCAGGGAATTCAAATTCTAAGGAATTCTATTTATTAGGTAATAAACTAAATAAGTAAATATCCTAAAATAACATATATATTCCTAACTGAATAAGAATCAGCTTCTTTCTACACTCCCCCTCAAGCTAGGTTGTATATGTTATACAATCCCAGCTTGGAGTTGAACTCTTCAAAGCTTGTCCTTGGAAGGGCTTTGGTGAGGATATCAGCAGTTTGCAGTCTGGTAGGAATGTAGGTCAATTGAACTATCCCGTTGATGACCTTTTCAGAGATAAAATGTCTATCTATCTCAATGTGTTTTGTCCTGTCATGATGAACTGGATTCTTGGCAATACTGATAGCAGCTTGGCTATCTGAAAGCATTCTTATGGTCTTTTCTATGATAGCTCCAAGTTCACGCAGTAATCTTTGAAGCCACATTCCCTCGCAGATGCCTAAAGCAAGTGCGCAATATTCTGACTCGGCACTGCTTTTAGAAACCACTGATTGTTTCTTGCTTCTCCACGTCACTAGATTTCCCCACACATATGAACAGTAGCTAGTTACAGATCTTCTGTCAGTCAACTCTCCAGCCCAGCTTGCGTCTGTGTAAATCTCTATCTCTCGGTTTTCATATTTTTTGAATAGCAATCCATGACCTGGTGTCATCTTCAAATACCTTAGAATCTGATACATAGCTTCTAGATGATCTTCTGTTAGATTGTTCATATGCTGACTTACTACACTAACCGAAAATGCAATATCTGGTCTGGTGTATGAGAGGTATATCAACTTTCCCACTAACCTTTGATATCTCCCTTTGTCTACAGGAGTGCTCTCTTCATTTGTCTTCATCTTCTTGTTGGGATCCATAGGAGTATCAATTGGTTTACATCCAAGCATACTCGTTTCATTAAGTAGATCTAGGATGTACTTCCTCTGAGAGATGATAATTCCCTTCTTGGATCGAGCAACTTCCATTCCTAAGAAGTATCTAAGGGAACCAAGATCCTTGATTTCAAACTCATTAGCAAGTAGTTTTTTTAACTTGATAATCTCCTCTTTATAGTCCCCAGTCAAAATAATATCATCAACATACACAATTAGGATTGCAATCTTCATCTCAGATGAGAACTTCACAAATAGTGTATGATCAGCTTGACACTGTTTATATCCTTGTGAGATTATTGTTTTGGCAAACCTATCAAACCAAGCACTGGGTGATTGCTTTAACCCGTACAATGCTTTCTTGAGTTTACACACCATTCGACTGTTGGAGGAATTCTCTAATCCCGGAGGTACTTCCATGTATACCTCTTCTTCTAGATCGCCATTTAGGAATGCATTCTTGACATCAAGTTGATGTAAGGGCCAATCTTGGTTTACTGCAATAGAGAGTAGAACTCGAACTGTATTAAGCTTGGCAACAGGTGCAAATGTCTCTTGATAATCTATTTCGTAAGACTGCGTGAAGCCCTTGGCTACCAATCGGGCTTTGTACCTCTCAATACTCCCATCTGCCTTGTACTTAACCGTAAATATCCACTTGCACCCGACTGGTTTCTTCCCATGAGGCAACTCTGAAAGTATCCATGTGCCATTGCTTTTTAGTGCCCTGATTTCTTCTTCCACTGCCTGTTTCCATGTTGGAATTTTTAGTGCTTCCTGAATAGAGTTTGGAACCTGTGTATTATCAAGAGTATAAACAAATGCATTATATGGAGGTAGCAACTTCCCATATGCAACATAGTTTCCAATTGGATGTTTTGTGCATGATCGAACACCTTTCCTTAGAGCAATAGGCAAGTCAAAATTATCAACAATAGGACCAGTGACTTCATGATTTGATGAATCCATACCTGTGCAAATTTCTGAATTAAGAGGAGCCGGTTCTAGTTCTTGACCTTGCTTGATTTGTGTAGTGTTCTCTAAATGCTCAGTAGGTTTCCTCTTCTTCCTAAAATAGACTTGAAGTTCTTATTCGTTGCTAGTGTCAAGTTGTTGTGGAACAAGTTTGATCAGATCTGTTTGGGTAGGTTCGGTAGGATTATTTGAGTATTTTGAGAATCAAGCTGATTTGTGTAGGGTTTAGACTATTTTGGCTCAGACTGTGGTGGAGGTATTTGAGAGTTTAAAGGTTGGTGAGAGTGAGAGAAGTGAGAGTAAGTGTCTTGAAGAATGTCCCAAAACTGATATTCCTTCAAATGCTCCCTCTGAATATCAGGTTTGGAGAAAGTAGGACTGGTGCTCAAAAATGTGACATCCATGGAATTATACATTTTCCTAGTGAGAGGTGAATAGCACTTATATCCCTTTTGGTTAGACGAGTAACGTAAGAAGATATATTTGAGTGATTTAGGGTCAAGTTTGGTTTGGTTTTGATAGTAAATATGAACAAAAACAGAACACCCGAAAACTTTTAGTGGAAGTTCAGAGGTGAATGATGTGAGATGAGGATAAGATTGTATGAGTACCTGACGAGGATTTTGAAATTTTAGAACTCGGCTTGGCATTCTATTTAGGCTGTTAAGATGGCTTCCTCCAAAAAATGTTTAGGAACATTGTTGGAAAATATGATTGATCAGGCTACTTCAAGTAGATGTCTGTTTTTTCTCTCTGCCACTTCGTTTTGTTGGGGGGTATCTATACATGAACTCAAATATATAATGCCTTGTTCCAAGAGATAGGGACCAAGAACAGAATTGAAATACTCTCTGGCATTGTCAGTTTTTAGGACCTGAATTTTGTTGTTGAATTGGGTGCTAATCATTGAGTGAAAAGATCTAAAGATTGTCCATGTTTTTTATTTTTCTTTCATGACAAAGGTCCATGTAATTCTAGTGTGGTCATCAATAAAGGTCACAAACCAACGAGTTTCATTTATGTTTTTAACTTTTGAGGGTCCCCAAATGTCACTATGGATCATAGATAATGGATATCAAGGTTTATATTGAATACTTGGATAGACATGTCTAGTATGCTTGGCAAGCTGACAAATTTCACAATGATAAAGCTTGGAACTTTTATTACGAAAAAATTGGGAAAACAACTTTTCAAGATACACAAAGTTTAGATGACCAAGGCGAAATGCCATAACATAACTTTGTTTTCATCCGAAATTGACACAGAATTGAAAGTAGATTGAAAGGCACAACTTGTAAAGGGAACTTTTGGATGAAGTGAGGTACTTTCCTTAAGCAAATAGAGTCCACCACACTGCTCAGCACTACCAATCACCTTCCCCGAATCCACTTTTTGAAATTCACATAGATTTGGATAAAATTTAGTCACACAATTCAAATCATGAGTAAGTTTGCTTATGGAAATTAAATTACAATCCAAATTTGGAACATAAAGAACAGAAGAGAGAAGTAGATCTTATGTTAATTGAATTGTCCCTATTCCAGCACTTTTGAGAGTGAACCATCTGTTATCCTAATTGTAGAAGTATTATGACTCAGCTTATAGTGCTAAAAAATATTGATGTCACCTGTCATATGATCGGAGGCTCCAGAGTCGATTATTCAAGGCTTTGACTTTCTGATTTTAGCAGTAAAGGCAGAGAAAGGAGTACCTTGGTGGCTAACATACTAGTGTAGTGATGTGAAGTCGTTGGAGTCGATGGAGAAGGATTAGAAATCTAACCAAATATCTTCTGCAATGCATCAAGTTGCTCCTTGGTAAAAAGGACTGGTTTCAACAGAGTTGGTATCATCTGATGTTGTAACAACATGAATGCGGCTCTTATGATCATTCCGTGCATGATTAGGCTTCCAATCTGCTGGTTTTCCATGTATTTTCCAGCACTTCTCCTTAGTATGCCCAGGTCGTTTGCAGTGTTCGCACCACGGTCTCCCTTTTTTTGTTTTGTTATCTTGAGAAGAATTATACGTGTATAAGGTAGAGCTTTCCACAATTGGAGTAGTGTTGGAGTCGCCTAACATCATCAATTTCCTTTGGCTCTCCTCTCTTCGAACTTCTGAAAAGGCTTCTCGTAGAGCAAGCAAGGGTTTAATTCCCATGATTCTCCCCCTCACCTCATCTAGGGCTTTGTTGAGACCGAGAAGGAACTTGAATGTTCTCTTTTGTTCAACAATCTTCTTGTATAAAGCAGCGTCATCAGGGCATTTCCAAGAATATATCTCAAACATGTCAAGGTACTACCAGTATCAAGTAAGAGTGTTAAAATATTGGGTGACATTTAAATCCCCTTGTTGCAGGTCATGAAGTCTGGTTTCAATCTCGAACAACTCTGAGGTATTCTCTGAACTGGAGTAGGTTTCACGTGCTGCTTCCCAGATCTTTTTGGCTGTCTTGTAGAGCAGAAAATTTTCTCCAACTTCGGTGATCATAGAATTGATTAACCACGACATAACCATATGGTTTTCTATTTTCCAGGTCCGATATGTAGGGTCTGATTTTTCTAGAATGGAAATCTCACCTGTAAGGTATTCATCTTTCCCTTTGCCACAGACATACATGAGAACTGACTGTGACCATTGAAGAAAATTATGGCCATTAAGTCTGTGATTAGTGATGAGAAAAGATGAATTTTCCTAAATATTGGTTGAGAGATTTTGCTCATGTTTTGAGCTAACTTCCGATATAGAGGACTGTGAGTTCATTCCGTATTTGAACATGGTTAGGGATTAGCAACAAAGAAATTCTGTGGAAGAAATTAGGGTTTAGAAGGTTGCTCTGATATCATGTAAGATTATGTGAGAAAAAGGGACAAAATTCTCATCTATTGAAAAAGGAATTATAGGACCTATTTAACATAGCTATATCTAGCATTCCAGATCACAAACTAGGAAATAAATCTCAACAAATCCGGGAATTCAAATTCTAAGAAATTCTATTTATTAGGTAATAAACTAAATAAGTAAATATCCTAAAATAACATATATATTTCTAACTGAATAAGGATCAGCTTCTTTCTACAATGATGTTCGCTTACCCCGACAATTTGATTTTGATTGAACAGGTAAGCTGGAAGAGAATGCCAGAAAGCAGTGGTGAAAATTTTCTTGCAATAACAGGACCATTGCCAGATTTGAGTTTGTGGGCTGCCAATGTGCCAGGTCATTTGAGTGAAACTGTGCATAAATGGAAGCCTTGTGTTTGTGTGCCTTCTCCATGAAAAATATATACTGTCTTCATTTGGTTGGTTAGGATGTATTGAATTGCATTGCTGATTCTCACATGAAGCATGGACTGAAAGAATGTTATTGATCTGGTTGTTTTTCATGCATCTAGGATCAAGCTACATAACTTCATGGAGTGAATTATAAGATGTAATTTATTTGGATAAGATTTCACTGTCCAGATGCTGAATCAATACCTATAGTCTTGGACAAGGAATAGTGCAAACCAAGATAAGTCCTGTATTTGGACAGCAAGAGTATGATTATGAAATGAGCAAAGGTATACATGTCATTACAACAAATATAAGGTGAAATTCAACTTTTCCAGTTTCAGTTCAACTGTTAATACACTTGCCCTCAGGCATAATAAGGCAAGAAAGGTTATTTTACAACCATGAAATACAAGAGGCTATCCCATTTAAAAGATTGGGATTCAGCTCTCTCTGTCTCTGTTCTGCAGTCCCTTTCGAAAGCAAGCTGAAACACCTATCCATACTCAAATGACTGTACACAACAATCCTAAGATTGCTACCAGAGAATCCTTCGCATTGCAAAATCAGCATTTCTTAATTGAGAACTACTAATAGATCCTATAATCAACAACAAAAACTGCCTTTAAACTTGCACACCATTGCAATAGCTGTATAAACCATCCGCTAAGATTTTTGCAGGTTTTGTAGCATTTCCATTTTGGTACACCTTCTCTATTGCAATACCATTTCCCAGCTTAGCAGGGACATTCCCTTGGCTCCCCGAGCCTTGTATGAGATTATCCAACTGCCCACATGCTGCAGCAATAAGCCCTGCATTTGATACATAATCCAATGATCATGACACAACTATCATGCTCATTTCAGCATAGTACAGAGAAACAAATAGCTAAATCACAAATAAAAATTCTTGCAAGGCTTTTCCAAGCATCCTGTTTCAACTAGTTAAGGATAAGTTGAATATGAAAATAATTGGAAGTTGATGCTTAATCATGCAATATTGAATCTATTACTTGTTCAGAACATTGCAATGTCCATCACAACTATGTTATGTTCTCCATTATTTCTTTTATTGCATCTTTTCACCATGTCATACGTCAAAGATGTGACAAAGACTGATGAAACAGCCAAAGGGAACATTTCACAGAGATTAGGGGTACATTGGACCCCCAGGCCCAAAGGAATTACAAAGGGGTACATTGGACACCCTGGGCCCAAAGGAATTACAATACCGTAGACACAAAGCATGAGTAGTTTTGCCAATGCCTGGCCACACCAATTAGCCCCAGTAGCATCATCAGCAACACAACCAGGGCAGCTAGAAGTGATGATGATGTTTAACTTAATTCAGACCATACCTAACAGTTCTGTAGAGTGACTATCAAACTTTTAGATATTTGTTTTGTCTTACGACAAGCAACATCTACAAAGTGCAACTTATGAAATCATAAACTCTCAGGATGTTCATGTCCTGTTCATTGATCTCAATCCACCGTGTTTTAGCTCCTCATATACTGAATAATTTATTTTTATTTCATTTGCAAACACCCATGCACAGCAGGGCACCTGGAAACTGATATCCTTTTTTTTAAAAAAAAAAACAAACCAAGCTTGGTTCCATGGTTATATTTATATACATTGATGATGATAATGCCCAAGTCAATACCATGTGCAGGCAGATTTTTTAACGAAACAAATATTAATTAACAAATAAAATGGATGAAATATGTTACCTAAGAACAAAGCAGAAGGTTTTCCTGGCCTTGATTTAAATTCAGGATGGAATTGAGCACCAATGAAGTAGGGATGATTAGGCAGCTCAACAATCTGTGGCATTAATACATCAGTCAGAACCTCCAAGTACACATAATCATAGTAATTTTAGAGGTGAATAATTTTATAGGTGAAAATACATACCTCCATGCGTTGGCCAGTTTCATCCTTGCCAGTGAAAGAAAGACCAGCATTTTCCAAGCGTGTTATCATATCAGGATTCACCTGCATATGATTAAATGTCTTTCCCATTACCAAACTGTTAAATTATGAGACAAATTATGTACATCTTGATGGCATATACATACCTCATATCTATGCCGATGTCTCTCATCAATGAAACTTCTATTTCCATATCTAGAACAGAGGAAAAGGGTTATCTAATCTAAGACATCTTCATTCTCATAAAATTTTTTGTTATTCTTATACTCCAACGAAACCAGCTGATTAATAGTCAAATTGTATTACTGTGTAAAAGCTATGCATGTTATCGGACAGATGTGTTTTCAAAAATTATTAATACTCACAATTTTGCAGATTTGCAGTCCTTAACTTGGAAGTAGGTCTTTCTTGACCCAAGGCGCATGGTGCCTCCCATATGAGTTTTTGAGCCCTGTTTGAATGGTAGAGTTAAAAAGGAGGTCTCTAGATAAGTTATTTGTTTTCACGAAAGAGTTAAAACGAAAGCTAGATAGATACATACCTCAGGCATAAATATAACACAGGGACTTTTAGTGTTAGGATCAAATTCAGTGCTGTTAGCATCTCGCAGACCTAGAACAGATCGTGCAAACTCAATCACAGCAACTTGCATTCCAAGGCAAATGCCAAGGAAAGGAATTCTGTTTTCCCTGGCATACTTGGCTGCAAGAATTTTCCCTTGCACCCCTCTGTCGCCAAAACCTCCTGGAACAAGAACACCATCTGCACCCTGCATATACTGGCTAGTCAGAGCACAACTAGAGATATATGAAAGATGCTGTTTGAATCAGCTATTGTAACACAAACCTTCAATGACTTCCATGCAGCCTTGTAAGCATCAGGATTCTGCTACGAAAATATTATTGTCAAGATTGGAAACAAGCGTAGAAGATGAATAAATGACCAATGGAAAGATCAGAATAACTACTAACTTCTTTTTCAGTTGCATCTTCAAGATCACAAGCTGGAACCCAATCGATCACAAGTTTCTTGCGCAGTTCAACAGAAGCATGTAAAAGAGCCTGGAAACGGCATGAATTATTATGGCCAGCAACAACATCACATGCTAACACCCATACTTTTAGCCATATTCAGAGCATAACTTGCAGAAATAAATGAGTGTACATTTGCATTACATTCAGTGGCATTTCATGGAAGCATATCATGTAGTTCTTGTGCATTGAGATGGTTAAGACATCAATGGAATTAGTTGGTAAGCTAGCAGAACCGAAAAGGTCGAGATACTATAGAAATATTATTGCATGCATTTCAAATTTATATACAATTAAATGGCTTATATATTGTGTCATAAATCTAGAGTAAAAATGACCAAAAGGAAAACTGAGCAACTACCTAATAGGCTCCAACATAAGAGCACCTGAAAACATTAGCTGACAATATTTTGGAATTCAAAATTTTGAATAGGAAATTATACCTTCAGCACAGAGAGATAGGAATCGGAAAGGACTGTATACTTCCCAACCATGGCAATTCTGACCTGTAAATTACCGACCCAAAAAGATAAAAGACTCTGACAGGAATCTATTAAGAAATATAGACTCAAATCTGAAAACTGCTGAGAGACCTACCGGCTCATGTAATGTGTCACAAATTTGAGCCCTTGAAGTCCACTCCTTTAAATTAGGCTCCTTCCTTATACTGCACATTATTAAATATAATTGCATAAGGATGCATTGATACCAAATATTATGCCCCTGCATGTACAGTTCTAAGCCTGCACAATCCAGCCTAAAAGTGAAAGGATAGGAAGTGAGAGCATTAGACAGACCCTTGAAGGTTCAGCACTCTAAAGATTGCTTCATGAGCCTTCTGATCCTAATCAAGAAGAGGAAAACATATACACAAGTTGTAAGAATTGGCATCTAAATATAACAATTAGGTTCAAAAGTACTACAGAATTACTTACTTTTAAAAGTAAAGGAATGTGCCAGATGTTGGGAACATCGTAGAGAGTGATGATGTTTTCTGCCTGGAAAGCATGTGGTATTAGTAAGGAAGAATCTGGGAAAGCAGATGACTGAAATTCAAGTCAAAGTCAAATAAAATGCTAATCATTTTAAGCAACATACTGGAACATGGCAAAATTGAGACAGCTTTCCCTTTACATTCTCTTCAAGTGCCTGAAAAATACCCTAAAGATTTAGAACCTGAAGCCCAGGAATATGTGTGCATGTGTGACAGAGAAAGAGAGATGAATCTACCACTGTACTGCGACAGGCTAAGATATGCGGTGTCAAACCCTGGGCTCTGAGCCCCCGAACACTGTGCTGGGTTGGTTTTGTTTTCTGAACATGGTAAACATAAATCACTTTGTTCATTAGACATTATATGGGTAATTTGTCATATTTCCACTTAACATGAGCTAAATTATAATAACTTACCTGTTCTCCTACAACACTAAGAACAGGCACAAGGCTGACATGAATCAAGCAAAAGTTGCCAGGACCTGAAACAAGAGGAAAAAGAAGTCCACTAATTAGAAAATGTGAAAGAAGAGTTGATATGTAATATACAAGAAATATTCTTACCTACACGATACGAAAACCGCCCTAAAGCCTCAATAAAGGGCATAGATTCAATGTCTCCTGCATGTGGAAAAATTTCTTTCAACATAAAGATAACAAGACAACAGCTCATACAACCAAGAACAAGAACCTTGTTGCTAGGGTACCTATAGTTCCCCCCAATTCTATGACACAAACATCTGCTGGACCTTCCTTTCCGTCCACGGGTATCACTGCAACGCGCTCAATCCAGTCTTGAATGGCATCTGTAATGTGGGGAACAACCTACAGACAGAAAGAAAATATGAAGAACATAAATCACACATGAAACTTGCTTTAAGAAACAACAGAATATATGATGAAAATATACTGTAAAATCAAACCTGAACAGTCTTTCCCAAATAATCTCCCTTTCTCTCCTTATCAATAACGGACTGTCATACAAGAAGAAGTAGAAAAAATCAGAAACTAGCTTCTGATCTAATATGAAAAATAAGTAAATCTGTAAGTCAAAACACTTGCCTGGTAAATCTTGCCAGTAGTTATATTATTATCACGAGTCAACTTGATATCCAAGAACCGCTCATAGTTTCCAAGGTCGAGGTCAACCTTTCAAAAGCAGGGGAGAAAAGAAAAAGAAATCAAGATTAAGTAACTTGATTCAATCAATTTTCCAGTACTTCATAAGATTCAAGCACAGCTCCAGTTATCATGTTTTCATCCGTAAATACAATTTCAATCTTCATTTAAAGCTTTCATCTGATATATTTAGTACAGTTGCTAATCCAAAAATCCAGGAGACTGATCCAAACCAGTATCATGCTATGCCGGTGAACTGTTTGTGCTATGACAGATTAGAAGAGATTGATCATTTCATCTCATCTCATCTCCTCTCATGCATCTTGGATAAAACATTTCAAAAGAATGTACAAACACAAAAATACATAACATTCTCTAAAATGAGAAATCTACAATAATAATTCATAAATCTATGTTTGTACCTCGCCCCCATCATCTAAGACAAATACTTCCCCATGCTCAAAAGGGGACATTGTTCCTGCATCAGTGTTTAAGTAGGGATCTGCAACAAAATGAATAATTTAGAGAAAAGCAGAGAAACAAATAACTATCTTCTGGTGTTTTACAAAAGGATGACACTCTTGTTAACATGTTGGAGAACAAAAATCCAGCTTCCTCAAATTGAAAACAAGTAGAAAATAGAACAAGAAAAGGGTATGTGTTGCTTTTTTCTTGTCAGTTGCAAAGGCAACCTCTTTCACCAACAGAACACATACATATTTCAGCAGAAAATTGAAGTGAAATGATGGATCCAAATCCATCAGAGCAAGAAATGTTTTTAAAAAACAAAAAGGTAGAACTTTCACGGCCAAAAAGGAAATGTTTTTTTTTCCCAAAATTAAGAGAAGAAGAAGGAAGGAAGGAGAGAGGCAGAGACCAATCTTGATGGAAGTAACACGAAGTCCACAGGCTTTAAGAAGAACTCCAATACTGCTAGCTGTGACTCCTTTGCCAAGTCCACTTACTACTCCACCAGTCACCAAAACATACTTCATTTTTGTCTCTGCTTCTGTTAGCTTTCCCCTTCTCTTTATGATATATATCAATCAACCCACCTACACCCATTTCATACATTAATTTTCCATCAACGCAAAATGATAGAAACAAAATGAACAACAATAGCAACAAGAAAAAAAAAAAAGACAACAACCTTGGTTGTTGTATATAAAATCACAGCAGTCCAGTCAATTTGAAGCGCTTAAACTGTAGTTATGGTTTTGGATAAGGGAATGGAAAGAGCAAGCAAAAGAAACGCTATTAAACAAACAGAGCTAAGATATTATGAAGAAACAAACACAAACTCCCACCGAAACTACTGTAATAAAAACAAAAAACTCAGAGCTTCAGAACAAGATTGCAAATGTGAATGCAAAGCAAAGAAAGAAAATAATGAGATGAGATTGAGAAGAGGGTTGGCGGCTTTTTATATACAAATTGCCAACCTTAATAAGAGCTTCTCATTCAACATAATTATTAAAAAATTGTGAAAAAGATTTTTTCTCTGTTGTATGTTTTTTTTTTCAACTTTTTATGTAAAATATACAAAATTAAATTAAAAAAGAGAGGTTTTAAAAATGACATGATGGCCTCACTTCGAAGGGAAGGACTTCGTAGGGAAGGACTTCTTGGTTTGGTTTTATATTCGTAAATGTCCTGAACAAAGCAACTGTGAGCCCTGTGATAGCAGCAGCACTACGCACCCCAATAAACATATTCTAATTTTCTTTTCGTTTTTCTTGAGATACCCCCCATTAACTACACTAATCTTCTTTATTAACATAAAAGACAAACATAAATTAATAAAATCATGGACAAATCATAACCTCTTTTCATTTTTCTAGTGATACCTCACCTGCACCATGTTAATTTCTGATTTCTGTAGATTTGGACATCTAAATTATATAATATTTTTAAAAATTAAATTATAAATTAGATTAGTGTTGATTTTCCACGTTAATTTTGAGGTATTGCTGTTGAAGGAGAGCTATTTTGTCTAACACATATGTGATTAACGTGTATTTGCATAAATTTCGACCCCACTACAAACTATATTAATGATATTTTAACCAAAACCTTCATTTTAAATTAATAATTTAAGTCAAGAGAATCCGATCCTAAATATAACTTTCAATAGAAGTAATTTTAGGGAATAGATACCTAAAATCTTTTAAATATATATAATTATATTTCGTCTCCCACTTAATTACAAAAATTGTGTAAAAAAATTAGGGTTTTTGATACTAACCCCTTTAAATTCTAATCAAAATTATTATTTAAAAAATCATAAATTCAACATTAGTAATTTATATATATATATTAGATGAATATGGAAAATTGTACTCTCAATTACATTATTATAAAGGTAACCCTAGTATTAAAATGGGCGAACAATTACTCATGAATAGTTAATTAGAATCAAATCTCAATTAATTCATATGGAATAGAATCACAATGGGACCATATATAATTAATTTTTTTTAAAAAAAAGTATCAAAATTAGTAAGGCGGTGATAAGGAGAAAATCTTTTTATTTATTAGCCTAAGCCTAACCCTCCTCAAAGTAATAAATTAGAAAAATAAATAAATAATAGTCCTTAATGATGGGAACATGTCGTGTTTGTTTGTTCGGAAGGAAAGGAAAGGAAAGGAAAGGAAAGGGAAGGGAAGGGAAAGGAAAGGATATTCCAATTCCAAGGAAAAATAAATTGAAGATAAAATCCACTTTCCGAAAGTACCAAAAAGAAATGAGAGAAAACACGAAAAATTTAAAAAATAATAAAGTGAGAATGTGGTCAAAGAGAATCCTTTCATTTGAAGAAATCCACCTAACTACCCAACCAACTTCCAACGAACCCATCATCAATACCATTACAATTACCGCCTCTCTATTCCTTTTCTCTTCGCTAGCATGTATAACTCTTTTTTATTTTTTCCCTTAATAAAATAATTATTATAGTTACGAGTAAAAATTGACTTGTTACTTTTTTTTTCAAATATTAATGTTACTGTAACAGTAGTTGCAGTAGTTAGAGTTTTATTCAGAGTCAGATATTTATTCACATGAAATCACGTAACATAATTTTTAAGGAGAATGTTGAATATCCCTGATTTCTTGATCAATACCCTATCACTCTCTTTTTTTTTTTAATATTTTATCACCTTTGGCTCTTATTTTTTTTCGATTTTATCCTTCAGTTCAATTGGTTTATATTGAATTATAAATAATAAAATCGAAAATATTTGAATTATTGAAAGAAAATCGGAATGTAAATGGATAATGGGGTATTTAAAAAAATATAGGGGATGATGGAATATTGGTAAAAAAAAACAAAGGGTATTGGGCATTCTCCCTAATTTTTATTGTCAGATGAAATAAGCTTTGTATCTACGGGGATATATGTCGACATAAAATAGAGAATCCACGTAATATAATTTATGTCTTCATGTAAAGGAGTATTGGTATATACTCACATAAAGTAGAGAATTCACAAAATTTAATTTTTGTTCTCAAATAGAGAGATATCTAGGGTGAAAAGACTTACTAATTTAGTAGGACTCAGATCTACACCCTTATATTTTCATCCTAGTTGATGTACACAATTTTTTAAAGGGAGAATGTCTAATATCTTTCTAATTTTTTTTATCAATACTTCATCACTTTCTTATATTTTTTCTAATATCTCATCACCTCCTTGGTTCTTATTTTTTTTCTAATTTTACTATTCAGTTTAATTGGTTTATATTAAATTATAAATGATAAAATCAAAAATATTTGAATTATTAAAGGATAAAATCGAAATGTAAGGAGATAATGGAATATTTAAATAATTATAGGAGGCGATGAGGTATCGGACAACAAAAGAGGGGTATTGAACATTCTCCCTTTTTTAAACAGTAAATTCATACAATACAAAAATTATATATTTTTAACTAATAAATTCATACAATACAAAACTACATATACATTATATATCTTAAAGGGTTGAAATTTTGTGTCTCAATTTTTAAAATCAAGGTAACCCCACCCAATATGAAAACATACAATATGTATTATTGAATTATTTTTTTTATTTCTTGTTGTACATACATACATACATACATACATACATACATGCACACATACATGAATTTCAATTTTGAGGAGATGTCATGTGTTTGATTTGTCTTGTTTTGTACCAACCAACCATTCAAAGGTATATGGGACCCACACATCTGTATCTAAGAATATCTCAAATGTATTTCTCTTTAGTCAAAACTTACTAGTATTTGGATAATGCATGCATTAACATCCATCCATCCAATCAATGTTTCCATATTCTTCTTTTTTTATTTATTTATTTTATCTTCAATTTCTTAGTACTATTTGTTAGCATGCTCTCACTTTTCCCTTAATATATTTTTATATTTCCATTTTGAAGTTTGAAAAAATATAATTTATTTACTATTTTTGACTTTTAATTTTCATAAAGATTTGGAGGGAAAATTCAGAATAAAAAGTATAATCTAGTTAAATAAAATGTTGAAAAGTCCTTATATAATACAAGGATTGTGTTATATAACAAACAATTTTTTTAAGTGGATTAAAAATTCGTTCAATTTAATTTAACGGTTTAAATACAACCATCATATCATATCGCGACATTATTATAATTTTATTATAATTTAATAAAATAATATATAATTTAAATATTAAAATATGAATGAATAAAAATTGAAGTGTTTTGTAGGATAAAATGAATTTTTCTATGATAAATTAATTATTTTAAAAGAAAATGTCAAAAGTCATAAATTAATTATTGTATTTTTTTTTATTTTCTAAAAGCATTGAAGATTCCTTACATAACATTACACATGCAAACACACTAATATAAATCTAATTGAATATGAAAATTGTTCAACATCTTTGTAACACTTCCGTCATTAACCTATTTCTTAAAGAAAATTCACTTTCAATAATTCAAAAATATTTTATTTTCCCCAAATTTCAGTAATATTTTAATTGATTATTCGAATTTTAAACATTAATTTGATCAATCAATTTTACTTTACGATTGAATTTATCATTAATTGATTGAAATGAATCGAATTATCGTATTTAATTTATTGAATTATTAAATTTGATTTATCGAATATTGTTAATTAAGTTTTTTCTTAATAAATAAAAATAATTAATTAATACTGGATTGAATAGGATTATACGCGGTGCTGACACGCTCTATCTTCGCCTTGGGTCGCGCCACTTCTACGAAATCTTAGGTGGTCCCACCCAACAAACAATCGACACGTCAGCTATACATGTCACCACGTAAGCTCCAACTCTGCTCTTTCAATTTATACGCATTAAAGTCAAACCGGGATTAACGTTTTGGTTGAATCCAATTTTGACTTTAATTAATTAAATTAATTACTATTTATGTTGAACAAAAGTAAGAAATGGCAGGAAAATTAAGTTGTAATTAATATTTATATAAATATTTATATCATATAATTCATTATTTACAAAAAATTAAAATAGATTTTTACCTTTTTAAATACCATAGTTTCTAATGATTCCATCAATCAACGAGTCAAAAGCATATAAAAAATAGCTTGTTGTATTATACGACGAATATATAGAACCAGTACCGTTATTATTTTTATTATTATTATTATTATTATTATTATTATTATTTAAATATTTAATTTGAAAGTTAGGCAATGACGATGATCGGGAAGAATAGGAATAGGAAAGATGTGTGTGGGCAGCGTGGGTCGCGTGTGGGGTTAACGGATGTCAACAGAATTGATACAAATTAAGAGGAAGAGGAAAGGAAAAGTAGGTAGTTAGTGATGACGAAGACAGAAGGTGGTTATTGTCGGTTCTGACAGTTTGCCACGTTAGCGACACGTGCTTTTCTGATCTACATGACGGTTGACCGTTCCCTTCGTACGGCCTCCACCGTCCCTGCAAATCCTAACTCCTGCCGACATTAATTACCATTCGCCCCACCCAACCGATCTTTCTTTCTTCAGGAATAAGTCCACATACCTCCTCCCAGTTTCGTAAAAATTTTAATTTAAAAAAATTTATGAAAATTAACATAAACTTTTTTTATAAACAATAAATTTATTAAAATATTGTAAATTTATTTTTTTAAAATTAAAAAATAAAATTATTAAATTTTAATGAAAATAGTAAAATTTTAACCATTACACCAAACACATTTTAAATATATATATTTTTCTATCCTTAATAAATTATTTTTTTAGAATGTATATTTAATAATTTTTATAATAATTAAAATTATTTTATTATTATAAAACTTATAATTAAAAAAAAATTATATAGTAACTTGAATTTCATATTATTATCAAATAATAATAAAATTAATTTTAAATAATTATTAAAAAATAAATTTAAATAATTATAAAATAAAATTATTATTAGTATTTATAATTTTAAAAAATTATTTCTTAAGTAATTGTTAAATAAAATAAATTATTTTATTTAAAAATTTAAATAATAATAATTTTTTTAAAAATTTATAATTTAATGATAATAACATTTTTAAATTCAAGTATTATATAGAATTTTAATGATTATAAAATTATTTTTGAATTATAAATTTTTTTATAGTAAGAAAATAATTGTAATTATTATAAAAGTTATTATATATGTATTTTTAAAGGAGTTATATATTATGAATTAAAAAACATATTATTAAAATTTATTTTAGTATAATGGTTAGGGTATAAGTTCAAATTTAATCAAAATAATTTTATTTTATAATTTTAAAATAAATTAGAATATTTGGTAAGTTTATTATTTATAGAGGAGGCTTGTATCCCTTTTCACAAACTTTCTTTTAAACTGAAATTTTCACAAATATCAGGGGAGGTATGTGAACTTTTTTCCTTCTAAATAATTATTTTATTTTTTTATTTAAGAAATTAAAAAAGAGTTTTTTTAACTAATTAATTACTTATAATACTATGATATTTACATATACTTTTATTAATTATTAATAACGTAAAATATTAAAAATTAATAATATACCGTCATGTTATATAGTGGTTGTTGTACAACATTATTAAGAAGGAAAGCTAAAAGAATAAGTTTAGTTCATAAAATACGAATTATCCAATGGGTGTTATGAAATATTTTACTTCAAATATTAAATCTATTTTTTTAATATAAAAATTAAAACACTCAAATTAAATATAAATTTTAAAATAATTTACTACTAACTTTAAATATACTTTATAATCAGGTCAATTTATTGTATCAAAACATAAAAATATAAAATGGGTTCGGTTGGTATGGCATTATTTCAGCACAAAAAAATAGGTTAGATTGACATTAAATAAAATAAATAATTAATTTTTTTAATTTTAAAAAAATTAAAATACAAATCTCAAAAACGCAAAAAAGAAAAAGACCAGATGTACAATACAAACCCAAATACCTTTATAAACTGTAACTGTTAACCGCTCGTCTCGTCTAGTCTCGTCTGGTCATCTCGTGTCGTCTTTGTCAGTGATATTTTCAAGTTCTGTCTCGGTATTCCACGTTTCGACAATCAGCAGGGCAGATTAGAAACATTAAAAATCAATAATTAATAAATAAATTATAAAATAAAAAACAGTTAAAATAAATTAACGAATAAATATCATTAAATTATATTATTTAAACATTTTTGGATTTTAGTAAATAAAAAAGAAATAAAGAATCATAATTAAAGGTGCAAGCAAAAAGAGCAGCAACAGCAGGTGCCTGAATTTTAGGAAGAATCGTCCACTGAATCTGAATGAACGGGTCAGGCCAGTCAAAACATGGGGCGGGCGTGTTTGTTTTTTGTTATTATAATATTTTATTTTCAAAATTTTACTCCGAGAATATTTTTTATTTTATTATTATTATTATTAAATCAATTAGAGTCAATGAAATCTCTGACAGGATTGAAAGTGCAGCGCTTTGTCAGCCATAACGAGGCAAAAACAGTGTCGTTTCAACCCGCTTTATATTTTCCAGAGCACGTTTTGTACGCCTTTTACTACTCTTTATCAGCCGACCGATTCTCCTTTTTCCGGCCTGCATTGCAATTAAACAAATATAGCGTTTGTCCCCCCCTTTTTTTATAATTTTAAATTATCCCCACAACATTTTGACAATATTCAAATTATGTCTAATATTTTAACTATAATCAACGCTACCTCACACAGTTAATCATCAACGTCAGCTTTAATATTTGACCATTCTTGACCAATTAAAGTACCGTTTTATCCCTAACTTTATAAATTAAAAAAAATATTTATAATATATATATATATATATATATATTTCTCTTATTCTCCTTCTATTGAACAATCTCTCATTTTTTCAAAAGAATCTCTTTCAAATATGCTCAAATATTTAATACATCTTTGGCCAATGTCAAACAAATCTCCATTAATCTTTACAAAAATTCTCCTAAAACCCTTTAGAGTGGCCATCACAAAGCACCTAAAGGTCATTGCATGGTCATTGGCATCCGTAAAATCTTCCATTAGATCTCATTGCATTGTACGAGTATGTATACATACTAGTCAGCATGCAAAGACTAATGCTTGCTACATGGGCAAGCTTGTGGCTATTGAAGCCTGTTCACATGAGAGCAAAAGACATGAAAACTAATTGGGTTTTTACGTTTAGTGAAATAAGAATAACATAATTTAAAACTGAAGGAATTGAATAAAGAGCGTGAAAGTGTAGAGAGAGAAAGAATAAAAGAAAGACTTTTGGCTTGGTGTGTGTTTGAGATTTTAAAGTTAAATGGTAGATAAAAAGATGAAATAGAGAACTGGAAAAGAAAAACAAAACAAAGAACTAGAGAAGAAGAACAAAAAGGAAGAAGAACATAAGAAGGAATGTGACAATTTCATTAATTAAAGGGGTGTCCTTAGTAGTTATTTTTTTAATTATTAAATAAAATATATAAAAACTAATTTATCCTTTGATGGTTAAATTTAACAGAATTCACTAACAGTATGGGGTTGCGTTAATTATATTTAAAAATATTTGGCACAATTTAAGTATTATCAAAATATTCTAAGGGTAATTTAAAATTATCCTTTTTTTTACTCAAAATTAAAAAAAATTAAAATTTAAAACATATGTGAATGTTTGAATTTAGATAATATATTAGTTGATGCTAAAAATTTGTAACTATTGTTATGTTAGTGCAACGTGTACTTGTGAACCTATTTATTATCACGTAGATGTCATACATGTTGAGCTCTAGTCAACAAACATTATTTCTCAATTTCGAAAGGAACGCGTTAGTTGTGGAATGAAATTAGGATCTAGTTCATTATCAATCTCGAATAAGGCTATCGTAACAGTTTCACATTGAGAGAAAATGTGATAGGACCCGCCCCGGCCTCTCTTAGGAGTTTGGGACAAATCTTGTTGAATAGTTGTACATCCCATTTGTAATGTCGATCGAGGTGTTGACCAAATGATTCAAGCTAATATTCCCAATTCTTTTTAAGATCTTTTGAAAGAAATCAATGGTCCAATAATTAGGGTAAGGATAAAAAGAATGAAAGAGGCTTTACAAGACTTAATCTTGAAAGTGCATGATAAAGAAGCTATTCTAGAAGATTCTAAAACTGTTATGAAAATTTTCAAAGTTTCGTAAAAAATAATCACTTATCTTTATATGCAAGAAAAAGAATAAAATAGTTATATGTTACTAAATCCTTATGTTGTATAGATAAGTTGGAGTTTTAAAGATTCCATATTCTATATAGAATTAGTTTCCTAGTTTGTTTAGGATTGTTATTTAGGTTTTTCCTTATTAGATTAAGATTGTTATTAAGGTTTCCTTATTAGATTAAGATTATAGTTTTTTTTTCAACTTAAGTTAGGATTTCTATTCCTACTTAATTTTGCTTTTCTTTTTATTTAGGATAATGATGTTTACATGTGTATATAAAGACTACAAGTATATAAAATAAATTTGATCATATCATTAATAATATTGAGGTATTTTTAGTAAGTTTAACTCTGCTTTCTTGTGTTCTTAGTAGAATACAATATCTTGACTAATCAAATGAGTGATTAACCTTTGTAAAGTCTTCAAAATTAGAATTTTAAGTACTTAGTTTCCTTAAATTCTAATATGATCATCTGCTTGTTTTCTAGTTTCTAAAGTGTGCATAACAGCTTATTTAAGAATTCCTAAGGTAGGTCATCTAGTGGAATCTTATAATTTGTCATCTATATATGTGATTATGTGTGTGTGTGTGTAATGAGACATTAAGTCTCAATGCATGATAATGATGGAGGCCTGAGATCATTTACTTTATCCATAAGTTTTATTATGTTGTTGCTTATGTGAGATTATAAATGGAAAGTATAGATTCTAGCAGGATTTGTCTCGAACTCCTGAGAAAGGTCAGGGCGGGTCTAGTCACAATACTTGAATCTCTAAAAAACGGCTAATAGGAGTCAATAATGTCACCGGCTAATGCCTTCTAATGCTTAAATCAGTTTTATGTCATCGAATAAAAATATCTTACTTTTTTTCACAACAAACTTGAGAAGTTTTAAGAGAGAGGAAGTGTTTTTCTTTTCTTTAATCTTCGTAACTTGTATATATTTACTATTGCAGGGGATGTCAATAGCGATCCCATGTGATCCATTGTGTTCTACCAAGAAAGATCATAGAGCTCTATGTTCCTACTTTTCCATGATCTCTTTAGTGGCTTTCTTGAGAAGGAAACCACTCACTGCTTATCAATATACTCGATACTCGTTGATTGTTTTGTTGTAATCCTCTCATTTATTACTCTATTAGTGATCAAGATGTTTTTTAGGGAAGGGTGGTGATGGTATACTGGTCACTTGCAGTCCTAAAACATATCATCTTGGCGCAATGCTTACTCAATGCATTTATTGACTCACATATCACCCACTTTCCTAGACCTAACTCTCTTTCTTCCAGATCCTTGAATCTCGGGCCCTTATAGTTCGCTAACCAGTCATTCAAAGGTGAGACCCTACTCCGGTGATACTTACATCCTACACATGTGGTCATACTGAGCTAAATATTGCCACGTGGGCTCCTCTCGACGATCCAAGTGGCATGCTATTTTATCCCCGTAACATATATATTTATTTTTGTATTTGATTTAAAATTTAAATAATAAATTATTTGATGATTAAAAAAATCTAAAATTAATAAATAAATTAATTGTTAATCATGGTTTAGTTAAACTGAATGGTATCCTTATTCTTTATTTAGAGGATAAGAGTTCCGCTGCTCTTCAGTATAAAATGAAGTATTTTCCCTATAAAGGATGATGGAGGTAAATTTCATTCAAATTTGGGGTAGATTGTTGGACGGTATCCTATCAAAAGTCTTAATTCTCAATAAACTTATAATATAATATGATTAGATCAATCAAGACTCTTTGAATAGATTTTTAATATAATATTATTAGTATATTATACATACAATTTGTAATATTAAAAAATAAATTAACTAGATAAGAATATTTATGGAAAGAAATTTAACTAAATTATTTAGACTTTTGAAAATAAGCAAAAAAATTAACAAAATCTACTTTTTAATTAATGGAAAAAGTTTTTAAAATTAATAGTAAGTTAAAAAAAGCATACTTAATTACCTAATATGTTAAAATTGTCAAGTAGAGAAATCAAATGAAGTGTGCATATTTAAATAAGAGAAGAGAAAGAGAGAAAAAATTAATATGAATAAAATTTTTATTTTAAAATAGATAATATTCTAATTATTTTTATCATTTTACATTGCTAGTTAAAAACAAAAGACTATTTATATTAGGAATACATGAGCAACATATAGTTGGCAACAACTAACGGTGTGTGAGGGCAACGAAAATTCAAAATAAATTTTATTGCAAATTTTATCAATAATTAAAAAATAAGTAAAAAATTAATTTATGAAACAAACTTTTCTTTCGACTTCAATAAACAAAGTTGCATAACCATATATATGGGTAAATATACGAGGTGAGCTATATAAATATATTTAAATTTTTTAAAAAAATTCAATATAATATCGGTAGATATTATATGTGTAAATATAATAATTAGAGAAAAATTTAAATTTTGTTTTTTAATATTACTAATTAAACTGATTAACACCTATTCTCGTATTATCATTAAAGAAAATATTTTAAAACATATAAACACGAACTCATTAAAAGGCTTTTTTCTTTTAATATAATCACAATCTCACTAATTATACATATAATGGGATATTATCATATTTCTCTCCCGAGGTTTAAATTTGTATCACTTAAAGAGAAAGAATAGACATTATATCATTTACCTCTCTTATAATTATATTTGATTGTTAGTTGACTGTTAAATGTAAGGGTAAATACGTAAAATATCATTATTTGATATTTGTTATTTTGTTTAAAGAATAAAATTTCACTTTCCTAAATCTTTACTTAATGAAAGAAAAGTTGGAAATAATTTATTTTTTCTCAATTTTTTAATTAATTTTATTAATTATATGTATCTCCGTATTTTATATGAAAAATACTTATTAAAAAATTATACTTCAAATTAAATTTTTAATTTTCGTGTATTTATTATTTATTAATTTGTACATTTGAATTAATTAACACACACAAAAGTCAAAAATAGATATTAAAAATTATATTTTAATAAAAAATAAATAATTAAGGGTATTTTAGTGAATTCACCATTTGAAGTTAGTTGACTAATATCATATGGGAGGTATGTGATACAATCTCTATTCTTTTTCTGTAAGTGATACAAACTCAAACCTCAGGGAAAGAATGTGATAATGTCCCTATATATAATTTACCAATAATTATAATAAAAATTTACTGAAAATTAAGACTCTTGATCGGATTAAGTTCGTATTAATCAAAAATATGCATATAATTTAAATAAAATTTACCTCTATGATTTTTTGAAAAAAAAAATGATCTCTACTTTATATTTAAAAGGAAGAGTTAAATCCTGTATTTCATTGAGACAGGTAATAATATCAACCACCCAACTAAACGATGATAAGGACAAAAGAACTTTGAGTTTATATAATATTTTTTTAGAAAAGAAAAATAAAAATTGTGGGGATCTTTTTAGAGCAAAGGGAGAAATAGAACTTTCCAACTACCATACCTAACACAATCTCATAAGTTAGAAGATTTTATGCCTTGTCTAGGCAAGACAAGGCCATGTGGGTTTTGATACCCCACGTTGTTGTTTTCAGTCCCATTTATTGCCTATTACCAATTATGAAAAATCACTTCTGAACTGATACCCTAGAAGTAGAAAAAGAGGAATCACTTTTGAAAAAAAAAGCTGAACTATAATCTCTTCATGCATGTGGACTCTTACTTTTATCATCGGTACATGTTTATTGCTTATCTATTGAATGCATGTGAATTTCAAGCTCTTTTCATGGCTTTATCATACTTTATTATATAATATGTTTAATTTCATTTAATGGCAAATCTTTTCTTAATAGAAATCAGGTAGATTTAGTACTGGTCGTGATTTTTTTTAAGACCAAAAAGAGAGATTATAATTAATTATTCAGTGATTGAAGGAAAAAAAAAAAGAGGGTTAGATAAGACAAACAAAGTATGTTATTTAAATGTTGGTTCACTAAAATTATTGGACGATTTTGTTCAAAATTTTCTCTATAATAAGAATGAACCGAGTGTATCATGTCATCCGAACAACCACTTGTTCAAATCATTCACATAAATATTTAAATTCAAATAAAAATAAATGAGAAAATGAGAGAAAAAGATGGCAAATTTTAATTGGATGATTTTGTTAGAATTGTTTAGAAATAGAGAGTGGGAGAGAGAATGACTAGAAGAAAGAGTCAAGAGGACAGGAGAGCTGAAGATAGCATTGCATGTGAGTTTGATGTGAGTAGAGGTGATTGGTAAAACATACCGACAGACAACATTCATTCAATCATTCAATAATGTTGGTGTAGATGAATTAATTGATTTTGCTCTTTATTTGGGTACTAATACTGTGTTTATGTGTATGCATGCATGCATGCACATCATGTCTCTCTGTAGTAACCACTCGAACCTAGCTCGAGTGGCCAGGGGCTTGCACTGAGGAGTGCCAACTTTGATCTCTCACCGTGTACATGGTGAGGGAATTTTCCATCTTGGTGGGACTCACATTAAAAATATAGGGTCTTTTACCTATTAATAATGAAGTTTACTATATTATTGTGTGGGTTAATTTCTCTTTCGTTAAAGGCATAATTTCCTCTCAAGTGGGGGCAGATATAACTAAGACGACGCTAAACTTGAATAAATCAAGACTCCCGACTTCTGGTAGATTTTTAATATAATATTGATAGATTGTATATATTATAGTATTGTGTATCAAGGTATTTGTAGTTATTATTACAATATAATGAGAGAAATCCTCATTTTTCAACAACAGTTGCATTGTAACTCTTCCTTAAAATAAGTCTATAATTTATTTGAGTATGTTTAGAACAATTGTAATTACATCGGGATGTTTATAGTTATTATTATAATAATATAGTGGGAGAAATCTCCTTTTCTATAAGACTGTTGAATTGCAGCGTAGCGAAGTTGTACTGTAACTTTACCCTTCAAATGAAAGTCCTAGATTTGAGTAGATTTAGTACAATCATTGTAGTTATTTCTATAATGAAAAAAAAAAAAAAACGCAAAACCATTGACTAAGAGAGCCCGTTGTATGGCAAAATAGATGCACTGCAACTCTATTATTTTTTTAATATTATAAATTATATACATAGTTACCTTTTCGGTCTAGTCCAAATGGTTAAGAGAAAGAAGTGTCAGTTTCGATCCTTCATTATTAGTTTCGATCTCTCACCATGCAAATGGCGAAGGAATGTTTTTATTTATGATGGGACTCACATTAAAATTGTGAAGTTTTCTACCCATTAATAATGTGAACCATTATATTTACGTGTGAGTTAATTTCTCCCTTATTGAAGACACAATTTTTTCTTAAGTGAAGGCATAAATTGTCTAAATATGAGTACAAATGTTTAAGACGGTGCTAAACTCGAATAAATAAAGACTTGTAATGTGTAATATTCAAAAAAATTATATGCATATTTTATTAGAGCTGTCTACGGAAATTTATACATAATGCGAGTTAAATTTGCTTCCACCTTTTGGAAGAAAAATTGGGGCTTTTCTTTTACACGGGTAAGGGTACAAATGACCTAACTAAAGGGTGATTTTGCATTGCAACTCTATCTTTTTTAATTAACCTTAATTCAATTGAAATTGGCCTCCAATTTTTTTAGGAAAATTAGTTCCTAGATAGTTTTATCCTTCTTATTTTTAACTCAATTTAAATAAAATTTGCCTAATTGTAACTCTATTTTTTTTTAAATTAAAAATTATATATACTTTTTTTTAAAAATTACAAATTAAATATATAATGAATATTGTACCAAAAATTTATTAGGAGGTGAGAGTTTTAATCAGATCTAATATGACATTGTCTATAACGTCACCTATAAAATTTACATTAAAATTGAGAGAAATATAATTTACTTATTTTTGTAAGAAAAATTGACCTCTACTTTATATTTAAGAGGAATTGAACTCTAATTTTTTATTTAAAGAATAAGAATACCAACTACTCAATTAAAAAATAATTATCCTTTTTTAATAGTGTTACAATTTGAGTACATTTTTTCACATATTTGATACTAATTCTTTTGTCATTAAAATAAAATTGAATTTGATTTCAAATGGATACCGACAATCACATTGTTTTGATTCCACAAGAAAACAAGGGAGCATGGGATTGTAAGTCAAATATAATAATAAAAAAAACAAAAGGGTAGTCCTAGTCGTGGTCGTGGTCATGGTCGTGGTCATGGTCATGGTCACAGTCCATGTGATGGGCCGGCCCCGGTCGTTATGGAAGTTAAAGTGTCAACAAATTAAATCATCAAATTAAATTAAATATTAAAAAAATTAATTTGTTTTTCACAAAGGCCCACATCACCCCTATCCCAATTCAAACATAAATTCGTAAATCAAGGCGTACATTAACATCAATTCAACTAACCAAAAGAAAAAAAACCCTACAAATATATATATATATATATATATATATATATATATATTATTTTCTTTTTATATTAATTAAAAATCCAATCTTATCAATATTCATAAATCAAATTCAAGAGTCATGTGAAAGCTAAGAATTTTCCACTTTTACTGTAATAATAATTACAAATAATTAGTTCTAACATATAATAACTGTATTCTAACTCTACCTTAAAATTAAATTTTATTAGTATTTTAATTTATCATATTTTTATAATTTTAATTAAATATTAAAAAATAAATATAATTTATAAAAATATTTTTAAAATTACAATTACATAAACTAAGCGTAATTTTATTTATACATAATTATCAAACGTGAGAAATAAATAGTTTCGAAACATACAAATAAAATGACATTAAAAGTAAATATCTTTTAAAAATAACACATATTAAAAGAAGAGAAATTTTAAAAATAAAGTTTAAGTTAAATTTTAAGAGTGATGCTATAGTCGCCTTTTTAAAATTCATATATAGCTTTTTTTTTTCTTATTTACCCATCTGATTAATTTATAATATCTGATTAATTTTAAAAAGAGATATTATAGTTTACTTCTTAACTTTTGGAGAAAAGTAATGTACTCAATAAGTATTTAAAAATAGTAATATATCTTTCTAAATTTTGAAAAAATCTAAGATATCCTATAAGATTATTATTTACATCTTAATTTGACTATTTTATCCCTCTATTATTAAAAATATTTAAATAATTATATTTTTTTTTATTTTGCAATAACTAATATAATTTTTTTCTGATAATATTTAAACTTTTAATTATTTATTTTCTTTCAAATATATTATCAAATTTAATAATATTTAATTATATATTTACTAAAAAATATTATATTGTTAAAATAATTTATTTTAAAAATTATGTGTAATTAATATTGTCAAAATTATGTATAATTATGTAAACATTTAAGAAATTTTGATAACAAATTTTATGTTATAAAAATTTATAATTAATTATATATAATTTTTGAAATATGATATGACTTATTTTAAAAATTATATATAATTAGATATTATAAATATTTGATTATAAATTTTGAAAAAAAAAATTAAGGATGAAAATATTATTATAATTTTTAAATTTAAATATTAAAATAAGATTATATTGATTATTATAAAGTAAAAAATAAAAATAATATAATTATTTTAAATATTTTTAATAGTAGAGGAATAAAATAGTCAAATTAAGATGTAAATAGTAATCCTAGGAGATATCTTAGACTTTCTCTAAAATTTAGGGAGTATGTTGTCTTTCTCAAATACTAGGAATATGTTATATTTTTTTAAAAATTAGGGAAGTAAAATATAATATCTCTTTTAAAAATAACCATGATTGTTTCATCTCTTTATAACTCTATTGTTCTCAATTTTTTTAATTGAAAAAAAATTAATTAAATTATTTTAAAATATGTTTAATTAATTTGTAATACACAGATTATTATTTAATGCTAAATTGAAATTGAAAATTTCTTCCCTCGTCATGATTGTTTTGTTTATCAATTTAAAACTCTTTATAAATTTGTTGAAGAATAAAAGATTTATTTATTTGATTTAAGGTTTTAAAAAGAAAAAAAGGTTTATGACCTTAAAAAAAAAGTAGAAGTACTAATGAATTATATGTACTATTGAGTATAAAGAGTACTTAATAAACTAAAATATGTGAATTTATTAGATATATATTTTTATCTAATTTTAATTAAATTTAAAATTAAAAAATAAAATTTTAAGAGAATTTGTCAATAATATCACTCAAATTTTAATTAATCAATATGACTATGAAGTATAGAGATTTGAATATTAAACTTGACTTGATTATGAAGTGTAGAGATTTGATTTGATTACTTATGGTTAATAATTAAGTAGGAGCGTTGGTAATAATAAATAAAGCAAACTAAACTTTTTTAACACGATAAAAATGGAGGCGTGTAGGAGATATCTAATCTATATCTAATCTAACCTTAGCCAACCCAATTAATATAATTGGACCACATTGCCAAATCATAATATGAATTTTTATTCTATTCCATTTACTTGCTTTGCTTATGTTCATGGTTCAACATTTCCTCATACATGATTATTATGTCACCATTTGTCTAGTCATTACCACCCTCCTTTTTCTTACTTTTGTTTTTCTTATTTTTTTATTATCAAAATTTGAAAAAAAAATAAAAAAGAAATAAAATAATACAATTAATAAGAATAAATAACGTAGACAATATAGTAATCAATACTATCACATCACATCAATGTATCATGTTAATTGTTTCTCATAATTTTTTTTTTCTTTTCAAAAGTCTATTAGTAGTTTAATAAATTTTAACATAGTACACTCTAGAATTCTATATTCAAAGTGGAGTAATATCTATCTTCACTTTTTATTGATTTGGAAGGAAAGTCAAAACTCTATTAGGGAGGAGGATTCGAACCCTCCTCTCTATTTGGCAGATAAGGACACTTTATCCCTCGCACTACTCATTTGTTATTATTAACCAAGTTCTTGTGATTTGTTGAAATAACAAGTACATGCCCTAGTTTGTGACTTGAATACGATATAATATGATTATATTTTTACCACATATTTTATATTAGGAGAATGTTCAATACTCACTGTTTTTTTTTTTAATATCCCATCAATCCCTATATTTTTTTAAATATTTTATTATTTCCTTGCATTTTGATTTTATCCTTCAATAATTCAAATATTTTCGATTTTACCATTTATAATTCAACATAAACTAATTGAACTGAAGGGTAAAATCGAAAAAAAAAATAAAAGTCAGGGGATGATGGGATATTCGAAAAAATATAAGAAGTGATTGAGTATTAGTAAAAACATTAGGGGTAGTGGGTATTCTCCCTTTTATATTTTTTCAAAAAAGAAAAGAAAAATTTAGAAGAGTCAAAGAAATAAATTGTATATGACATGTGGCAATAATATAATTGTGCCACATCGTATATCATATCAATTTTTATTATATAGTTTTCCTCTGCAGAATTTTAATAATAAATAATTACTATTATTTATCATCGTTAGTTTAATTTTAATAGAAACTACGTATTCTAATTTGCATTCAATTTTTTTCTCTGAGTGATGTAAAATTTGTCATTATCAAATCACTTCATATCTTAATTAATTAATATTAAAAGTGATTATTATTATAAGTTAATTAATATTAATATATAAGATTGTAGCAATAACAACTCATATTCTTACATCACTTAGGATGAAAACTCTGAAATTCAAAATGAAAAATATAATATTAGCCTTTAAATTAATAGTAAGTTATTAGGATTGCATTAGTACAATTTTAAATAGTTAAATTATACGGAATTATTAATAATTACAAACGATAAAGACTCATTTAACATAAATGACAAAGCTAGGACCTTTTCTTCAATATTTCAACAAATCACAAGGATTTGTTTGATAAAAAGATTTAACCCTTTAAATTTCTTAAAATAATAATAAAAATAATAAAAGTCGAAATGGGTCAAAGGGAATCCATGAAGATAATGTGAAAATGAAAATAGATCAACATCACAAAGAAAGTTGGCAGTTAATGAAGATTAGGTAACGTAATCCTAATCCCATTTGAAGATTAGATTAGATATTGTAATTAATTAATTAACTAAAATTTAAATACATTCAAAGTAGAAATTGAAAGTACGCATTTTCACATAGGGCGATGAATAGAGAGTATAGAAATATCTTATACTTACAATGAAAATGACTTGCTGACTTGCTGATTTGCTTTTGATAATGTTTCTTTCACCGACTTATCCAAGCAGTGCCCTTTCTCTCAACTCTAAACGCAACACATAGCAGAATAGGATCAATTTAGAAGACCATAATAATAATAATAATAATAACAACCATAATAATTATATTTCTATTCAAACAAAGAAAGTGACATTTAGTAGAAAATTCCACAATTTCTAGTCGGCCGCCATGTTAGAAACCTTGCTTCCTTCCTCTTTCCTTTCCCACGATTCCACAATCTAG
This sequence comes from Melia azedarach, assembly GCA_028052125.1. Taxonomy (NCBI): domain Eukaryota; kingdom Viridiplantae; phylum Streptophyta; class Magnoliopsida; order Sapindales; family Meliaceae; genus Melia; species Melia azedarach. The sequence goes on from CM051406.1 coordinate 3,406,019, forward strand.
TAAAGAAATTAGGCTTAAGGCCCAATCTATGATCATGTGACCCATTAGGTTACAACATTTTCTTGATGTTGACACAAAACCGACATGGTCCATGGACTATGTTTGTTTTCTTTTTCAATCATTTATTTTTCGGCTTTAAATTTCCATGCAAATTAAACCATGCCCTACTCGGCTACTCCTACCTTAAAAGTCAATAAATGCCACCCAATCATTAGCTAAATTGTAAAAGAACTTGCACTGTTTCGAGTCTTTGATAGGACTCTAGAATAATTACATGGCAAATTTATGATGATATACTGTAAAGGTTGAAAATCTCGTCCACCATTATGTGAATACATATTTTTTCAAAGTATTACTGTTTAGGATGTATTATCGAGTGATTATATAGCAAACTTTTAGATATACAGTAGATTTATAATGTTATATTACGAGAATAAAATATCTCGCCTACAAATATGTGAACCATATCTCTCTAAAATATTACTGTTTAATATAAGTGACAAATTGATTATGAAATAGATTTATGAAATTATATTATAAGAATAAAAAAATCTTTAAATATATAAGTAGATTTCTAGGATGAATTATAAAGTGATTATGTAAGCGAATTTTTAAATATATAGTAGATTTATGAAGTTATATTGTGAGAGTAAAAAATCTCACCCACAAATGTGTGAACACACATCTCTCTTAAGTATTGTTATTTAATATGAGTGAGTGAACAAATTGATTGTGAAATAGATTTATAAAATTATACCATAAGGATAAAAAAACTAGAAATATATAAGTAAATTTCTAGGATAAATTATAAAGTGATTATGTTAGCGAACTTTTAAATATATAGTAGATTTATGAGGTTATATTGTGAGAGTAAAAAATCTCACCTATAAATGTGTGAACTATATCTCTCTGAAGTATTGTTGTTTGATATGAGTGACAAATTGATTGTGAAACAGATTTATAAAATTATACTATGAGAATAAAAAATTTCGAACTATATAAGTAGATTTCTAGGATAAATTATAAAGTGATTATTTAAACTTTTAATAGTGAAATTTTTTATTGTTGGTGTTTAAAAATAAATAAAGATAAAAAATTCAACAATTTTTTTTCTTACTTTTTTTTAGATACAACCTTCGTAAATATTAATCAAATATACACTTTAGTTCTACTCACATAAAAATAAAAATAATATGATACATTTATCTCTTAAAATAATTAAAATTAAAAAATTATTATAGTAATTATAATAAAAAATTAATAAATTATACAAACTAATAAAATTATCTAAACAACTATACATAAATATTTTTAAACTAAGTGATATTAAAGTATCATTTTGTTCAATAAAATTGCCTATATCCTAAACATTTCTTTCCTAATTTTTTACGGTACAAATCCTAAAACATCCTATAAGAATTAAAATAAAGTTACTTATTTTATTTGTCAATTACAATAAACTGTCATTTGTTTAAATACTTCATTAATCTCTCTTTATATTACAAAAATATCATAAATCCCATTAAAAATTCATCAAAAACCATCCCTCATATTCTCTAGAATTCATCAATTACTTCCCTCACAACTACCAAGAAAATAAAAAATTAAAGAAATAGAATATCATCAAGCTGAAGACAAAACAATAATTTACCTATATTTTACATTTCGTTTGGTATTAAGATGTATGAAAACACTGAATATAAACTATTAATAAAAAAATCAGTAAATCATACTAAAACATTAGTGTTACCAACATGCTTTTAATTTTATTTTTAAAACATGACAGAAGTATTATGTATAAAATAAGGCCTTAGGTAGTATTTATTTATTTTTATCTGAAGTTTGAATATAATTAAAATATAAATTTGAATAAAATCGAAATATGATTATTATATTTATTTTTTTAACTTAAACGTTTAAATATAAATATTAAGTCGTTTGCTTTTATAAAAATAAAAACTCTGAAATTATATGTTAAGTTATTGACATATATTTATTAAATAATAAGTTAAAAATATTATTAAAAAATAAAATATTTAATTTATTGAGATATTTGATTATTCAAATTTAAGTTAAAAACTTAATTTAATTATATTCAAGTATTTTTAACTAATTTTTAGACATAAGTTAAAAAAATAAATATCTAAATAAAATTATTTAAATTAAAGTAAATAAAAGAGAGAATGCCTAATACCCCATAATTTTTTTATCAATACTCCATTACTCTCCTATATGTTTTCTAATATCTCATTACTCCCCTGAATCTTATTTTTTTTTTCCGATATTACTTTTCAGTTCAATTGGTTTATGTTGAATTACAAATGATAAAATCGAAAATATTTAAATTATTGAAGAACAAAATCGGAGTACAAGGGATAATGAAATATTTAAATTAAAAAATAAATATTTGAATAAAATTATTAAAATTAGAGTAAATAAAAACAAACATGCCCTTAATCAAATCTCAATGTAAAATCCTGTGAAGAAGACAATTCTAAATATAATCCTATGCAAATAAGTCAAATCTTATCCTATCTTATAATGTCTTAATCTGTCCAGTCCAATTGACATACGGAATGGCCCATAAGTTATGCAACAAATAATCTTATTCATAATTGTAAAAAATCAATGTCCCTCTCAAAACCAATCGAGTGGCCTTCTATCTTTCCACAAGAGGGGTTGGGTAATACTGTGTGTTGCAACAAAACAGGATCCGATATGACTTTGCCTTCATTCCTAGCTTCAAATCCATAAAGGTTATGAGCCCACTTCAACCCTCCTAATTTCTCTCCCTCTGGACTAGTTTGGTAACGATGTGACTTTCAAAATAATCATTTCTAACTGTGAATGAAATATTCAATTATAAAAAAAATAATTTATGTTTTTAAAATTACAGAGTTTGAAGATATTAAAATGAATAAATTTGTTTAATAATTAGGGAAGTAGATAGAATCGAGTTCAATTTAATTTTTTTCTTTTTAAAATCGACCCAAACCAAAACAAAATATGATTTTTATTACCCAAATTAAACTTAACCGAATTTAACTGAATTATGAAACCAAACATAACCAAATTAGTTTCATTATTTTAAGGGATATTTTTACATAAATCTCTAAAATTTATTAAAATTATCAGTAATTCTTTTTTGTAAAATTATAAAAATTTTCATTTTTTTATATAAATTTATGTAAAAGTTTATAAATTTTCTCTTCATTTGTAATTTTTTATAAACTTTAAAGACTTGTATAAAAATATATATATTTTTAATTCTGTCTTAAAACTAAAATTGAACTGAACTTATTAGTTTAAAAATGAATAAAACCAAACTTAATAATAATCAAATTGAACGGAACTAAATAATTCACCTTATTTCAGTTCCACTTTTTTTCCAAGCCTATTAATAATTAGCATAGTAAGAGTATATAATGTCGAAAATAGATATAAAATATGCATTGCATATTAATAATATAATTAAAAGGTTTATGTAAGTATATATGGGTTTGCATTATTTACATTAGGATAATTATAAAAAAATTTTGATTTTGAAAAATAATTCCTTTTGCACTTCTCAAAGTTTACTGCAAAAAGAAGTGTGATTTTGTAAATATTTCACTAAATACTAAAAATAAAATTTAGTTATCAAAAACAGGTTTAGCCATCTTAAGAGGCCCAAACAAGTGCTAAATGCCTATTCAAGCCCTTTCCTACAAAATGTTCTCTTGCATAATATCTCACCAATGCCCCTTGAAGAAACCATCTATAACTTCCCTAAAATGTTTTGCATGTTGCTTCCATTTTGTTTAACTTTTGGAGCATAAGTAATAATAATATTAACTATTTTTTTTTCATAGGAACAAGTTTTATTAACATCATCTTATATGCTTAGGCCATCTACCTAGAGTTATATAAATAGAAACACAGGATTTGGCTTGTATTACATCACATTTAACGATACTCCCTTTATAATCAACAACACAACTTGAAATCTCTTAACACAACTTAAAAATTATAACACAATTTAAAATACTAATTCAAAGATTTTAACACAAATTAGAACTCTAATTCAAAAATTTTAATACAAAGTTTAAGTTTCGTTTAATATAACTTTTCAAGTAAAACTTTTTGAAGTAGACTCTTTATTCATAAGACTTTTGTAAGCAGAGTTTTTAATAAAAATTTATTAATCGTTTAGTTGTCACAAATAATTTTTGAGAAAATTTAAATAATTATTTTAATAGACAAATATTTAATATTATATTTTAAAGAAATAATGTAATTTTTTAAAATAAAGTAAGAGTGTTTTAGAAAATTTTGTATTTTAAAAAAGATGAAAAAACTCTATTGTTAAAAGTTTAAATTTTGGATTACTTCAATTAGAAGAAAAATAACTTTTTTAATTTCCCAAAAACTCATTTTCAATGCCATAATTCCCAAAAACTCCTTTTCAATGCCAAATAAATGACACTAAAATTGAAAAGGAGTTTTATCAGTAAAAAAGTTCTCTTAACTAATGAAAAAATCAAATTAGACGAGTGCTTAGAATGTCTAATAAAAAATCTTTTAAAAAAATATAACAACTAATACAATCCATAGCCTGAAACAAATGTTAACCATTTGGCTGTTTAGCAATATTAACTCTCGCTTAATAAAAGCATGGAATACTTTGATTTCTTTGAACAACCCTATGCTCTGAGTTGCTAAACTAATTACCTTAGAATTGACATTTGTATCAACACTTGCCTAGCAAAATGTCGTAAATCTTACTTCTCCCATACCTAAGTACCAATAACATTTTTTTTACCATACATTTTATGCAACGCTGCACCCGCGAAGATCGAAGAGTGATTTATCAAATATATAACATAACAAATAATATATTTGACTAGAATTTTTTTATCAATAATTTAAACTTTATTAATACAAAAATATAATCAAATGATCTTCAATGTCTAGTCTCCAAAACAAGAAATTGACTAAACTAAATACAAAACTGGCATCCTAATCTTAGGGAACTAAGAGATAACAAAAATTTCGCCAAATCTATTGTGTGCTTGCTATCACTTATCTGGAAATCACAATAAACTATAAATGAGTATTAACTCAATAAATATACTAATATTTCATATATGAAAATATATACATATAAAATGCATGAGCATGACATGCAACATGATAAAAACCATGTTTGTTTATGCATATTACAAAATCACTTATAAACTTGTGCATGACATTAATTCACTTTCAAACTATCATTTACATTTACTTAAGAATATTTTCATTCAATTACTACTTAATACGACTTCACATATCGTATATCACATATTGAGGTTAAATCACTTGTTAATAACTTTCTATATGTGGGGTAAGCGCAAGTGAGACACAAAATTTCACATAGAAGGAATACTCATGCTTGAAGGTAAGAGCCACACCTTCGTCCTAATAATCAGCGAGTCCTCACATATGCACAAATCTGTCAACACACAAATGCTAAAACTTATAAAATCTAAGGGTATCCTAAGGTCTCTTTCATGTCATACAGAACACATAGCACATAACATATACCACATATACGAAATTTGAAGGAATGGTCACATAAATCAAAAGACTCCACAAACACTTATAATTCCTACTAAGAAAGTAATGAATTCGGATATCCTTTAAAAAGCACAAAGTCATAACTTTCATAAGCATTTTCTTATAAAACCACTTTTTCATTTCTCAAAATCATTGATTTATATGTTCATACTAATGTCAATGCACAACGACTTTTGTACAATACGCAAACAAATTGATACTTTTATGTTAATACATAATTTTAAAACATATGTAAATATAGTTACACACAAATACATATGTTTATTATGATCCCATTTAAAAAGTCTAGTACACTTCTTAACATTTTCAACAAATAACTCAATTACCTTAAACCTAAAATCAAAATTAATCTCTTAAGCTACATTATATAAAATCAAGCATATAACACTTCTCTTCAAACAAACTTCATAATTTTGTTCTTAGACCAATCAAAGATTTTTTTTATACTTTAAATGATATTTGTTTTTCATGAAATTAAGATATAATCATGAAGAAACACTATAAATATATGGATCCTTGATTTATTTTGTAACAATTTCTTGTCACTTGTAACACTTAGTCAGTTTCCTACAGTAATACAGGACACTTGCTGAATGTATCTAACTATCTGATTTTAATAAATCAGCTACTTAACTAATGGCTATGAAACTTTGCAAAAACTATATTAACACGTATACAATAACATAATAAAAGTTAGAGGAAAAAATTCATGCCAAAACCACTTTAAATAATTTTTATTTTAGACTTCACAGGTTCTGGAAACTCCACATTTTTAGTGATATAACTTATTTTGAAAATTAATAATAAATCACACACTTAAAATTAGATCATAACATTTTAATATGTTATAATAGATATAATCAGAAATCATTATATAAATTTTCATAATTTTGGAGACAATTAGATCAATTCAAAAAAATTTCACAATTCATGTATTTTATAGAAATCAACATGTTTCAGCATTTCATGGTCAGATCTAAAAATTCATTTAAATTAAAATTCATTTAAAATTAAAATTCAACATTTTGAAATGAAATAAAATTATTATGACCCATTTGATCTCTAATTTTTCCACTTAAATTAATTTTACAAAATACACAATACAAAAGTTTATAAAATTTTCGAATCAAGCTACTGTCTAAGTTCTAAATTATGCAAAAGCTTCCTTTGTTAATAATTATCTTCCACCAAGTTCCTAATCAATTCCATCACAAAATTATGCTTATAAATCATAAATGATCCAAATAAGTATAACTTCAACGTAAAAGTTTTATACAAAATACATATTTATAAATCTAATCAACCACTTAAGACATAACAAAAGTTAAAGAGATGATAAATTACCTTAAATCTTCTTAATTTCTCATTCAAATCTCTAAAATCTCTTTAAATTCTTCTCTCTTTCAAATTCTGAAAATTGATGTTTGTCTTTCTAAAATATAAAAATATGAAGTATTTATACTTAGAGTTGACTTTTGTATTGAGCACTACTAAGCAAATTCACACTAATACTAAATACACCTATATAATATTATAATTTTATACTTAAGTCTCTAAATAAATCTATACCTAATACTATATACATCTATATTTTAAAAATGTTTCTAGGATCTACAATTCAATAATATGAAAATTAATTAATTTATAATAAAAGTACCAACAATATATATACACACTACGTACCATTTAGGGGTGTTACAATTTCTCCTATCCTAAAAAAAATTTCATCCTCAAAATTCGTTTACTTATTACTTAAACAAGTGGGGATACTTCATTTGCATTTTTTCCTCTCGTTCCCAGTTGTCTACTCCACGGAATGGTTTTGCCACAAAATTTTCATAAAAAGTATCTTCCTATTATGCAATACTTATTTTTTATGATTCAATACTCGAACAAGCATATCTTCGTAGGTAAGATCATCTTTAAGATAGAGTGGCTCATACCTTATCACATGTTCTGAGTTAAGAACGTACTTTCATAATATAGACATATAAAACACATTATGCACATTATGCACTCCAAATAATAAAGGAAGAGTAAGTCGATAAGTAACATCTCCTATCCTTTCAAGAATTTCAAATGAGCCAATAAATTTTGGACTTAATTTTCCTTTCCCCAAATCTCATGACTCCTTTCATTGGAACGTCCTTAAGGAACACTTTATTGCCCACTTCACATTCCGAGCTTTTCCTTCTATTGTCTGCTTAACTTTTTTGTCAACTCGTCCATACTTTTACTCTTTCTTTTATCTTCTCAATCACTTCACATGTTTATTGGATAATCTCTAGTCCCAAAACGTTTCTTTCACCAACTTCATCCCAATGTACAGGAGATCTATATTTTCTTCCATAAAGGGCTTTATAAGAAGCTATACCAACAATAAATTAATAACTATTGTAACACCATTAAATGGTACGTAGTGTTGATACTTTTATTATAGATTAATTAATTTTCATTATTAAATTGTAGACCTTAGAAATGTGAATGTACATAGTATAACGTATAAGTTTACTTAGAAAGACATAAAATTATAGTATTATATGAGCATATTTTGTATTAATGTGAATTGGCTTAATAATGCCTAATACAAAAGGTCAGCCTTAAGTATAAACACTTCATATTTTATGTTTTAGAAAGAGAAATACCAATTTTTCAGAATTTAAGTGAGAGAAAAGAGTTTGAAGAGATTTTAGAGATTTGGAAGAAAAATTAAGAAGATTTAAGTAATTTATTCATCTCTTCAATTTTTGTTGTGTTTTAAGTTATTGATTGAATTTATAAATATATATTTTGTATAATAATGATATGAAAACATTGAGGTTATACTTATTTGGACATTTATGGTCTATAAGTATTAAGGAAAAAATATAGCGGGATACGCCGTAGAACATGAGCCTATAATAGTTTTAGCAAGCACCAAGTGAGGTGGTCAATCTCGTTGCTATCTTAATGTAAGGTAAGTATCATGTGAAATGACTAACTTTGTTGCTACCTTGACGAAGGGTAAGCACCAAGTGAAGTGGCCAACCTTGTTACTACCTCGACGTAGGACAAACGAATCACTAGGTTAAAAATAATTGGGTAAGATCCACTTTGAGTTGAGCTATTTGCTTTATTCCGACAGAATATTCGACACTGAAAACAACTGGGTAAGACCTACCAAAGACTAGGCTCTCGGCTTTATTTCACTAAGATATTCGCTATAAGTTAATAACACCTTGCATGGCCATATACTGTGGCACGGGTGTAAACACCCATGCAACTATATACCGTGGTGCATGTAGAAATGTCTATGTGATCATATACCGTGACATATGTGAAAAATACAACCATATACCGTAGTACGTATAATAGACGTGGTTATACACTACGAAGCATGAATGAGGGATGGAAAGTGCCCCTAATTTTCCACTTACGCCTTAAGGTACAAGTTGATATACTTCAAATAGCTTGACGCCAAATTTTACACATAGACAAGTCGAAGACCAAGCAACCAAGACTAGGTTGACACGACCTGAGTTTCCTTTTACACCCACAACAATGATTCAAAGGACTATCAAAAAACAAAACAGAACAATATTTGATCTTGCCAGGGGCAGGGGACATGTTAGTTAAGCAAATACTAGGTGACAGAGGGGCAACCAGATGCCAACTAGGGGGGACAATACCCCATCTCAAGGCTGAAAGTAACCATGTCTTTTAGAAAGTTAGGGACCACTTAATCTCATAGCCTAGTAATATCAAGCCACGTGGCGTTGGGTGTCTAAATGACTAATCTCAGCATGCCACATGGCACTACCTAAGTCTAATGAGCCAAGATAAGGCAACATACATCAATTAATCAGTGCCTAGCTTTGTATCCATTTATAAACATATTTATTTTAGGTTTAAAGTAAATTGCCTCATTTTGACCTTTACTTCAAGAAAGAAAAACCCATTTTTTCTCAAATAAGTTCTCAACATACATATACACTTCCCAAGAATACTATACTCTTCAGGTCTACTATGTCCACCATGAATGCTCCACAAACTCTTCATAAACACCATTCTTGGGTTGTTTATCTCTGAAGGTTGAAGAACCTTAACCTTGCCTAATATCTCTCATTATACTCTTTTTCTACGTATAAAAGAGGGGCAAGACCCACGCCTCCAAAACTCATTCTTCGATTGAAACTGATTTAAGCATTAGAGAAGGGTTGTCGGAGAGACGACCTTTGTCTGACTCATGTTTTGTTTTGCAGGAGATTCGCGGAGCGGTTTAGCGAAATCAGAGTTTCAAGACTGTTCAGAGGTCAGAGAGGTGAAACGAAGTGGTTCTATGGCTAACGGACGACGCCTATTCGCCATTTCAGAGAACTCCCAAATAACTTGACCTCGACCTAATTTCGAACTTCGTTGACCAACCACCTTGATACACAACCTAATGTGATCTAGCCGACCACATTGGGACACCTATACTCATCTCCGAACCTGGTGCAGTCGAGCAAAATTTCCGCATCAACAATAAGCATAATTTTGTGATGAAATTAGTTAAAGATTTGGTAAAAGATAATTATTATTAACAAAGAAAGTTTTTGCAGAATTTAGAACTTAAACGATAGCTTGACCAGAAAATTTTATAAATTTTTATATTGTATATTTTACATAATTGATTTAATTGAAAAAACTAGAGATCAAATGAGTCATGATAAATTTTATTTCATTTGAAAATGTTGAATTTTCAATTTTAAATGAATTTTTAGATTTGATCCTAAGATGTTGAAAAATGTTGATTTATATATAAGCTATGATTTGTGAAATTTTTTAGGTTAATAAAATAGTTTCAAAAAATTATGAAAATTTATATAATGATTTCTGACTATATTTATTATAATAGATTAAAAGTTCGTAATCTTATTCTAAGTGTGTGATTTATTATTAGTTTTTAAAATAAGTTATATCACTAAAAATGTGAAATTCATAGAACTTGTGAAGTTCGAAATGAAAATTGTTTAAAATAATTTAGACATAAATTTTGTTCTCAAACTTTTATTATGCTATTGTATATGTCTCAATACAATGTCTACAAAAATTCATAGCTATTAGTTGAGTGGTTATTTTATTAAAAATTAGAGATTTAAATATATTTAGTAAGTGTTTTGTATTACCGTAAGTGACTAACTTACAAAGTGACTAAATCTTACAAGTAACAAAAAATGGTTACGAATTAAAATAAGAATCTATATTTTTATATGATGTTATATAATATTTTATCATAATTATATCATGATTTCATGAAAAACTGATATCATTTAAAGTATAAGAAACATCTTTCATTACCCTAAAGACAAAATTAGGAAGTTTATTTGATGAAAAATGTTATATGCCTTATTTTACGTAATGTGAATTATGAGATTAATTTTAATTTTAAGATTAAGGTGATTGAGTTATTTGTTGAGAACGTTAAAAGGTAAGTATACTAGACTTTTTAAATGAGATCACAATGAACATGTATTTATATGTGACTATGTTTATAGATGTTTTGAAATTATATATTAACATAAAAGTATCAATTTGTTTATGACTATTTGTTTATTTGTAGTGCAAAAGTCATTGAGTATTGACATCAATATGAACACATAAATCAATGATTTTGAAAAATGAAGAAGTGATTTTGTAAGAAAAATATTTATATAATAACACAATCTAATCCACTAGAGATATTGTTTGTTTTAGGCACACAACTCGTCACGATTTTATTTTCAAACTTTTCAACCCAAAATACTTTTATTAAGGGTTGGAATATGCTTGACTTACATACTCAACATCTCTCATCTGTTTTATCGATGTGAGATTTGTTTAAGGTGTCACATTTACCTCCCTCCCCTTTTAGAGACAACGTCCTAGCTAAAATTTGTTCCACCATCGCTTAAAAGGACAAGTAGAGTGATTCTTATACCAATAATAAGAGCCCAACCCACTAGAAATATTGTTTGCTTCAAGCATACAGTACGTCACGATTTTATTTTCGAACTTTTTAACCTAAAACACATCTACTGAGGATTAGAATATGCTGACTTATATACCCAGCATCTCTTCCGTACTTTACCGATATAAGATTTGCCTAGAGTGTTACATCCTAGTTAACCCTCGTCACTTTTCACTACACTTCCAATGCATCTCTTTTTAAAAATCATATATAACATGAGACTATAATTTTACCCTAAATGCCAAGCTTGCCTAAACCTCCCCTCCCTCCTCTGTGTACATTCAGGGCAAACTGCATAAAGTTTTTGAGACCCAAGTATGACACACACAACGTAGTAGGTTGCTATCCATTCTAATGCTCAGTTACACATTGGAAACCAATCCAAACTTCCACTCCCTTGATTTAGTGTAGTCCTAACAATTTCATAAGAAACTTGACTTAGATTTGATGATGTTGATGACTACCAATAATTGGAGACATCTGACCAATACAAGTTTACATCTCATATTCTCAATGCTGAAAAATGAGTTTTGAGTAACTACCCTCTGGAAAATTTAGATTGTGTGGTAAGAAAGTAGTTTGGCGATCTTACATTATCCATCATGCACATATGTTGGATATATAGGAACTGTCCCAATTTCATGTTATATAAATGATACATTGTTATTGCATAGTTTTCATGTATTTTTTAAGCAGAATACAAGTCATGATAATTGACAGAAAAAATGGCAGAAACATTAGTTAATCCCTCAACAGTGCAAAATGCATAAATGCATGTAACTAAATATGAAATATGCTTTTATATTAAAGAAATACATAATTCAACAAAAGAGAGAACACTTTTACCTTTTTCTCTACAAAAAATTAAAGAAGAACACCCTAAAAAAGGCGAGAATGGAAATGATAGTCCCTCCTAAAAGACATACTTGAAGAACTTTGCCTCTTTTCCTTGGGTTCAATGAAGAGAAAAAGGATAGAGCCTCCTCTAAAATGGATTCTCCATCTAGAAAATATGCCTAACAAAAAATATTATGATTAGAGAAAATAAAACTTGACCATCACTAAATTTGATATTCATGTCTCTTGTTTTTTTAAAGATGTCTTAAATTTTATAACTACAAATGACATGCACATATTTTTTTTATTTAATTTGTTAGTCACTCTGTCTTTAACAAATGATAAAAATAGCAATTAACAAATATAAAATACAATATGACTAGTTATATAAATTATTGACAATCAATAAGATGTCTAAAATAAAAATTATGAAAAACAATCACATAAGTTTTATTTTATTATGTAGGATAATAATTATTTATATTTAGCAATAATAGGATAGAAAACATTTAAATTCATCTTTGACATAACCTTTAAATTCATCTTTTATATAATAAGATTACGCTAAATGCTACATGTATAGACTCATAATTATTATACTAATAATTAAAAATTAATTTTCAAATTTAAATAATATTAGCCAATTTTATATAATTAAATATTATGGCAAATAACAAAATCAATAAAATTACTTTTAATATAAATTGTAAAGAGATTTATGGAAAGGGCTGAGTTTGAAGAAGGTAGAGTCATGTTCCTACTTTTGAGAGAGGGATCATGAATCTTCCATTTAAGGAATCCTCATTACCCGCCTCTTGATCCAACCAAGCAAATGAACCGTTCTTCCTTTGTTCATTCTTTCCATTACCTATTATTACCTTGAAACCAACATAAAATAATAAACGTAGATCCATCATTATTTTCCTGATTAACTATGATTGTTTATAGAATATTGTCTATAATAACTGTTTTCTTAAACCTTCATTAAATTCATTTGAATTTGACATTATTGCACTAACATGCAGGCTAATAGACATATATGTTGGAACAGTGTCTTATTGTTATAATAAAAATGCAAAAAAGAGGATAACTTACAGGCAAACTGTTAAGAAGAGCTAGGGTCAGAGAGACGTGGAATAAGCACAATAAACTCTTTTCCAGCATGTTTGGCAGATATGGACTGAAGGCTGCCCAACGAGGTTGATATGCAGTCAATGAAACTGAATGTGCCATGGAGATCACATCACCAACAAAAACAAAAGTCCCACCACAATATGTTTCCATAAAGTCTGCAGTACTGGAATCTGAAACTGAACTTCTTGCCAATTGCATGCATTCCACAGAATAAGGTCTTGAATATGTGATCTCAACCCATATCAAACCCGGCAACTGAACTGGAGTTAAGCAAGACTCATCCTATTTATCCAGTGATATAAAAAGTTCCATTGTATTCCAAGAAACAAGAGGCAAAACAAGAAAATTTGTTAGAAATTCTGATGCTTGAAAGCTTTTATTTAGCTTGAAAACTTTATTTAAGTTAGTGCACATTCAAATATCTACCTTTGAACATAAACAGCTCCTTCCATCAGTTGAAGATGTTAGCCACCCATCACCACATTTATTAAGCTTGACAACATCCTTTGCATTCAAGCAGTGTCTATTTTCTAATTTATTTAGCTGATCGTCTGCACCGCTAACATTACCCGAGATACTTATGTCAATGCAGTGAACAGTAACAAATGCAGTGAAATCGCTGGGACAAGCAGACTGGTTGTCCACCAATTGAATCTTCTTGCTCTCTTCAATCGTATAATTAGGAATGCAGTACCCCTTTATACCATCAGCTGCATTTAAACTGGTATATTTAGAATGATTTGAATTTGGAAGAGCTAGTTTGTCTAGCAAAGCAGCCATCTCCATCCAATCTTGCTCATTCTGGATGTGTCTGCCATCCAATGACACAATGACATCCCCAGGAGACAAATATCCCAACAAAGTGATGTCGAAGGTATGTCCAAAACCTATTCAAAGCAGCCATTATGACATAGAATAGGCAGAAGAAAGACTTGTCAAATCAAAATATAGGACTCATATGTGTGTGTGTGTGTGGTAATATGAACTAAGTATGCAGTGATTGAACTAAGTATTAAATATGAAACCTATGGTAATTTACCAGGGGACCTTCTCCATGTTTGTAGAAGGGTAACAAGATGAAGGGCATGAGAAATAACACCAATCCACAAACCGCACAGCACTAGAGAAGAAACTAAAGGCAATCAGCAGTGATTGAACTAAGTATCTTCCAAAGTTTCATAAATATGAAACCTGTTAATGACTAGAACCTAGGTTAAGAATTTAATACATAGATGGCACATGCATTTTGTTGAGACAATGAAAAATGAATAAACTTGACATATTGACTGAGCTTCTTACCACTGCATTATGCCAAATGCCTGCACAGTATACACGAAGGACAGTAAAACGTGGTAATGGCTGCAGCAAGCTGTAATTGATAGCAACGAGAGCACCGGGAAACACAATAGCAAAGAAAACAGCAATATACTCCACTTGTATGCCCTCACTGCTCTTCAATGATCATAACATCCATTCATAGAATATATATTGTTCATAATCATATATGTAAACAAGCATCACTTGGAGATAGAGAAAGTGACCTGGCAGCAGAAATTGCATGGCCAAATTCATGCACTGATACAGAAATCAAAGTAGAAACTAAAAGATATGCAGCATCAGCAAGGGATACCTGCAATCAGAAACCGCAAATGAAATGAAACACATGATCATTTGGTTTCTTAGGCTAATATAAAAGCATTCAGGAGTTCTTAAAACCTAATTTTACACAACATTTCAGAGTGCTTTAGATAGACATTTCTAATAGCCAAAATTTCTTTTGTCACTTCTTGGATAAGAAAAGCACTTAAATGCTTGTTGAAAAAGCATTTCATAAGTAATTTTCCAAAAGCAGAAAAAAATTTCAGGTTCTTTACTAGAAAAATCTTTCATTATTAGACACTCCCAACAAGCACTTTTCATAACAGCACCTTTTATAAAAGCACTTTTTCTAGAATAAAATCCATACCAAACACAAGAGAAAGCGTTCCTCAACAAAATCGCTTCCAGGAAATCACATCTATCAGAAACATCCAAATTAGAAACAACAATTGGCGCTTACCGAAGGTGAAAACCCGAACAAGAAGAAAAAAGCAGTGTTATTTGAAAATTTTCCCGGAAAAAGTGTCCAAACAAGAAGGCAGCTAACTGCAAGCAGTAAGGTGAGGCTAAAACCAATGCCGATCGAGAACCAAACTCTTAGGAAAGCGGCGTGCCTTCGTCCGAAACTGAATAGAGCTTCATTGAACACACGGATTTTGAAATCGCAGTACCAGCAGGAAACGGTGTTGGCTGTGATATGATTCGGCGCGGCGGCGCCCACCGGAAGAAGAGAAGACTGCCTCGATCGTCTCCCAAATCTTCTAAATGTCCTCCCTTCCATTCCTCACTGATCCTCCACGCACTGGTCTGAGACAGGGGAAAGTAGATAAATTTTGAAAAGGGTTAAAATAACCAATTGAGACAGAGGTTTATTAACTTTAACAATTTAGTCCATATTTGATAGGGATAGGAATGGGGCGGGTTTACCCCTCCCCGAACCCGCCCTGTTTAGGAGAGAGTATACCCCCAAATCCACCCCATCCCCGTTTAAAATGAAACGGGGTCAGGGCCAACCCGCCATATTTTTAACTTGATAAAACCCGTCCTCAACCCACCTCCATTTGATTCCGTTGAACCAATTTTAAATTAAATACAATAATTTGAAATATTACTAATTCTTTAATTATGAAAAAATTCATTCCTATCAATGTATTTTTAAAAAAGTAATCAAATAAATCAAAAAATTTAAAAATATAAAATATATAAATTCTTCTTTAATGACACACATTGTAAAATAATTCATATTTTTTTTTATTTCAATTCAATTACATTTTGTTTTCCCCTTTTCAATTTAATCACATATTAATCTCCTCCTTGTCAATTTAATTAACCATATATAAGCAAATAAAAGCAATACAAAAATAACTAACCTTTACTTTAATAATTTAAGATGTATATAATTAAATTAATTAAAAGAAAAATACATTAACTTATAAAAAACAACAATATCAAAAAGTACCAAAAAAAAAAATTACAATCAATAAACACCCACAAACTTTCTAATTTTTTTTTTTGAATTTTTCACAATAAAATAACACTCGAGTTTCTAACTTTTCAACATTCCAAAACAAAAAAATACAAGAAATTTAAATTTTCCACAACTTCTTCAACTTTCTTCCTCATCCTTCAAAAATCAAACAGAAAAAAGTTAAAACTGTATTAAGATCATATTAAAAACCAATTCTTGAAAGTTAATTATTATAAGCAATCTTTACCTCTTCAAAATCTTCAACATCCTCTTGCATGAATATGCTTGTAGCATCTTCAATAGAAGTTAAAATGAGTCTTCCATCTATATTTAAAAAAATAATAATTAAAATAAATTAATGAAAACATTAAAAATATAAATATATAGATATAAAAAATTATGTACCTGTACATAACCAACTTTGAGTGCACATCAAAGTTTTTACTATTTTAGGATGTAGCCTATTACGATGTAGGCTTACAACTCTACTTGCTGCACTAAAAGCTGATTCAGAAGCAATTGCAGACATCGGAATTGCTAATATGTCTTGAGCAATCTTAGACAACAAAGGATACTTATATTGATTTGCCTTCCATTAGCCTAAAATGTCAAACGATTCATGATCAGGCAATACTCCATCTTCCAAATATGATTTAAACATAGTCTTTTTATGTTCATTCACATCAACATCCACACAATTTTTTAACGTCATTTTACATGCAGCTTGTTTATCAGAAAAAAGCAATGGCAAACGAGTGAAACCATTTACAGAAGATTAGAAGTACTTTCATATGATCTAAATGTCATTTCGTAATCTTTGATCAAATCTCGACAAAAATTACGATCTTTCTCAAGGTAATATAGAGAAGCATTGGGATACAATTGGGAAAAATAAAACTCTAACAATTTCATTTTGGATCTTGGATCAAATATACTTGCCAACGCCAAAAGTCCATAAGCCTTCTTCTAATATTTATCAAATTTCTCTAGCATCTTTTTTGCCATCTCTCTAATTTTTTCAAAAGAAGATGCGTATACTCCTCTAATGACAATTTAATCTCACAAATATGCTCCAAAAATAAATTACTAGTTAAGTATGTGGTCCTAGAAAATAATTCTGTAACTTCATAAAACGGTTTCAAATTAGTTGCCCAAACTTCATCTAATTCCCACTCTTCCTCACTAGGCAAACTCCTATATTGTGACTCAAGCAACTTAATCTGGAAAACACAGTCTTATACTTCAATGCAATAGAAATCATAAGATAAGTAGAGTTCTATCTGGATGTACAATCAAGTACTAACTGCCTAGTACATGAAGTTTCTAATTTATGAGCAACTTCTTCAAACTTTTCTTTTCTTTTAGTTGTTACTGATCAATATGTAACACTATCACGAATTTTATTAATTGCGTTATCAATAATTGAAATTCCATCTCTAACAATTAAATTCAAAATATGAACAGTACATCGAACATGAAACAATGACCCACCCAAAAGTAAATCACATTTATCAAACTTCTCCAATATGAATTGACTCATGTGGTCATTGCTAGAACAATTATCAACGGTTAAAGC
Source organism: Melia azedarach (assembly GCA_028052125.1). Taxonomy (NCBI): domain Eukaryota; kingdom Viridiplantae; phylum Streptophyta; class Magnoliopsida; order Sapindales; family Meliaceae; genus Melia; species Melia azedarach. The sequence goes on from CM051406.1 coordinate 3,424,196, forward strand.
GGATACCTTATGGTCCATATTGAGATCTATCAAAACATTGAACAAAGTGTTACATATTATGTCCACGGTGTGAGGACCTTTGAGATATATGAACCTATATTTGCAAAAACATTCAATTTAATTAAAATTATTATGAAAAAAGTAATCAAATGTATCATATTTCTACATGTATATAAAAAGTAATTACCTTAAGATCTTTCCGTGTAAGACCCAAGAATCGTCAATAAAGTGTCCACTAATAGCCATATACTCCATTGTTTGTGATCTACATGTCCACATATCCATTGTGAGAGTAATTCTACTCTTGCTATGCTCTAAGACTCAAAATTTTAGCTCTCTCCAATTCATATATTGCCATCACATCATTCTTAATCATTTTACGGGACATGATGTTCCATATTAGATTAAGAGAACTCATTGCTTTTATAAAAAATTCATGCTCCACACAACTAAATGGATACTCATGCACAATAATCATTTTAAAAATCATCTCCTTAATGAAGGCAGGATCGAACTTGAAAACCTCCACCTTAGCATTTCCTTCTTCATCTCTCTCCACCTTCAACTTCTTTAAATGTTCTGTTATTTTTCTTTACTTTCGGGTGACGCAAGACTTCTTCACATGATCATGCAAATGTTTGTACCGTCTTTTGGTCGTGCCACCAATTTCATTTTGTAATATTTACATATTGTTTTCTTTCTCCATTAATTTCGACTCTATCAAAATGTTCCCATACTTATCTAAACCTTCCCACAATGCTTGTAGCTGGCGTATTGGCTCTAACATCATTACATTCAAATGGATTATCTGATGCCATTTTTTTGAATAAAAAATAATAATAATCAGCATTAAATTTTAAGAATTACTTAATTACATTTGTAACAAAATTTAAACATAACTAAAATAGAAGAAGACAGTGGGTTAAATAGAAGAAGATAACAACCAAAACAATAACAAAAATACAAGTAAAATAGAAGAAAATAGTAGCTAAAACAACAAGAAAAATGATGAGAAAAACAGAAGAAAACAACAAGAAAAACAAGAAGTAAAATAAAAGAAAATAGTAGAGAAAGCAGCAAAAAATGAAAGTAAAATAGAAGAAAATAGTAGCCAAAACAACATGAAAATAACAAGAAAAATAAAAGAAAATGTACTTCCTAAGAAGACAATCATTAATATAAAAATTGATGCAAGTGTTTACACTCAATAAAACCTCCCACTTATATCTTCTCTCATTACACACACATACACACAAGCATCTTTCTTGCTTCTTTTATATTTCAATCTTACGCACTACTCTTAATGATCATATTATAGTTTTTAATTTAATTCAAGAAAGTTTATAAAGAGAGTTAAAAATCGTAATGTACTATAAACAGATTAGGCTTAAATTAAACTTACATTTTAAATCTTAACAACTATGAGTAAAGGTAATTTTTGAGTTCTAAATAAATAATTATTCTAATTTATCAATTAACTGTATTTTTCTCCCATCCCATTTAGTTATTTTGGTATTAGTGGTAGTTAACCATTATTAACAATTTGTTATTTGTCTACAGTAAAATTTATGATCATTTTGACAAATTATTATAATTTTATCATCCATCTTTCACAGTCTTCTTCACTCTTATCATCATTATATCATGTTTTAATACTAAAATGCTAACTTTTATAAACTAAATATTTGGAAAAAAGACATTATTTTTTTTAAAAGTTGAAGAAATGCACAAAACTTAAGATGCAGAAAACTCAAATCGAAGAAAGGCATAGTTTTTTTTCAAAATGGACAAAACTCAAAAGGAAAGCAAAGTGCTAGAATCCCAATCTTCTTCATAAATTTATTGCCTTTATGTTCATCTTTATCATATCACTAATTGAAGAAAACTAAATAATTGAAAGGCTCAAATAAAAAAAATAATGAATACCAATCGAGTTCCTCTTCCATAATTTCCAGAACTTAACTATGTATACAAATAAAAGTTAAAATAATATAAATTGGCCAAAGTCAAACAAATCCAAAGGGTGTCTAATGAACAAGTAAAACCACAAAAGCAAAAATCGCACAACACAATATCAACTCAATAATAAAATAACTTCATCAATTAATTAATTTGTATAAAATAATCACTTCATTAATACCACAACAGCAAGAAATATTAAACTATTATTGTACTTGGTAGCAATCTAATATACGTTTAGGTAGTAGTTTAAAGAGCTGCAATTATAGTGATGGCATGAGACAGTGCAAATAACAGTTGAATCAATGATAAAGCAAAGGAGTTGCTTCTTGTTGAATGGGCTGGACAGTAGTGATTGGAGAGGATTTGATAAAGAAAAATCATTTTAATTTAAGTTGATTAAGGTTTGCAAAACACAGAAGTGTGAAAATTTTAATTTCTTCTTCTTCTTCTTCGTTTTACTTTGTGTTGCTTTTTTATGCCTTTTCATCAAAATACTTTATTTTATGCAAATGAGATCACAACACTTAAAATGAGAAATAATCAAGCAAAAAAGACTAACTAATCTCAAGTATTCTTCTTAATAATCGGGTAAATAGAGCATAAATATGTACAAATATGATGATGTCAAATATATCTAAACTTAACATTTGCTAGTCCTCTAACAAAAAAAAAAAAAAAAAAGGAAAGACTTAGTCATATAAACTAGTTTCCTTCATGGTTTCATAGTCAACAAGAATACAATAAGATACAAACTCAATTACTCAATTGTCCAAGTAGTAACAATACTTCATATGATATAGTCATGTGCATGTGATAACCATTAATTGATCATCATCTCTCATATATATCACCCTTCACATTATTAAAGTATAGTATGCATAGAAATTTTGAACTCCAAACCTTGCAAAGATGGTCACTTTCAAAGAAAAGCACTCGAAATTTGAGTTAATACTTAAGAATATGTGATACAAGCATTACGCTTTGATTTTTAATTTAAAAAAAAAACTCACATAAAATAGAAAGAACATATTAATTTTGATGTAATAATGGGGACTTATGAAAGGACTACTAACAACTTCATTTTCTTGACAATGAATGCAAACTAATCATACCACACACAAGATAAACTTAGGACTTTCCTTTTAGTTTGTAATGAGGCCAATGAGTATAGTGTTCATAAGAAAGAATAGATAAAGGGTAAAACAAAGTCATAAAACTCAAAATATATGCATCTATCATCATATTCTTATCTTTGCTTGCAAATATATTTCATGACCACTCCTTCACATTCTCCTTTCTTTCTTTTTCAAAGAACAACTCTTTTTATGCACTTTCACATTCGACCTTAAAATTCCTTTTCATGCTTAAGCCTTATTCTACCTTTTGATGTGAACACTCAATACTTATTTAGGCAAGAGTTTTAGTTACTCAGTAAAAATTTGACCTACACATTTAATATTTTTTTTAAAATTTTATGGCCGTAAATCAAATTGATAAAGCATTATGAAATCAAATACACATATGACCAATAACAACCCCTGAATGTATTACGAAGCATATATTAATACAACACATTTACAACTTAAAGGATTCTTATAAGGATAAAGATAATGGAAACTTGGCTATTGGGGTTGGTTGTTATTGATTTTAAGAAAGATAAAGATCATATTAAGACTCAAAGTGGTTAACTATGAAAACATGCATAAAATTGGCTAGAAAGGCTCAAACGATTGAAAAAAGGCACATAATCACTTCTTATGTATCATACAATTGATGTTACATATAAAGTATGAGTAATCAAGTTAATTAGCCAAAACAAAATATAATGAGTTCGATAGAATGAAAAGATGACAAGAAAAGATATAAAATGATTGTATAACACTCGAAATTAAAGCATAAGGGCTCAAAAACTCAAGAATATGGTCATATGAGTCTATAGTAACTTGCATATCATTCTCTAATTATGTGATTTCATCAAATCAAGGTTAAGATCAATCGTGACATGAAATGCATATGAATTATGAGTTTAAACAAATAAAACCTAGTTAGTATAAGGATAATATTATAATCTTTGTTTATCAATTCAAATTGGCCATGCATAAATCATATCCAAAACTTGTCACCAAGTAAGGAGGCAACTCAAAAGATTAACTCTAACAAAAGCAAAAAAAAAAAGTAAAATAACTCTAATAAAAGAAAATTTTAAAACTTTACCCTCACACTTAAATCTAACATTGTCCTTTGTAATTAAAGATCATGCAATGAATAGATTAAAAATAGTTGGAAGTGAAAGAAAATATTTTATATGCAAAGAGAAGGAAAAAAGAAAAGATAACACCTCATTTGAACAACCAACTTCAAATGTTGCGAAATTAATATTCTCCTTATACATCTTGGGTTGTCTCCTAAGCAACACTAAATTTAACGTCTTTAGCCGGACCATTAAGCAAAGATTATTCAACCTTTTATTTAAGGTGATTGTGGTCTTGCATTGCTCGAACTCACCCTCTACATAATGTTGCAACCTTTATCCGTTGACCTTGCATGTGTTTTTTTATGATGATGAACTTCAAATGTACCATAACGAAAGGGCAAATTCCCTATATCCTTTAAGATTTTTAGATCTACCCTATTACCCCCTTAAAATTTAAAAATTACCCCATTAGATCCATCTATTACTTGAATTAATGATGAAATCTATTCTTTAAGTTGTTTTGGCCATAATACCCTTGAATAATTAATTTAATGTTTAATATTTTTTTATAATTTATAAGTAATAGGAAAAATTATAACTTTCCACTATTAGATTAATGCTTATTTGATTTTTTCCCTATTAGATTAAAATACTGATAAGAACCCACTCGAGGACTTGTCGTAGGAACTCTTGAATCAATTGTCATGCGCACCTCAGAAACTAGAAAACAAGTTGTAGATTATCAGATTAGAACTTAAGAAAACTAAATCCTTAAAATTTAAATTTTGAAGACACCACAAAGGTTTATCACTCCTTTGATAAGTCAAGATATTGTATTCTTCCAAGAACATAAGAAAGCAAAGTTAAGCTTGCTAAAAATACTTCAATATTATTAATGATATGATCATAAAATTCGTTTTACATACTTGTAGCTTTATATATGCATGTAAAGATCACTATCCTAAATAAAAAATGAGTCCAAACTTAAGTAGAAATCGAAATCTTAACTTAAGTTGCAAAATAAAAATATAATCCTAACTAATAAGGAAACTTAAATAACAATTATAATCTAATAAGGAAACTAAAAAGATAACAATCCTGATCTAACAAGGAAACCTAAAAAAATAACAATCCTAGTCTAATAAGAAAATCTAAAAAATAACAATCCTAAACAAATTAGGAAATTAATTTCATATAGAATAATGAATCTTCAAAAACCTAAATTATCTATGTGGAGTTAAGATTTAGTAGCACAAAGCTATTTTATTTTTCTTTTTGCAGCCCACTTGAATTTTTATCATGTATTTAGCCCATCTCTTATAATTTTTTTCCCACTTGAAAAGATTGATGGATTATGTAAATACTGCCCTTAAGTCCCTCCAAACCCGTATGAGAGTTCTCTCTCTTATATGCATAATTGCGAAGCTTTGTTAACATCCAATACGCAAAAAGAAATTGTCATTAAGAATTTTCTGTTGGGTTAACAGAAAATCTGTGCTCCTCAAATTGCCCTTTGACTCTACTTTGATTTTAGTCTTAGTTTATTTATGTTGATTTATTAATCTAATATTTCAATTAAAATGAATAATTTATTTAAAAATATTTTTAATAAAATAATTTAAATTTATTATTTTAGATAAACATTAATCAATTTATATAATTATTCATATAAAAATTAATAAATTTGTAAAAGTATATAAAATAAAACATAATTAATTAATCATGATTTTAACATGTAAAATTATTAGTGAAACTAGTGAAAGAAATTTCTAAAAAGAATTGAGACAATGAAATTTTTATGAACAATTTTAAATACAGAAAAAATAAATCAAACTTAGTAATACAAAAAATCTCAAATTATAATACACAAAATTCCAAATATATCTCAGAAGTGATGGAATCAGAAGGGGGATAGATTTTAAGAGTTTTTTTTTCTTTTCTTTCTCCGTTTTTTTTTGTTCAATTTTGATATAAGCTAAATACTATCTAAGGTTGGGATAATAACATTTGCATCCTTGAACTTTTTTGAAAAAGTAAAAATAGAATTTTGTTTTATTGAAAAGATAATTTCATTCTCTCATCGTTATATTTTCTTGGACGGTATCACGAATTTGTAATTTGTTGAGATATTTAGCATCTTTATGAATTACAATGTAGCATTATGATATTACCAAAAATTGAATAGTCAGATGAAAATATCATTTTTACCAATTATTATTTCAATAAAAAATTTAGAAAAAAAATACTATTATTAAAACAATTCTAAGAGTGAGTTAAATCAAAGTTATATACTAAATATTTTTAATCTTCTTTTACTTTATTAGTATAATTTAATATTTGATTATCAAAAAATTTTAAATGAAATATTTTTTAACATTTTATTTGTATATATAATGTCTACTTAAAAATTTATATTAAATTTATTATATTTTCTTAAGAAACATTATGAAAATATAAGTAAAAAATATAAAAAGAAGAGAATTTGGTGTCATTTGTTAAAAGAATTAGTAATTAAATATATTTTATATTATTGTTAAATAATGTAATTTAATTTTACATAAAAATGTAGGAAATGAAGCATTTTGATTATATATATATATATGTAACATGTATTTATTTTTATTTTTATTCATATTTTCATAATTTTTCTTAGGAAAATATAATAAATTTAATATAAGTTTGGTAAATATATTATATATAAAAATAAAATATTAAAATAAAATATTTTTTTATATTTGTGTTGATAACTAAATATCAAATTATTATTAAGAAAGCAAAAAAATATGGTTAACAATATTTTAATACATAAGTTGGATCTAATTTACTGTTAGAATTTTCTTAATAATAATATTGTTATAAATGAAAAAAAGTATATTATGAAAGATATTGAAATAAAGACTAGATTATTATAATTGAAAAAAAATATTATGATAGTTACTAAAATAGAGATTAAATTATTATAATTAAAAATGTGTATCTTATTTTGTTACTTTATTTATTTTTTTCTTAAGATCAAGAAGTATCTGTCTATTTTCTCATATTTTAAGGGATATTAGTAAAAAAATTTAATTTGTAAACATTTATATTCAATATTTAAATGAGTATACTTGACACATTTTTAATTTTGGAAGTCCAATTGTCATTTATCCTTAATTTTATAACAAAGTCATTACCAATGTTTGCTAACAAATTATATGTTTGAGAAGAAAATCTTATAATAGTGATATTAATCTTGCAGGATGATAATTGGTGCACAGTGGATATTAATTTCATGACCCTATATTAAAATAATTTGTTATAATTCTTTCAAATTTTATTAAAAAAAGGTCATATTCACTCCTCAAATTTGATTAATAATTAATAGTTAATTAACTTGATGATTGCCAGTTACTAGTATTAATAATTAAATGTAGATAAGTCATAGTCAAAATCTTGGTTGGCATTTGGCAACTTATTGATGACATGAGATAATAATGTTTTGGCTACCAATATCAGGAACCATCAGAAAGATAGTTCAGAGAATAATAACACAATAATTCTTATCCTCTAAGAGATATACATGAAAGGAGGAAAAAAACTTATAACTGCTGGAATTGATGTCTTCCCATTAACCACACTAGCTACTAATGTTCTAACATATGAACTTTCTGAAGTCTGCATAAATGTGAATGTAGCAATAGCAATTTAATGGTAAGATACTTTAATGTCTTGTGCAAATTAATTACAATTATTAATACATTGGATGTCGTACTAGCCACAAAATCAAGGAGGGAGCTACAGATGCGTTTAGGGTTATGTACATTAATATCACTAACAAGATATATGTGTAAGTCAACATTTCGTGACTAAAATCACATTAAGCACTTCCATTCTGTTCCACAAGCAATCTTAAATCTTTCCCACACATTAAAGGTACATCGACCTTTGTTCCTTACTATGCAACAGGTAATCTACAGTATAGCTTCTGTTATTGGGTTCAAGTTTAATTTAGTGTTAATGTATGCTCCAAAAGTTCAACTAAATTTAAAAGGGGTAGGGTAAAATAACATTAATATACCTGAGCTAGTCGATCAATCTCTGATAACAACAATGTCTTTTGTGCTGCCTCAGAAACATTCAGAAACAGAATTCGCCTGATTGCTTAGTTCATACACAAGGAAGCATTGAAACATAGTAGCGCAAATATTAAAAATTAACTGCAAAAGGATGCTAAGTGTGCTCTTGCTTATAACAAAATCAGAAGGCAAGCACACTGGCAAAGTGTTTGAACTGCAAAGGCTTTGTAAATACGTACTGATAACTCTGTAACTACAACAATGAATGCAGTACTACAAGTTAAAAGGAAAAGAATCAGGTGAGTGTTTGCAACATAGTTTGAAACAAAATATGTAAAAAAATATGACACTTTTTTTTTGTAGTTGTACACAATTAGAGAATCTAATTATAGAAATTGTAAAAAAAAATGTGAATTGAAAATATTGTGCGTGGTTCTGTTAAAAACCATAGTGAAAAAAATAGAAGAAGACGAGTTGCGCCAGACTTTTGCTCATGTAGTGGAAAATCAAAAGTAGTAAGTTTCGAGCATAGGCAAAATTTTGCTTTTACTCAAAATGTACTACTTTTGATCACGTAGGGGAGAAATTGAAAGTAGTACATTTTTCCCTTGCGCGAAACTTACCTTTTAACAAGTAGTGAATTGGGGGCAATTTATCTAAACTTGGAATTTATTTAGTTTTGCACATGATCTATATCTCACATAAACATAAGAATTGTTTCTTCTTTTGTAATACAATATTTTGGTTGGGGTTTTAACACATACCTCCCTTGAAGTTTGAGACTTTAACACTTAGATGAAATGTTTGAAAAAATACACACTTACCTTCCCTGGACCTTTAGTTGACCATCCATTTATACTTAAATGACTATAATACCCTTAATTACTTTATAATTAAAAAATTTAAGAAATTTAATTTTAATTTATATAATGTTTGAAGATTAAAATAATTAAAATTTTAATTAACAATAATTATATTTATATTTATTTAAAGTTAAAAATTTAATTTTGAATAAATATTAAATATGATATATGATTAAAAACTGAAATTGTCAATTTAGAAATACGGCTGTTTTGTATATTAGGGTTTAGAATTTGAATAAATATAATATATAAATAAAAATTAAATTATCATTATTAAATTTATAATTTAAATAAATATAAATTAAAATTGTTAATTAAATTTTAATTATTTAATCTTTTAAACATTATATAAATTATAAATTAAATTTCTTAAATTTTAACTTTAAAACAATTAAGGTTATTATAGTCATTTAAGTAAAAATTGATGGTCAACTAATGGTTCAAAAAAAGTAAGTATGTCTTTCCTTAAACCTTCCATCTAAGTGTTAAAGTCTTAAACCTCAGGGGAGGTATGTGTTAAAACTCCTATTTTGATTTAGTGCAAGCATGGTTGACCTAATAACGATTATTACTGTGATTAAGGGCTCTTTAGAATTAACACCGAGCGATGGCAAAGAATATACCAGTGGCAAGATGAGGAGATTTTCTATTGATAGAGAAATAGCATATCATGATTTTATGCAGATGTTGTACGAAGCATTTAAAATTAATCCTTATGAATTTATCAATAAGGGGTCGGTCTTATGGCAATAGAAATTACAACTGAATTGGACTTTCGAGTATTCATGTTCGGCCAATAGTCCTTATATGGCTAGTCAGAGGGGATATTGTCCATTGTATATCACCTTGGACCATGAAGACAGTGTAGAACAAATAAGGGTAGAAGATCCTAATCATGTTTCACCTTAAAGAATTCCTATAATGCTAACTCAATTCATGTCTTCTAGTGGAAGCAATCAAGTGAATGATATCGTTCCTTTAGTGAAAACCTATCCCAATGCAACAATCGGTTTCGACTATGTTTGACAAAGTCAAGTTCCATCGATGCCTCTAGGCCTCTAATACCGACCTGTAAACTTTTTTGACGATGAGACCATCGTTAATGGAAGGGATTTTCCTCCCTACAAACTGTGTATCAAAATTATTACCATGCTATCGAGGTAGACATTTGTTGCCCTGACATTTCCCAACATTGCAAATATGGAAGAAATATTGTTGAGGAAGAAAGTGCTCAAAGAGAAGCTAGTTGTAACGGTCCTGCTAAAAAAAGTTGCTCAATGGCAAGTTCATCATTCGAAAATCAATTTATTTGGTGGTTAACTCTGGTTGCACCATCATTAATTATGCCAAGTAATGCATTCTCAAGTACTAGATCAAGTGATGTGTGCTTTGGCTAGATATTCAATACAAAGCAAGCACTTCAAGCTAAGTTGGGTCTACTTGCATTGAAGAACCACTTCCAATTTAAGGTTTACAAATCAACCACAGATCAGTTTAAAGCTAAGTGTATTGTTCAGGGTTGTTAATGATGAATTTGTGCCACTAAGAATAACAGCGATATGTATTTTTGAATGGCAAAAATGAATACAGTCTATAGTTGTCAGAATAAATAGCTACAAGATGATCATCATCAAGCAAGCACTTGACTGATAAGAGAACTAGTTAAGGATATGTTTAAAGATTGCAGTCAAAATTACAGTCCCTAAATTATTCATGATGACGTACAAATTGATTATAGGGTACGGTTATTGTACATTAAGTCATGGCACAGTAAAGAACACACCTTGAAGTTTATGGCTGACGATTCTGTAGAGTCGTTCAAAGGACTGCCGCTGTCACGTGTTAATGAAAAAAATTCCAAGGACAATGACATCAATTGAAAAATATGTGGATGATCACTTCTTGTACTTCTTTATATCGTTGGGACGATTTATTCGAGGCTCTCGTATCACAATTCATCTGGTGATTGTTGTTGATGGAACGTTCTTGAAGGGATACGTACCATGGGTCATTATTTGTAGCTACCCCACTAGATTGAAGATTTTGAGAATGACACCTCGTGGCAGTGGTTTTTCCTAAAACTTCGTGAAGCTATTAGGTCAATTGAAAATTTAGTTTTTATATCCAATTAACACACTAGCATTAAGAAGGGGATTATTACTGTGTTCCCTGATGCCTTCCATGGCTTTTGTTCTTACCATTTTTCTGGGAATGTGAATTATAAGATGTGCGCCCCAAAGACAAAGACTTTTATAGCCGCCTACTTCTTTGTAGTTAAGGTATACTGAATTAGTGAGTGTAATGTGTATATGCAAAATCTTAGACTAATGTATTCGGCAGCAGCAGATTATTTAGAAAACGAAGTTTATAGATGGGTAAAAGCTCATTTTCCTTCTCGGCAATATGACTTGCTAACCATTAACATTGCTGAAAGTATGAATTTGTTGTTAAGACATGCACGGTCGCTTCCTATCATACCATTATTTGAAAACATAAGATCTCATGTACAAAGGTAGTTTTATGAGCGCAGGGAGGAGGATGCTGCTCGAGATTCACTTCTTATCGTAATGGCACAGGTGATTGCTGATGATCAATTGGAGTTATTTCGACCCATAACTGTAGATCCCGTGTCGCACTACGAGTTTAAAGTAAAATATCAGGGTAGTGGTTGAGGATTGTAAATTTGCAAGCTAAAACTTACAGTTGTAGGCATTTTGATCTATCACAATTTTCACGCACTCACGCTCTTGCGACATGTCGACACATCTGTTTTTCACACACTACTACACTAATAATGCATGGATGAATGCATACGCAGAGAGTCTATTCACTCAGTTGGAAATGATACGAATTGGTTGATTCCACCCGAGGTGCGAGAAATTATTGTCAAGCCGCCCAGGCAACGTCCTTCTGCTGGTCATCCGAGAAAACAAAGAATTTCTTCTGTTGGAGAGGATGTTGTTCGCCGTATGTGCTCACAGTTGTTAGCAGCGTGGGCATAATCGTGCTACCTACAAAACTTCAATTCCCCTTCACTCAACGCAGTGAGAAATTGTGTTGTATTGCAAAAAATAATGTTGTAATCAAGTGCAAAATTAATGTGAAAAATAATGGTGAGTTTTTGGAATAGCAAATGAGAAGTTGCCTCTCTCATTTAGATAGTTTAGTATTGCTTTCTATTTGTTCTTTGGTTTTATTGTCGAGTGTATATTCAATAAACTTATTTATCATAAGATTATCATTTTCTGTATTGCTTTGTTAAGGTTTATATTACCTTGCATGCACATTTTAATGTCTCCCTTACATGTGTTTAGTTTTGAATATTATCATCGATTGATCTTGCACCATCTCTTGCCTTTGTAAAAATCGAAAGTTTAGTTTCCATCACAAAAAAGTTTAGTACATGTGATCAAAACTAACTTTCGATTTGTGTTTCCAATATCTCCTTATAACCATATAAGGACTAGCCTAATTAATGACTTGCGTTAACTATAATAATAGGAAAATTTAATAATAATAACAATAACAATAATAATGATAATAATAATAATAATAATAATAAAAATAGTAATAAAGGACTTGAAAACCTGAAAAAATGATGAAGCACTGAAAAAATAAAAACCAACTTTCGGTTGTTTCGATCACGTTCAAAAAATACAACGTGATCGAAAGTATAGTTTCGATCAACTTTCTAGTCCATGCTCGAAACAATACTTTCTAGTCCTAGCTGAATTGGTCAAAGACTGAAGCCATCATTCTGATGAGATTGTGGTAGGCCGAAACCAGTTAGATATTTGACACGCATTAAGGCTTACCCTCGATATTGGGGGTTTATAGGGGGTGCCGTATGGGTTCCTTCTACTGGGCTTGTGATAGTTAGCAGGCCTAAAGTCAAAAGGTCTATCTAACCCTAGATAGTATATATACATATAGGTGAACATACCAGCAATCGCTGGATATCTGCTACAGACAGACCCCATCAACGGAGCATACAAGCATGAATGTGTCCTTAGAAAACTTGAGTTCAATCTTGATTTTGTAAAAACGTATATCATCGAGCAGGTATAGGATTAGCTCAGACATCGGACACATGACCTTAATCAACGACAACGCGAAATGTGTAGTTGGGCAGGAGTCATAAACCATACTCCTACACCTATGAAAATGGATTGTGTATGCCACCCAATGTAAGGAACTGATGCAAATGAGCACATAAACCTCATCCACTATCCACCGTCCACCATGGAAGGCAGACAACATTGTTTCTGCTCTCCATATGTGACTCAAGATTTGTCCTCGGGTAGAAAGTGTTTTTTTTTTAGTTCTCTGTTCAGATATCCCTCTCAGGTAGCTTGCAACGATGTTTGAAACATAATCTACTGTAATTATTATTGGGATGATTAGCTATATAATACAACAAGGGAACCAAGTAGAAAACAATTTAGTATATGTTCGTTACAAATAGATGTGTGGATGTAACAGTCCATTGTTGCGGTACCTGTTTGGAGCATGTCCCTTGCTTGTGTGCAAACAGCTGCACATACTCATTCATATGTTGGACTATAAGCAATACGTTAGCATAAATAGGCATATATATACAAAAGTATGAACAACCTTAATAATAGTGTCTACATGAAAATAACATGTTTTGGGCCCTTAAGCACCTTATCAACAATACAACAATGTGACTAATATAATAATCTGTTCACATAACATAATATACAATCTTTGTTACCCTACAAACAACCTAATAGAGGAACTCAAAATCACATCTATAGATCTTATGGCGAACTTGGTCTAGTTCGAGCACCCAACTCCCTGACCAACACAGTCAAAGTCTCGTCCTACCTCGACAACAACTCCTCTTGTCGACTGTAGTATATTCTCGTGCCTGTGCCACATCTCCTCTTGCCTTTATGTGTATGCTAGAAAATTCAGCACAAGAGTACAAATTTCCTGGGTAATGTCCATATAGTGATCTGATGGTCCCAAACAGTGGTAGAAGGTAGGAGGTTGTCGCAGTCTTGGTGCAAGACCCTGATAAATGTCTTATGGCTTGCTAGAGAGTGATAAGGGTCATCATACTAAGTTTGCTGCTCAGATATAATTGAGGGATATGCACGCTGCCATAATAGAGTTTAGATTGTTAGATAAGCATATAATATGTGCTATAAGATAGATCAACTTCTTATGTTCAAGTAAAAGTGTTCAAGAAATTTACCTTTCTCCTACTCTTATTCGAACTTGGAGGAGTAGGCACTGATGAATCCCAATCGTTATCCTCATCGCTCGTCGTCCTCTCTTTGAAAAGATTGCATAGGAATCTTAGTAGATGTTTAATTAGCAAAACTTTTAAAAATAATGTTGTATTCGAGGCTTACCATCAGTGTCTTAGGCAACTGCGATGATACAGCTGGGTCATGACTGTCTATGTGGTTAGAGAGAACAGTGCCAACATACTCAAAACCAAATATTGTATCGACTATAAAGCCCGACCGTAAGGCAAATAACGCTTCAGTCGAAGAGACTTCCATTGTACAGATCATGGAGGGGGGCTAGTCAGCAACAGACCAGTAAATGTTATTACAAAATATACAACATTAAATAATTAAATAATTAAATAATACTAACGATAATATATATTATTAAATTGTACCGATGTATTGTTGAAAATGTATAATGTAAGGTCCTTGTTGCAGATGTTCTTTCTCGTCACGACCCACTTCAAAATACTAGGAAGGTGAGAATTGACGCTTCCCCCTAACTCTGACTCAGCAGTGAAAATGACCTCGTACATCCAAATCTATATGAAAATAAAAGTTTTATTATTTTAACAATATTATGTAGACTACAAATAAAAATATATAATGAAAATCAATATGAAAGGTGAACACTTGAAGTACCTAAATCACGAACGGAAACTCGCAAGGGTTGTATTGGTTCACGTACTTTAACCCTTCCTTCCGTTTCTAAGCCTATTTAACCTTGTAAGTAGGCAACTGTTGAGCCATATATCCATATATTCGTGTGATGCCACTGCCCCTCGACTAAGTAAAAACAAGTCCATCAACACATACAGTGATAACTTAACTGCATCCATATCATCTATCAGTCTAAAGTAGATTGCCTTGTATGCTTTCTCTAATTCCTTCAATTCCATACTTACCCTCCATCCAAAGTACATGTTCCTCAACCTCATAGACCCTTCCATGTCACTTGGATATGACTCAAAAGTCAATCCCAGTAGTCAGCCTAAACTCAATATATGAGAAACGTATGGTAGTACCTTCTATTAGAAGCCACATCTCCTTTTCTACTCCCTTCCATGACCAACTCATGCAGCAGCATATTATGCATAAAGTTGCCTAAAAATTGGACGTCTTTTAAGTCCAACAGGTGGCCTAAACATGTTTGTCTGAACAACTTCAATTGCGTGGGCCTCAGTTTCTTACGCATTGCCTTTAACACTTGTTCTTTCGACACTGAGGTCATAACAACCAGAAAATGTTTGACATTTTAAATCTTTAACTCTGTCATCACAATGACAATCATTTTCACCTACTCAACAAAACAAAACAACGTATGCAAGTGATAAACATGGACAAAAGTAACAAACATGATCAAATAAAATGGAAGAAATAACAGACATCAATAATAGTGGAGAAACAACAAAACACAGTATGAATTAGGAAAAATTGAAACTATTGCTTCGATCATGCTCAAATCAACCGTGCATGATCGAAACAATATTGATAACATGATTGAAACTAGTGATCCAAATGAGAAACTTTCTGAAAAAATTAAAATGACAGATTCGATCACATTCAGTTAAGCATGTTTGAGACCAACGTGATTGAAACTGTTGAAATTTTTTCAAATTGAAACCTAACTAATCGAAACTTTTGTTTACATAATTTTACCAGCTTCAATCACATCTTTTATGCATTCGAAAACATGCATGTGTGGTCGAAACTATCGCATACTTCCCCCAATCAACCTTAATCACCATCACAAACAATGTTCATCAACAATACATAACTATCATATACTTTAGACTAATTTCCGATCACATAATGAATAGATTTCACCAACTACAAAATTCATTTAATTGAAACCATCGTTACTTCATTCGTCATCCACGACACATAAATATGAAATTGGGTTTGGACTAATTTTCAACAATTGATTAATAGAAAGCTCTTACTCATGCTAAATCATCCTATAAATCTACATCAAATAAAAAAAATTGACAAAATGCTTATCGTAGTCTTTGTATTATCTCTGTCATGAGCTAGTCGTCAAAAATCAGTCCAAGTTTGTCGTCGTCGACATTAATTCTCTCTAATCTTGCGCCGCTGTTGACCACTGAGTCAATGATTGTCGATTGAAGTTTCGATTATAGTGTAAGTTTTGTGCACAAAAGGAAAGAAAAATAGGGTTTCGATTGATTTGAAAATTTTTAAATTTTTGCTGCAGATGGTCATAACGGCAATTTTGTCTATAAAATTATAGATCGGTTGTTTTTGAAACAAGTTTTATACAATAGTTACTATTAAAAATCCTTACTCAAAAGTGGTTACTGTTAAAAATTTATCAAGGAAGAGAATTCTTCGAGGAGCGTGCTCTCTCCCCCTTGAAATTTTCAACGTTTATGCAACGTTACTAGTCCACTTAGCCGTTGTGTTTCGATTAAATGCCCAAAATACCCTTCCTTTTTGTTTTATTTGTTAATTCTCTCATGCCCATCCATTACATTTTTTTCCAATGGATGTCCCAAAACGACGAGCCACCTCATCGTTTTAATTATTCAACGTTTAAGAAAAAAAAAATAAAAAGAATCTCCCTTCAAACACGACTCTTGCTTTCTCTTTCCTTAGAATATAAAAATAGAAATAGAAAACAACAAACAGATCAAAATCACAATCATAAAGCCCATTTCAGTTATCAGCTCCCTCCATCTCTTAGAACTAACAGAGGGGAGAGTAAGAAACGGAGAGAGAGATTGAAATTGAAAGCAGATGTTACTATTGCAGGCTCATTCGAGGTTCCTACTTGAAACCTTGTTGAATCGGGTTCACAAGTACGTTTCCCTTTTTTCTTCAAGTATTTTTCTATTTTAACAAATGGGTATTTTGTATAGTTCTTGAATAAGCTATATAGCCTTGCAATGCTGATGGGTCATACTGGAATTCTGATTTTATTTGAATTGGAGTCATATTTCTGCATAATTCTTACTTTCTCTTTTATATGCTAAGAATTGTACCAATTATGCATGTGTTGGAGTGCTAAATCTTTTTATAATCAGTATCTGTTATCGACAATTTTCCAATTTTGATTGATTCTGCAGTCTTGATAAAGCTGTTGAGCTGGATTACCATTGGGTTGAGTTTGATGATGTTCGTTATCATGTTCAGGTAATTTACTTGCTTTATCTGTTGAATGAACTTGTAAGTAATGAGGTTCAAACCTTGCTCACATTGGATTGGTTTGTTTTCTTGTAATATTTAGAAAAAAGAAAAATAAAACTAGTAAACAACCATCTCCAATCTGTTAATTTTGTCATGGGAGTTTTACTGAGAATAACCTGGTTTTTTTATTTTAATATTTTATTATTAAAATGGTTGTGTATACTGTTAATATTATGCTAGTAAACATGGTACGGGACTTTTATAACCTGCATAAATGATTTGCAGGTAACTATGAAGAATCCACATATTCTGCTGTTATCAGTTTCATTACCCATCCCCCCTCCCGAAACCATTTTCCTTAGGGGACTTCCATTTGGAGCTATAGAAGCTATAAAAGCTGCATATGGAGTGGTTGTACAGATTCTTGATCCTCCCAGGGATGGCTTTAATCTCACATTGAAACTCAATTTTTCAAAACTTCCTCCAGATGAAGGTTCAACGAGTTTCTTTTCTAAGGTCATTATGAGCTTGCCATGAATATGCCAAAATCACTTAGGATTGGCTAATTAAAATTTTCACCTTCATTTTCATTCTCTAGATTGTGATTTTTTTTTTCAAAATTCTCTCTAAAGGACATGGTTTCCTTGTTTTGCCATTGATACTTTTTATTTTTGTAATTTTACTTGGAATTTCTTTTGTTTTGATAATCTTCATCACATACATATCCATGCTGACTAAAATTTGAAATTTTCTTGTGTTCCTATTAAGATTTCTGCAATAAGTTTAAATATTAACAGGCTAGGACATGTAGAAGCATTTTCTTTGATAAATGGATTTTTCCTTGCGTTAATGAGCAGTTATAACTAACACACAATCAGAATGAAGGTTAAGATCCTTAGTCATACGACCAGTGAAGTCAATAAAGTAACAAGTTCAAGAGGTTAGATGTTTCCCTCATATATGTCAAATAGAAGCTAAGACCTAGTAGTTCTGATTCTGACCTTTATTTTCTCACTCTCTTGGAAGGGCGTATTCTGAAATGAGTGATCAAGATTCTTATATCTGAAGCTGTTTTGGTCTGTTGTTTTAGTATTTTTCTTCCTTTGATTGTTTTACTGCATGGTCGTTCAATTCTTAGTATATGCTGTTTACAATTATTTGAAGAACTGGTAAGGGAACCAAGGAAAATTTTCTGTATGTTTGAATCCTTAGCTTGCCTCAAATGGACACAAGAGGAAGAGTTAGTAACCAAGGGTATGCTAGAAATCTTGTTCCCTTGAAATGTGTTCCTAGACTTCTGGTACATAGCTTGAGATGTTTTGGTTCTCTGCAGTCATCTTCAAGTCATGATCCACTTTATCATTTTCATTTAGTCATGCCAATCTATTTCTTAGTAGAAAATGGTTATATGCCAATTGCCATGCTCAAAATAGTTGGTTTGCTGATTGTTGTTGCTCTTATTGATATTCCTGACTTGCCAATTATGAGACTGGAAAAATGATATTTTGATTTTGTTTTCGAAGTTGTGTATTGGCAATGTGTAGGTGCATTCATTTTGTGTTCTGTTTAAAAACCAAGCAGTGATTATGCAATTCAAATGAATATGATGGTAAACGAGAGGACATCTGCAATTTATGGTCAAAGTTGTAGCAAGTTCTTATGTTGTCTTTATGCTATCACATCTTGTCTGTTATATTTTAAAAATTTCTCTCTCTTCTCAGTTTACCTGTTCTTATAGAAATAATGAATACGGAAACAGAAGACATACAGGAGAAAGCCTTTTAAAAGAGGTAGTAAGGAGACTAAAAAGTATCAAAACCTTGACTGGTTGAATTGTGCTGATGGCCACAAAACCATAATGTACAATGAAGTGCCCTTTGTAATAACTTCTCTCTTGTCCAAAAAATTTCTGTAGTTATTTTCTAGGAAAAATTAGATCCGCACTGGTAGTATACAAGTTGGTTTATTGTGATGTTCCCTATTTTGTTCTGGCTTTGTATGGAAAATCGTCAATGATTGCTTGTGATTGCTGAGGTGTGGGCCTCTCAATAAGATCTTGATAACTTCCATTTCTAATTGACTTTGGCAATAGCTCAGTGTGCTTTATATTTGTCTTTGATTGTGACTAGCCAAAGATATGTACAAATAAAAATTTTGCTACAAATAGGTGCCACCTTATTATGCAGCAGTTAATTTTTGTTTTAACCCCGGAAAACATGCTTTGTAAGGCTGTTCTTGTAAACAGATAGTGATGCATGATTGCAAAAAAATAGACTTTTCATTCTGACATGCATGCAGATCCCTGTTGTCTATGTGACCAATTATGTGTGAACCTCTTGCAAATTTAATGTATCACCCTTTAGGCAAAAGCCATTTCGAAGCCCCTAAAAGTACCTTCTAGATAAGTATAGATCTGTTGAGCTCCTGAAATTGAAATTGCCGCCAAAATACTTGGACAAAGACCCAAATGTGCCAAAGCAACTTAGTCAGTGCTACAAAAGTATATTTAAGCATCCTTAAAGCATGTTGCTTCTGATTAGAACAAAATTCTTTCAACAATACAGCAATTCTTCCATGCAGTCATCAATAAGTAAATAGCTCTGATGCTTGTGAAATGAAAATTATTAGTGAAACACTTATTTTGCAATGAAAAAATTGTCTGGCAAAAGCACCTAACATGGCAAGAATGTTACAGTTCTTAGGTGCAAGATCTGTACTGGAAATTTTATGATATAGATTTTAGTGATTGGCTGCCAAGTACTGTAATTAAGTTTCATGATCTAGAATGTTAGGATTCTTACATGTTAAACATTAGGAAATTTTTGGGTCTTTGTTCCTTGTATTTCCATGAACTCTGCAATTGTGGTGTGGGCTATAATTTTGCAATTTAAATTTTAATGTAAGCCAATGCATTAAGCATGCTGAGTGTCCTTTGCTGTTGAATGCATATATGTCCAAAAGCATTATGTGTAAAAGGCATTGGATTACAGCTTTATTGTTTAGGGTTGATTTACATCTTCAGAGGTACCTTCTTCTCTCCCATAAACCCTTTTTTAGGATATGATCTTTGTTTTCTTAGAAAGCTCGCTTCCGCATTTAGTTTTCAATTTAATTATATTGCTATCTAATATACATGTCAGGGGATTCCATGCATACTGAATCTAGTGAGAGAATTTTAGGTCCTTTCCTTTTTCAAATATTTGTTAGTAATGTTTGTGATAGTTTCTTGTTCTTGATGTTCTGCAGAGCGAAGACACATTCTTTTGGTGAAGATTGCATCTGTTAGGGAAGTTGTATTAGGTGCCCCATTAAGAGTGGTACTAAAACATCTTGCTTCAAGGACAGTCGCTCCTGATGTAGGCCAGCTTCTTGCCCTTGTGCATCGACCAAAGGAGTCCTTTTTCCTCATTCCTCAGGTATCACTATAAATATTTAGTCTGTTTTAACTGCATTACATTCTTGTTGTTATATATTTATTAGTACTTTGCCTGCTCAAACTAAAAACCTCATTAGGAGAAATCTTTCTGTGCTTGATATGTTTTTTTTCCTCCCATTCTTTTGCACTCCATATATATTCAACTTACATTTATTTATTATTGAATTCATAGTCCATCTATCGATAATTGAACATGGATTCTTGTTTTTTGAACTGAGCTACTATCTGGGTACTACATAGCTTTTATTTATTTATTGATATGATAGTTAACAGTCCTTATGATTTAAGTGATTAAATGGTGTAATTGCTCATGCAGGCAGAAAAGGTGACTGTGGTGTTTCCTATGCGATTCAATGACTCCGTAGATACTGTTCTTGCAACTTCCTTCCTGCAGGTAGAATTACTGAATAATCTAACTTTACTAACTTCAAGTCTCATAAGTTCACCTGTACTAAGTGAATATTGGGGTTTCAATTTGCATTGGTGTGCTGTTCTTGTGACTGTACTGAGGTAGGGTTATTAAGACATTTTGGTCAAAGTGAAATTGACTTGTCTAATTAATCATGTAAAGTGTTAAAATATTAACTTTGCCCACTTCTTAATAGTATGACATGACTTGTGTTTTCATTCAACTTAAGAAGTTTACACAAATTTGACCTAGTCAACTCCTACACAAGTTACCCAATTGACTTGTGTATCCAAATTGACTGCTTATCCATTGCACTGTAGGCTGTTAATTGGGTCATCGTACAAGTTGATTCATGGGTTGAGGGTTGATATGGACACAACACAAACACAGTTAAGTTTGACGTTGTCTTTGTGTTGTGTTGGTGGGTTGTCACATATTGCCTTTACTAGTACAATATCAGGGACTGATAAGCATTGAGCTTACTTCCCTCAAAATGTGGCCTTTTCAAATTTTCTGGATTAAGAAAATTTTTAAAGTTTGCCAATGTGTATGATAGTTATCTTATTGAAGCAAGGTGTCTACTCTGTTGTCCTTGTGTAGTTTCTTCTGCTTCACTTTCCAAGACTTGGTTATTGTTTAGGAATTTGTGGAAGCACGGCGTACGGCTGGACTTAATAATGCACCTCTTTGTATGTGGTCTTCTTCTCCACCTCTAGATCTGAAGGAAGTTCCTTCTGAAGCACTATCTGCCAATGCTGGATTTGTTACTTTTGGTAATATCAAAAAGAGTGAATATTGTATGTTACATTTTCTTCCATTGTTGTTATAACATTTTCATGTTTTCATACAATGCAGTCATTTTTCCTCGACATGTAGAAGGAAAAAAATTGGACCGTACAGTATGGAATTTATCAACTTTTCATGCATATGTTAGCTATCATGTTAAGGTGGGTCTTTCTTTCAATTTGGTCAATACTTGTGTATTTTATCTCAAACTCTTCCATAGATAGCTTGGTAATGTTATAGCTGTTATGTTATGGTGGATTTCCTTCTCTCAAGTTCTTCAATATTTGTATATTTTATCTCAAACTCTTCTGTAGATACATTCGTAATGTATAGCTATCATGTTATGGTTGGTTTCCTTCTCTCAAATTGTTCAATACTTTGGTGTATTTTATCTCAAACTCTTCCGTAGATACCTTGGTAATGTCATAGTTATCATGTTATTGTGGGTTTCCTTCTCTCAAATTGTTCAATACTAGTGTATTTTATCCCAAACTCGTCCATCAATACCTTGGTAATGTTGAGATGAAAAATAATACAAGTCACAGTATGCTTAAAAAATTCTTGTTATATGTAACACTAAAATGCTGAATCTGAGGTTATTAAACAATTGTTAATGACTTGATATGCTTACAACACTGTTTCATTAGTGACTTGATATGCTTACAACACTGTTTTCATTAGTGACTTCATATGCTTACAACACTGTTTTGCAATGAAGTGCCAAACAACAATAATTCACAACATAGAAACTAATCTTAAGTGATGATGTATGTGGTTCAGGGTGGTTGTCTATGTCCATAGAGAGAGATATCAAATATACAAACATTACATGAGTTCTTAAACCTTTCAATTCTCTCAGCTGTTCCATTGAATAATAATATTATTTTGCCTACTCTACAATTCATGTGGTTAATTGTCTTTAGGGGACATGTAGTGAAACACATCTACATGACCATTTGAAGTGCAGCCTAATATGTCCTTGATATGCTGTTACCAATGGCTGATTTAGGGCCTAATGTGTATCAAGTGCTCTAGCAAGGCACTGTCATGTGTACTGAGTACTTTGACTGATTGAGAGGTTGGTCATGTACCTTTTCCTTGCATTCTCAACTCATTTAAATATCTTGTTGAAGAAATTTGGAGAGGTCAAAATATTGGTTCTCAAAATCATAAAGTAGCTTGTCAAGAAACAAAAAAGTGAATATGTATGCATTCATTATTCAAACTGCTTCTTGGACTTCTAATTATTTTACCTTGATTAGAATTATACCTTTTTCTGTTTATTAAAATTATCTTCATTGTCGGATGACTAAGATGATGGTTTATTGGTTTCTTGTGGACCTGCTGCTCCTTAAAGTTTACTGCTGGTTTCATAGTATTTCGAGTCTTCACTTCATGTTCTCTGTGCAGTTGATAAGATTGTGCATAATTTGATTTGTTTGTTCTCAATTTATTCCTTTCATGTTTCTCCAGTGCTCGGAGGGTTTCATGCATACAAGAATGCGGCGTCGTGTAGAATCTCTTATTCAGGTTGCACTTCCACTTTCTCATGTTACTGACTTCCTTAGTTGCTACTCTGTTAATGTTTATCTATGTTATTCTTTAAATTTAGAAAATGATAGATAAAAAGAATCTATTTTTTAATGCGACTAAAATTAGGGGCTGAGCTGTATTCAGGTAACATGGTTTAGGGGTTTGCAGCTTCAAAACGTGTCGCTAATGGATGGGTTGGAACCGACTACTTTCAAACCCAGCTCTGTTGACTGCTCTAGTTGTGTAGGGTTCTTGGACATTTTTAGATTTTGGAAAAACAATTTTATTATGATGCGAAATTTTTGTTAGTTCAAGGAAAAAATATATAGTAAGTTTATGAGAATGTTTGGGATTGAAGTTCTGTGGCTTTGAAACCCCAGTAGGTAGAATGAGCTAAGCTAGTTCTAGACTTGTTTGTCAGAGTTTTTCATTTTTCCTATTTTATTTAGACTAGGGTTTAAGTGTCTTACTAGATCAGGTTTAGGGTACTTATTTTATTTAGTTTGACTTTTGTTCTCATTAGAATAGGAATCCTAATTCCTTGTTGGAAGTAGACTTCTGTTCTCTTTAATTTAGGGTATTGACCACTATAAATAGGGCCTTTTTTTAGTTGTTGGGTAGACTTTGAGATTTTGAGATCATGAAATAAAGTTACATTTTTTCCCCCCTTAATTTCATCTAATTTTTCTCCCCCTTGATTTTCTTTCCGTTCTCTCTACTTTTCTCCCTTTCTATTTTTCTTATTTGGTGCTATATCAGTGGGTCTAATTAAAAGTTGGTATTTGCCAAATACATTTTTAGTTTACTTACAAAATTAAGTAGAATCAAGTAGTACCGAACATGCTGACAGCTACTTCCCCCCACTCTTTTCCCATCTTTCTTTTATTACATTGTTGTTTATCTTGTCGTAATGACCTCAACATCTCAAAATGTGTGCACCTACACATAAACATGCTTCGACAAAGGAATCCATGCTTGTTGGTTTATTATATATTTATCTCTCTTTCAATTGACATTTCCTGCTAAATGCAGAAAACAAAATGCAGTCTGGTGGGGTCAAAAGCAAGTGTTTGCTTTCATACTTAAGCGGCATAGTGTTTTCTCCACTACTCCCATTTCAACTCCAGAAACCATTTTCGAGATGGGTTCACTAACTTCATTTGGTGTTTGCATACTTCTAAATCCAAGTTTTGATATGATTTGTGTCGTAGTTCTGTCTGAGGCAGTCAATTTTCGTGCATACTTTCTTACTAATTTACACTGACGAAAAATATATATGTATTTTTTTTTCATTTTGTTCTGTATTTTATTCCGTAGGCCTTGGATCGTGCCAAACCCGATTCAGAGAAGTCAAAGAAAACTATAAATAACAGATCCTTTAAGCGGCTGGTACGTTGCGAGAATCTTTATTCTAATTTCTATGCTTTGCTAAATTATAATGAAGATTTTCTTGCTTCCGGGGATATATGCATATATCATGAAACACGTTGGATTGTAGAGCCTGAAGGATCTGAAGGAGAGTCGATCAAATTCGATGTCATGAAGGCGAGGCAGAGAGTGCAGCTAGCATTTCGGTAAGAGACAGAAGCTTTTTGAACTTTCTGGGTGGTTATATTTGGAAGACTGCTGCACCTGGAAGTGCTTGCAATTTGTTGTTTTAGTTTTTTTCAGCTGAAAATGTATGTATCCAACTTTCTTTGTTTTGTAGTCGTCTCATTAAAAAAAAAAAAAAAATAGAAGTTCCCTTTTCTATTTTTATTTTTTTATTAGAAATCTTGTGTTTATAACATTTAGCCCCATCAGGTCAGTTCGGGCCTACGTGTAGCGGCAGGTAAATACGGGTTCGGTCCGGTTCGGTCCGGTTCGCGTCGAAATTGAACCGAAATGAATTTGATGTAGTTGGGTTTCAAATTAAACTAAACGGAGTTCTCCTATAGAATAAAGCGAAACCGGATTGAACTTAATGGTTTGGTTTTAGTTTTGATTTGATTAAATTTAAATTTTGTAATTTTTTTAAATTTTAATTTAAAAAATATTAAATTCTCCTTTACAGTCTATTTTTTTTTTTATCTTTTTACACTTACTATTAACAATAAAACTATAATTTACTGAGGGCCTATTCACATACATTAAATTGGGAAATCCATTGATAAATTTAGTCTTTATTTAATTAACCTACTATGAAAAAAACTAAAACTATTTAATATTGGTATTTATGGAAAAATGATTGATGAGCCTCTGAATATAATCTAATATATAATTTAATTTTAATGGTTTAAAAGTATATATTTAAGTTTCATTTAACACGATTATAGGCTTAGAATAAGAAGTTGATATTTTTAAAATTATAAATTTCTCAATTTATATAATAATATAGTTAATTTTAAAAAATAAACAAGCCGATGAGATAATACTTATTGTAAACATGATTTCTTTACTAAAATTTATAGTTCAAAGAGTAATTTTTAAACTACTAAAAGTAAAATATATATTAAATTATATTTTAAAGATTTAACGGTTATTTTTTCTTTATTTATTTTTAGGGATAATGTGATTTATTTCCTAACTTTTTAAAAAAATAGAGATATTTCTTTAATTTTTTTTCTAATTTTACATACTTCTGATTTTAAAAAAAAATTGAAATATCTCTCTAAAATACTATTTTAAATACTATTCTAAATATAAGTTGATTATTTTACTCCTCAACTATTAAAAACGTATAAAATAATTTAATTGTCCTTATATTAAAATAGTCTATTTAAAAATTATGTATAATTAATATTATTAAAAATATTTCTAATTGTCAATCTTTATAATATTAATTGTAAGTAAATTTTAATAACATCATTTGTAAAAGTTTTACAATATAACATATGCTAAGAAATTATTAAAAAAATTTATAATATGAAATTTTTTTAGTTGTAAAAAATTAATTATTTTTTCTTTTACAATAAAGTTTTTACAACTAAAAAAAATTGTAAAAAAATTGACAATAAATTTTAATAATATTTATTATATATAATCTTTAAAATAGATTATTTGATTGTTAATTATTTTCTTTTAAATTTATTAATATTTTGACAATATTAATTATAAATAATCTTTAAAATAGATTATTTTAATAAAATGATCAATGATAAAATTATTTATAATTAATATTGTCAAAATATTAATAAATTTAAAAGAAAATAATTAACAATCAAAATATCATTATAATTATTAAATTAATTATTATATAATAAAAATAAAAATAATTAAATTATTTTATATGTTTTTAATAATTATTGAGTAAAATAGTTAAATTACATTTAGAATAGTATTTAAAATAGTATCTTAGGGGTATTTTAAGTTTTTTTAAAATCAAGAGTGTATAAGACTAGAAAAAAACCAAGGGATATCTTTATTTTTCCAAAAAATCAACGGATAAATCATATTATCCCTTATTTTTATATATTAGTTGTTATGTTAGCGTGTGCTCTTGTTATTTGTTTGCATATTTTTTCTCTTTATTTTCATGTAACTTACATTGTCATATCTCTTTTTATGCAAATGTCGAATTTAATGTTCAGTAATTGTATGCCATTAAAACGTCTAAATAATGGAAATTAAATTCATTCAGATTTAATGTGAAAAACCTCTTAGACGCTGAATATGAATGTCATTTCATATTTCATAAAATGTTTTGAACTTGTAATTTATCATAAATGCATAATTCAAAACCTAATCTAATCTACAATTTGTTTTAAAAAAATTTGTGTGGTTTTTATTTTTATTTATTATATTTAGTATTAACAAAAAAAATCAATTTCAAGAAATTAAATAAAAATAAAAATGAAGTTGACAAAGAAATAATTTACTATGTAACAATACGTCATTCACTTATTATAACTAAATTAATATTTTTTAAATATGAATGAGACAAAAGAAGAATATCCTCGTTCGAAGATAAAGAAATACCTCTCTTAATTACTACCGTTTAGATAAAATAAATTTTATACCCTTGAATATTTAAAAGGCATATAAATAAAATATTTTATCTCTATTATTAATATATAATAACCAATATAATCTTTTAAAGTTTAAAATAATATAATAATAATTATGTTCTTAATTTATTTCTTTTAAATTATGCCATTAATTATTTTATAATTTTATCTTAAATTATTATTATTTTAGATAATTTTATTCTTATAATATTAATTCATTATACATAAACCATTAAAATAGATTTTAAATGGTATTATTTTTAAAATAACTATGTTTTATTCACATAAAAGTTTAATATTATAAACTTATATAAATTGAGACAATTTATTCTTATTGTATTATTTATTATGCATAAACTATTAACATAAATTTCAAATAATATTAATTTAAGAAAAAAATTGTGTTTAATTCACATAAAAATTTAACTTTATTTGTAATATATTTTAATAGTTTATTTATAATAAATTAATATAATAAAAATTAAATTATCTAAAATAATATTTTAGGATAAAATTATAAAAAAATATTAAAGTATAATTATTAAAATGACTATAATTACATTATGTTATTTTAAAGTCAAAGTTATATTAGTCATTATGTATTAATAACAAGGATACAATAATATATTTATATACTTTTTAAATATTTAAGGGTACAATAGTTATTTTATATAAAAATCAGTCTAAACCAAAACCCTAATCCACATACAAAATCATAAAATTGAAACCGCAACATTCGAAATTAAACTGTAATCGAAACTCTGAAGGTAATCATTGACGCGGTTGTTGACGAAGGTGTATGAGAGAAAAACAAGATGTTGACGTAGTCCTTTGATGATGGATTCATTGTTTGTTCGACGAAGACAATGCGTTTTTAATTTTTTTTTTGCATATTTTTCCATTTTATGAATGAATTAGCATAGAAAATAGATTTATAATCATAATTTGTAGGAAATTAGTCCAAAAAAAATTGAAATTAGTGCTGTTGGATTAAAAATTGAATTTGGGGTGATAATTTTGGAGATAACCATCTTTTCTATTCACAATTGACAGTTTCGATCACACTACAAGAGATTCGCGCACACATGTTTGTTACAACATATTCGCACACATATGATAGTTTCGATCACACTTGTTAGTATTTAGTTTCGATCACACATGGTATTACTTAGTTTCGATCCCTTAGCTTATGTAGTTTCGATCACATTAATTTCGGTCAAATATATAGTTTCGATCATATTAGTTTCATCACTTGTACTTATTTAAATATGATCAAAATCGTTGTTTCGATTTTTTCAGAAATTTTTCCCATTTGCATTCTTTTTGATATGGTCCTATATATAGTTGAAATATATTTTATTTTATAAAATAAATTACTAATATATTTTGCATTTCCATTCAGGTGTGACTGTGACTACAGAGTTGAGATTTCGAAGGTGTAACATTTTTCTGTTATTGTGGCCTCATTGTCTCACCAACGAGTATTAAAGGCGGTGCGGAAGAAGCTCACTTGACACAACTCAAGTTGTTCAAACAATCCTATTTAGGTCATCTGTTGGACCTAAAACATGTCCTAATTTTTAGGCAACCTTGTGCATAATGTGCTGTTGCACGAGGTGGTCATGAAGAGAGCAGAGAAGGAGATACGGTTTCTAGTCGAAGGTAGTATGATACATTTTTTGCATGTTGAGTTTAGATTGGTGACGTGGTTGACTTTCAAACTATGTCCGAGTGATATGGTGGGGACTTTGAGGTTGAGGGACATGTACTTTGGTGGGCAGCCAAGCATGGAACTTAAAGAGTTAGAGAAAATGTATAAGGCGTTCGACTTCAGACTGATAGATGACTTGAATACAATGAAGTTGTCACATTACATTTTGATAGAGCTTTTTTACTTGAGCGCGGGCAGCGGTATTCACACGAATATGTGGATACTGCAGATGGCAAATGACTTGGAGCAATTCAACTGATTTCCTTAGGGGTCGGTTCTATAGACATTTACTTTCTGTTCTCTAAGTATAGCAATGGCTCGACTGTTGCTAACATATAAGGTTAAACATGCTCAAACGTAAAAAGAAGTGATTAACCATGTGAACCGATACAATGTTTATAGGTTTTGCTTCGCGTTTCAAGTATTTGAATTGCATTACTTTAATAATATTTTTTAGAATATTGTTAACTTAAATTTCTTTCAACGCCTGTAGATCTAGATGTACTAGGCTATTTCTACTGCCGGATCAGAGTTGGGTTCATGCACTAACGCCTAACTTCTTTGTATTCTATGGTGGGTTGTGATGAGGAAGAACATCCATTACGAGGACATAAAGCTGTACATGTTTGATACAAACTCAGTATGATTATACATAATAAAAATAATAACTATCTTTAATGTTATAATATTGTCAACATTAAAGTTGTGTTTTATAAATGTTAGAATATTGTCAAGCCCCAGGCATCATCCGTACGATGTTGGTCTATCCCACTGAGCGGATTTACGCCCTATACTTGCAGTCAGATGTAGCATTTGGTAGTGAGTACACTAGCACTCTTTTTTTGGATCACGTTGACGATAATGAACTGCATGGGTTGCTGAGGACACCGAGGGTATGCTTCAAAGACAATGTTTCTTGTCTTTTTTTTTTTTTGGATAAACCTTTATAACATTCGTGTATGACCTTTCTCAGATAGGGCTGCAGAGCAATAAAGAAGGCCAGGATTTAATACCTTTGGCAAGTTGTTGAATTTTACAACTGTCGTTTTGTCACTTTTCTCATAATTTAAACTTTATTTAACCAGCGTACACGTTTTTCCATTGTTTCGAATGAGGTTCCCCCATGTGACAATCCTTATTATTCTTCGGATGCTTATGATGCGTTTCTTTTTGTCTCTTATTAGATATGCGACAATCTGCCAACACCTTTTGATGTATCGGGATCATCAGAATCACCAATTAGACGTTTGTCAAGAGATTTGTGCTCTTCATACTGATTTCGTAGCCTATGCATTGAGGTAGGAGCAGATTTAGTGCCACCACAAGGATATACTACGATGACAGAAGGAGCTATTACAGCATCAGGATCAGACTTTGACATTATTGGTCAAGGAGTTGTGTGACTGGACTGCATTAGAGGCGGCATCTGATGCACAAGTTTGCTTATAGTTTTCTTTCCCTTTTTTTTAGATTATTGGTAAGGTGCATGAGGCCCCATCTTATATGATATGAATAATTTATTTATTATTAACGTTGTTGGGTTATTAGTAGGGTGCTTGAGGCCCTAGACTATGTTATTTGCAAAATTAGTTGTCATTGATGTTGATTGATTATAAGTAGGGTGCCTAAGGCCTTGAACTCTGTTTGTTATGAAGTGAGTTTGTGGTTAATACTGCTGTTTTTTAGGAAACTCTAATTTATGGGGGAAAACTCTATTTGATTTTTTTTTTATGTATGATTAATGTTGTTGTTCATGTTCATTGTTGTTTCGACTTTGTTAAAAATTATAATGATTGTTGTTGTTCATGTTGACTTTTGTTTCAAGTTGAAACCTTAGGAGGGTAAAGTGTGCGCATCATTTAGGCCTCGGCTAAAGGTAATGTCAGTCATTACAGGCGGGAGTATAAGAAGAGGTCAGGTCCTAGCGGAGCCTTTTCAAAAATAAAATAAAGACGACTATTGAGAGGATTGCCACAATACACTCTAAGATATCAGATAGATACCATATAGGGAATTCTATAGGAGTTACATGTGGAGTACTTGCAGTGGATGGCTACTTCAAAAGCTAGCATTGAAACTCATACAGTCACAGTAACTCTAAATTGGATCAACGTAGTTGCGGATGAAAGACTGTAGCTTAAGGATACTGTAATTAGCTTAACCTATTCATGTTTTGCATTAAATGTAATTTTAATTTTAAATTACATCTTTTGTTTACCGCACGAAACCAACGTATTGCTCATGTTATAGCACATGAATGAGTATGTACAACTGCTTGCATACAGATAAGGGAGCTGCTCGAACAAGTCTTGCAATGATGGACTGTTGCGTCTACACATATGTTCGTGAGTAGTCTTCTCAAATTTTTAGAGTTTTTATTCTTGTGTACACTTACACAACCAACCAAACTAATTGTAACCATTTCCAAAAATGTTACATGCTACTAGTATATCCTACAATAACTCCTTATGTCGTCGTAGTGTATCCTTATGACAGTGCCACATCTGCTTATGCCTTAGTGTGATATGAACCTCGCTAATGACGTAACAAAATCCAATACTAAACGTGATATTGAACCTTGCCAATAATATGACAAAACCCAGTTATCAACGTGATATTAAACCTGGCCAACGATGTGACAAAAACCCCTATACCAAATGTGATACGGAATCCCTAAGATTTTCAAGACGCAAGTTTTTTAGCCTTGACCCTATTACTTGTTTCTAATGCAAAAGCTCTGATACTAAGTGATAAGGACCCCCTAGACGACTTGCCTTAGGAACTCTTGAATCCATTGTTATGCACACCCTAGAAACTAGAAAACAAGTTACAGATTATCAGATTAGAAGTTAAGGAAACTAAGTCCTTAAAATTCCAATCTTGAAGACGCCACAAAGGTTGATCACTCCATTGATAAGTCAAAATATTGTATTCTATCAAGAACACAAGAAAGCAAAGCTAAGCTTGCTGAAAATACCTTAATATTATTAATGATATGATGGTATTTTCAGTAAGCTTAGCTTTGCTTTCTTATGTTCTTGGTAGAATACAATATCTTGACTTATCAAGGGAGTGATCAACCTTTGTGGCGTCTTTAAGATTGAAATTTTAAGGACTTAGTTTCCTTAACTTCTAATATGATCATCTATAACTTGTTTTCTAAGTTTCTGGGGTACGTATAATAACTGATTTAAGAGTTCCTAGAACAGGTTGTCTAGTGGGTCCTTATCATAGTGTATGGGCTACGAAACCAATATTAATAGCACAAATCTCTTTACAAACATCCAACTGGTGATCTGATGATCCCGACACACCAAAAGGTATTGGCGAGTCGTCGCGTATTGTTCAGTGAGATTTTGTATATAATGTGTAAGTATACACAGTCACATAAGTAATATAATGATAAGTGAGTTATCCTCTCTACAGGGATTGTTCAAGTAATAAATTGTCAAAATCAACTCTAAACAATTCGGAAAGTAACCAATGAGTCAATTAAAATCTAATGAAAATTAAATCAACTTATGAATAAAAATAACATAGAATAAATAACTCAAATTATAACTACCCAAATATCAGTAAAGAATATGAGAACAATGAGCTAGAGTTGTAAATTCCCCTAAAATGCAAGGTTGGTAAAAATGCAGCAGAAAAATGCTATAGCAATCTGGGCTTTATTAACTGAGAATTCTATATATGTTCATAGTTTTTTTCCAAAGTATTTATGATTTTAATTCCTTCAGTTAAACTAACATATTCCTATGCTAATTTAATTTCAAGAATGCAGTGATAAGCTCCAACTCCCTTCAGTCATACAAGGTAATAATATATTCCTATATTATCACAAATCAATTTCAAATAGAAAAATGAACTTGCATCAATCAAGTTTTAGTCCATTAAAATTAACCCTTCCAGTATTAATTTTAATTCAGCAACTCGCTAATGATGGCCAAACATAAGCAAGCATTAATTAATATTTTCACAAGATTGAACAAAGCTTAACTACTTTAACATTCCTTGCAGCAAAATATTCCAATTCACATTAAAGGGTTCATCAACAACTAGCTTACCAAGAAATTAGTTCATATTCAAAAGCTTAAAAATACTTAAATACAACTTAATCATTGATCCACAAGAGTTTAAGAGAAAAGAGGATAAAAATACTAAAGAGGAAAGTAAGAAAAATCAAGCCCAAGGTTGATGTCTCAAGTTGGTCCTTCTTCTCCTTCTTCCTTTCCTCCAAAACAGTAACCCTTTTCTTCCCCAAAACTTTCCTCTCTCAAAACTTTTCTAAAAATGTGGATATCTTGCCCTTGACGGCTTGGCTCTCTTTATCTTGAGTTAGAACAGTGCCCTAAAAGGAAATTTTCCTTTTTTTCTCCCTCCACGTCATTTTATTTTGTCCAGCTCATTAAGTGATTCAATTGCTCTTCCACATCATCCAATTCATTCCACATGCTGATTTCTTTTGCTGCGACAATAATGCTACAGTATTCTAGGAAAGTTCCTTTTTTTCAAGCCCTGTTTCAACGTTTCAGCATTAACATGAATAAAATGAAATGAAATAAAATAAACTTGGACTCCTACATAACATAAAAGTAAAATTAATCAAATTGAGTATTCACAAACACAAATCACTCCAATTAATTGACTTTTCAAACTCAAAAGTATCTTAAATAACTCTATAAATATAGAGTTATCACGTATCTAGCCAGAGATAGAGGAAAATGCATCATGGGCACTATGGAGAATAATGAGGGTTGTCATGCGTGAAAACCTTGTCCAAAACAATGGAAGAACATATAACTGGTCAAACAAAGTTCAGATTATGAGAAAAGTGATAATAACAGCAATTGTAAAATTCAACAACTTGTTATTTAACACTAGAATTAATCTTTTAATATAAGGAGAATGACAACTAGACCCCTAATTTTTAAAATAAATGTCAGGTACACCCCCAAATCGAAAATATATATCACTGATACCCTTTCCATTATATTTTTTCGTTTTTGTTAAGGTTTGACTACTTTTGACTACTATAACAACGAAAATACCCTTTATTATTTGTTACACAATGACATAATTTTTATATGAAAATGTAATGACAAATATATCCTTATAAATTATAATGCAACCATTATTTATTATAAGGATAAATATATAATTTTAGATTAACTTAAAAATCACCAATACAAAATTAACTTAAAAAACACAATATGTTTTTAGTACCTAGAATATTTCTTTCTATTCTTAACAAAGTCTCATGAGAAGCTATTAAAATACATTACTTGTATAACAAAATTCAAATTTTGATCACAATGTTCTTGATTTCTCAATAACCAGACAAAAATTGTTCACTAAAGTATAATCTCAATCATCATACATTTAAAAAAAATTCAAACAAACAATCTTAAATATTATACACCATAATCCATTCACAATTGAAAGAACACAAATAGGAAACAAAAGCAAAAACGTAGCATCCAAAGGTATACTCTAGTAGCACCACTCCACATTGTCATCTTCTTAAATCTCAAATTTATATATTTTTATAATTAATTAATTTAATATTATTTTTAATGAAAACTTAAAAATAAATTGTAATCTAACTATAAAAATACCCATATTCACTTTCCACATTTAGTGCCGCCGCCCACTCCTATTGCACTACCTATAATCCCCGTATGCAAAGTTTTTTATCCATGGATCTTGGCTATCAAAGCCACGTACTTGAAGTTCTAAAATTAAAAAGAGGCATTCGCGATCAAACCCATTTGAGACAAAACGCGATCACCTTTTTCTCATGCCTTTCAATCATAGCCAAATATATTTGTTTCATTTTTAATTTTATTTTTCTTTTGTTTAAAAGTGTATTTGATTTGTAAGAAAAAGAAAATGAAAATGAAGAAGAAGATGATGATAATGATGATGATGAAGAAAAAGAAGATGATGAAGAAGAAGAAAAGAAGAAAGAAAAAACAAGAAGATGAAGACGAAGAAAAAGAAAGAAGAAGAAAGAAAAAACAAGAAGATGAAGACGAAGAAAAAGAAAGAAGAAAGAGAAAAAAAATCTGAAAAAAAGAAGAAGAAAATGAAGATGAAGAAAAAGAAAAGAATGAAGAAGAAGAAAAGAAGGAAGAAAAAAAGAATAAGATAAAGAAAAAGAAGAGGAAGATGGGGTGGCTAGGAAAAAAAGAGGGGAGGGGGGGGGTGGGGGTGGGGGGGAAGGAAGATTTAGGGTTTTCTGTTTCATCTTTTTTATTATGCAATTATTTTTATATTTATTTTTAAGTAAAAGACTATCTTATCCTTAACTATAAATATAATTTTATTTTTTAATTTTATTTTTAAGTTATAATGATGATTATACCCTTTTTTGTTATAACGGAAACGGAAAAATGTAACGGAAGAGATATTAGTGACAAATATTTTCGATTTGAGGGTGCACCTAACATTTATTTTAAAAATCAAGCAGTTGTCATTCTCCCTTTCTTTATTTTTATATACCTTTTTTCATTTCTTATTCGGACACGAGGGAGTCGAAGGTACTAAATCCTCGTCTTCCTTATCGTTCTGCACCCCTACCTAAGAAAGGTCGTACACAAATGTTATAAAAGTTTATCCAAATATATATATATATAAGAAACGTTATGTTTGAAGCATACCCTCGGTGTCCTTGGCAATCTATATGGCTCATCATTGTCAACCTAATAAAAAAAAGTGTTGATATACTCACATCCAAATGCTACATCTGATTGTAAGTGTTGGGCAGTAAGGAATCCTTCACTTTGTCGGACAGGCTTGACATTGTACGGATGACGCCCGGGGCCGTAAAACATATATAAAACATAACTTTAATATGAATAATATTATTAAATATATTTATTGTTTTCATTATGTATAATTATACTGGGTTTGCATCAAAGATGTACAGCTTTAAGTCTTCGTCACAGACATTCTTCCTCGTCATAACCCACCTCAAAATACAATAAAGGCAGGCATTGGTGCATGAACCCAACTCTGATCCAGTAGTAGAAATAGCCTTTATACATCCTAGATCTACAGGTGTTGAAAGAAATTTAGGTTAACAGTGTTATAAAAAATAATATTAAAGTAATGCAATTCAAAAACTTGAAATGCTTACGGGAAATCCGTAAACATTGTATTGATTCACATGGTTAATCTCTTCCTTCTGCTTCTGAGCATGTTTAACCTTGTATGTTGGTAACTTTCAAGCCATTGCCCTACTCAAAGAATGGAAAGTGACCCTAAGAAAAATTGGTTGAATTGCTCCAGTCATCTGTCACCTGCAGTATCCACATATTTGTCTGATATCGCAGCCTGCACTCAAATAAAAAATACTCCATCAAAACGTACAGTGACAACTTTGCTGCATCCAAGTTATCTATCAGCCTGAAGTTAAACGCCTTATATGGCTTTCTAACTCTTTAAGTTCAATACTCGGCTGCCCACCAAAATACATATCCCTCATCATCAAAGTCCCCCCCATATCACTCAAGATACGATCTGAAAGTCAACCTCGTCACCAACCTAAACTCAACATGCAAAAAACATATCGTATTACCTTTAACCAGAAACCATATCTCCTTCTCTACTCCTTTTGTCACCACCTCATGCAACAACATGTTATGCATAAGGTTGCCTAAAAATTGGACATCTTTTAGGTGCAACAAATAAGCATAAACATGTATGTCTAAACAGCTTGAATTGTGTTAGAGTGAACTTCTTCTATACCACTTTCAATACTCGTTGGCGAGATAGTGAGGCCACAATAATAGGAAAATATTCCCCTTTTGAAATCTTCAGCTCTGTAGTCACAGTCACAACTATATTCACCTATTGAAAATGCAAAATATGTTAATAATTCATTTTATAAAATAAAATATG
This sequence comes from Melia azedarach, assembly GCA_028052125.1. Taxonomy (NCBI): domain Eukaryota; kingdom Viridiplantae; phylum Streptophyta; class Magnoliopsida; order Sapindales; family Meliaceae; genus Melia; species Melia azedarach. Next base: position 3,461,444 of record CM051406.1, read on the forward strand.
TCAACTATATAGGAACATATCTAAAAAAATGCCAAAAAAATTTTTTTGGGAAAAATCGAAACAATTGTTTCGATCACGTTCAAATAAATACAAGCGACCGAAACTATATATATGACCAAAACTAATGTGATCAAAACTATATATATGTGACTAAAACCATATAAGCTAAGGGATCGAAACTAAGTAATAACATGTGTGATCAAAACTAAGTATTAACAAGTGTGATCGAAACTAAACGAAATAAATGTGATTGAAACTATCATATGTTTGCGAATCTCATGATAAACATGTGTGTGCAAATCTTGTGTATGATCGAAATTGTCGATTGTAATAGAACAAAAGGTTGTCCACGAAACTATCACCTCAAATCCAATTTTCAATCCAACAACACTCAATTTCAATTTTTTGGACTAATTTCCTACAAATCATGATTATAAATATGTTTTCCATGCTAATTCATTCATAAAATGGCAAAAAAATGCAAAAGAAATTAAGAAAACACATTGTTGTCATGGAACAAACAATGAATACGTCGTCGAAGGACTACGTCGACATCTTGTCTTCCCTCTCCTACACCTCTATTAACAACCACCGTAAATGATTACCTTCAAAGTTTTGATTACGGTTCAATTCCAGTGCTTGCGGTTTCGATTTTGTGATTTTGTATGTGGGTTAGGGTTTCGTTCTAGGTAAAATCAATTGAAATGGTTTTGTTGATAATTTGAGTCAATAGGGTAATTTTGCCATTTAAAAACTTTAGTTTGGTTATTGTTGTAATATAAATGCACAATAGTTAGTTTCGAAGTGTCCATCTTTACAAATTTCCCAAAAAAAATGTTTTAATTGTTAATTTGAAGGATAATTTTGTCATTCCAAAAATTTAATTGGTCATTCTTAGTAAATATAAATATACCGTGTTCTAAAAATTAGGTGTGAACAGTGTCCATTTTCGTAAATTTTTCCTTAATTTTCACATACTTTTATCACTAAATTTTAGTAAATTAGTAATATAGAATATAAAATTTTCAATTTTAACAATTCAATCCTTCGCCTTTATTTTTACCCTTTTTAGTAACACATTATAAACTAAAATATTAAAATCAGGAAATCTATTTTCTTATTTGTTATTATTTTAGAATTTATGGCTACAAATGTTATTAGTCGTTACAACCTCCTTATTAATTTATCTAAATTTAGTTGCATCTCAAATACAAAAATAAATTTCAATTATTTATTTAATTTTTTAACTAAAAATATTTGTTAAAATTTAAGTAAAAAATAATTTAATTTATTAAATATTGATAAAAACATACAAAATAGATAAAAACATATAAAAAGAAATTTATACAAATTTTTTTATTTTTTATATTAAAACTGGTTTTTTAAATATAATTTTTACATGAATACAAAATATGTCCTTAATATTAAAATTTATTTTTTCAAATTAAATTTGTAATTTATCATTGTTGATGCAGGAATTTCGTGAACCCTGCACCCACGCAGAAAGAAAGAATAGATGCATTTGAGGTGGTCAGATGGCTCGAACCAGATTTCTCCTCGCAGCTCAAATAGGAAATGCAATCCGAAACTATGTCAAACGGGTGGAACCATTAAGAGTTATAAAAAATAATCAGACAATAAACTTCACCGCACAATTTTTCTGTTCTGCATGCCCCATTTCTAGCAACACACAATATAGGACGTATAGCCAAACACTCATCGAACTTTAGTATAACTTGAAAATAATGACTCACTTGTTGTTCGTTCTTTAATCGATTATTCCACTTAGCTCTTTTGACCCCCAAACACTCTCAACTTTGTAATTTCACCGAACTGGTTTGCAAACTTTCTGCAAAACAAATTCGAGCTAGTCAGCCCTTAACAAACCCATAACAAAAGCTTCAATGTCCCAAACCAAGTCAAGGGTCTAAACCACCAGAAGTTTCAATGTCTAAACACTCATACAACACTCACGTCACCCTGCTGCCCCAGCTCACTGCCTCCAACCACTTCTTAGCTCTTGGCTTATTTCTGATGGCTCTGAAACTCTCTGAGACCCCCTAAGCTACAACACACTTATTACCCACTTCTCAAATAACTATCAAGCCCACCTCCATTCACACCCAACTACTTCCAATCCTAAGGATTCCACCAAATTGATCTGTATCTTTCTATGAAATAGAGCAAGGGTCAGATTAGGAGTCTCTTCTTCGGTGATCCCTCTCCGATGCCTAAGTTAGCCTCAGGTTAGAGAGGAAAATGATGAGAGTTTGGATATATTGCTCTCAATAGAGAAAACCAAAGATATGCCAAAGTGGTGAGGTAGGAACACAGGGAAGAGGTTTATGCAAGATCATAGGTTAGGTAGATGGAGTTTCAAAGGACGAACGATGAGGTTTTTTCTGGGTTTTCTGTATGTTCATAGAGTTATTGGCTATAGAGGTTATGTATATAGTAATGGCAGAAGAAAGAGAGAATCCTTCTTGGGAAGAGAGCATCTTCTTTCCTAGGAATATTATGGCTAATCACTTGTCTTGTGCAAAAATGGCAAGAGGTCAAAAGAGAAGACTACAAGATGGGTGAACACTGCACGCTACAGTGTATTTTTGTTCATTAATAAAGGTTTTCCGTGGTGGGCGTATGAGCTATGGACAAAAGAAAGAAAATCCTTTTAGGAAAAATAACCTTTCTTGCCCTAGGAATGGTACATGTGTGTTCTCCCTTGTAAAAATGAGAAAAATATCTTTTTATATGAAATAAAAGAATACTCAAACTTGATTGGATAGCTTGTTTTGCCCTAATTTTAGGGTTTTTACCTCTACACGTGTCTTTCTCTTATTGGGTCTTGATGGCCCAGCTTAAATGCCACGTGGCAAGCTATGGTTGGTGAGCTTTTCCTTATCCAAGCTCAATGAACACATGTCAACCCTCTATTGGCCATGGAGAATTGCTTTATACCTTGATGGACAAGTGGCATGACCTTATTCGCCCAGCTGGTACATAGGTCCCCCACCTAGGCTTTGAACGGTCCTCACCTAGACTCTGTGCACTGTCTGCACAATATCAGGCAGGATCTGCACAATACCTGCCTGGCTACTACCAAGACCAAAGGCTTGTCTCCTACCTTTAAAATAGTCCCAACAAGATATTTTTTTGTGCATTGTGCCATTTTGGGGATTCTTTAGGGGTGCAAAGAGGTGGGCTCTCACACACTTAGGTGCCTGGGTAGTTGGGCATCCCACCTGCCTGGGCAATTAGGTATCCCACCTCCCTTACTCAGAAGGGCGAAGCTCTTGTTTATTGAAGGTAGGTACCACCATTTTAAGGCATAATGGAAGAATTGGAGTCATTTTTTCTCATCTATTTATACGTGCTACAGTATATAGCCATATTTTTTCACATGCGCTACAATATATGGTCATATGAGCGTTTACACATATGCCACGGTATATGATCGCATGGACTTTTTCACACGTGTTACGGTATATGGTCACATAGACATTCCTACTTGTGCCACGTATATAGTCACGTGGGGCAATATCAGCAAATAGAGAATACGTTGGCGATACATAGCGAGGAGTCCAACTTAATATGAGTCTTACCTAACCTGCTCAAATGACAAATGCATTGACGATACTTAACCGGAGGTCCAGCTCAAAGTCGGGTCTTACCTAGCCGCAACGAACAGGGCTCATACCACATTCTGCTTTAGAGGTGGGCGCGAGATGGATTATCCTTATAGTATACTAGTTCATACTTTCGTAAGCTTATTTTTCGCCGCATGTCCAATTTTATTTTCTCTCATAACAATCATGATAAATAAATAAAACCAAAAGTCAAAAAAGTAAAATGACATAACAGTGCAGTTTTAATTTAAAAATATAATCTTTTTTATCTTTTTATTCTATTATTTTAATTTTCTACAATTTTTTCTTTCTTTGAAGGAACACAATCATTTCTTCTCATTATCTATGCAAATCCACCTTCATCTCTACCCCCACCCATCGTCCCCATCAACTACATACAAAACTCTTTTGAACAAATTATAAAAAATTATTGATTACTTTTTAATCATTTTGCTGTACTGTCTCGCTGTATTTATAAAAAATAGAGATTTTTCATTGCAATTTATGATTATCTCATTTTAAGTTTGTATCAATTATACCATACAACCACTATATTGTAGCTCCATCCTTTAAAATATTTCAGTTAGAAACAAAATGTATTTGAAGGGAGAACTAACACATCTTTTAAAGCTTGTGATCTTATTACTAATATAAGAGGTTTGAAAAAAAAATACTTGTATATTCTCTAAATTGTTAATTGACCAGCCATTCAAACTCGATCTGAATAATTAGAATGCACTTCCTCCACAAAGAGGAAAACTTGCAAGCCTTCACTTCCTGATGAGGTAGTGTTAGATTATCTTTCAAATTAAAGTTTCAATAAATTTTTAATTAAATATCAGTTAATTTTTAGTTAGATACTAAAAATAATAAAATATCCTTAATATTTTAACTTTACTTTTGATTATTTATTATCCAAATTTTAATTCAAGTGTACCAAATCTGAAGAAATGTGTTAATTGCACTAACTTGAAATCATTACGAGGCACAATACTATCTTCTTTTTTATTGTTTAATGGTATATTTTAGAATTATTGGTATTTTAGAATTTTATATTAGATAATAATATTTTCGTCCCTTAAATTTTAATGAAACAACAAATTAATCATAAAAAAATTAATTAAATACAAAATGTTCGTAATAGTAGTGTACATGTTGCTAATTTTTTGCAGCATTAGAAGTGTGTAATCCTATTTTTAAAATTAAATTAACAGAGTTAAGGATATTTTTATAGTTGTATATATTAGTGTTAGTTAACATTAACATCAAGGGGAGATATGTGATACAATCACAATAAATTCTATTCATGTGATACTTTTTGATACCTCAAGGGAGGTATGTGATAATACTCCAATATTAAAAATATTAAATTATCTTAATATTTTAACTTTTCTTTTGATTATTTATTATCCAAATTTTAATTCAAGTGTACCAAATATGGAGAAATGTGTTAATTGCACTAACTTGAAATCACTACGAAGCACAATACTATCTTTTTTTTATTGTTTAATGGTATATTTTAGAATTATTGGTATTTTAGAATTTTATATTAGATAATAACATTTTCGTCCCTAAATTTTAACGAAACAACAAATTAATCATAAAAGAAATAAATTTCACAGAAAGAGAAAAGGCAGCTTTTGTCATTGAAGAAGAGAAGAAAAGAAAAAACTGCACCATCAGCAGCAGCAATTTGCTTTCTTCTTTTTGTACACATGAAGATTGGAAAATTCTACCGATAGAAAATTTAAAAAAATAATTAGAAGGGGATGTTGAATTGATAATTTAATTCATCCAACATCACAAATGCTATTGCATTACATTGAACTGCATCTTCTGACGACATAAACAAACAAAAGAACTGGCAGCCTGCATTTTCTTGCTGGATTTCTTCTTTCTCGTAGTGGCTCAGTTTGTATTTCAAGATTTTCTTAGAGATGACGTGAAAGTTGATTTATCACTGTCACATCATCAAATGTATTAATTTGATATAAACAAAAAGATATTTGTTTCTACTTGATCTACTACTCCGAATCACTATCCATGCTCTCCATTCCTTTCAGCCCTCTTCGCTTTTGCTGTTTATACAAGAGTCCATGAAATCAATTAAACTTACAATCAAAAAAGCAAAAAAGAAAACTACTAATTCATCATCTATTTGGTATATATCACTTTTAATATCTCAATTATCCTTTCACAAATTTTACAAGAAAATAACCTAAATCTCGAGTAACCCAAATCCCGAAAGATTTTACTAGTTAAACAAACCAACACCACTTAACTAAATATCATGTATGAAGGCAGCAAGTAAAGGTAAGAAAAATTACAGCTGAGAAACAGGAAATTTTACCTTCTTAACACTTTTCTTCTCTCTAACCTCGTACCGGCTCTTAGTTAAATCAGATAACCACATCCCCGGAAAACAATACTGCCAAAAAATAAAAAATTATTATCAGATTATTCATAAACATTTAATATTAGGTAACAAGTATATGAGTAAAGTAAAAAAACAAAAGGAAAAGGAAAGAAAGCAGATGCTTAATTCTTGAATATTTTCTATTCTTCTGTTGTGTGCTTTAGTGGGTACCTGGAGAGCTCTATCAATATTCTTGGCTCTTTTCTTGGGCCTATGCGGGAGTTTTGTGCCTTTCATTGCTAGAAAATCATCTTCTTTTTCCTTTCGTGACAAAGAAATATAAATCTTTGGCCATTCTATTACTTCTACAACATTAATCTTTTCACCTCCAATTATGGAACCTGTGTTAGTAGTTGCCCCGGCTTCTTGCACTGATTGAACTGAAGCAGAATCATGATTTGTGTTAGCAGCAGCCAACCCATTTGCTTTCTCATCTTTTCTTGACAAAGAACCAGACACTCTCTTTTCGATTTTGTCTGGAGATGTAGGTGAAGATCCTTTGCCTACCATAGATCTAGAAGCAGCTCGAGTATTACTGCAACCAAGGTTTCTCGATGGTGACCCATTTCCAGCCCCAGAGCGATCTTCTAAATTCCTGGTCATAATAGACACAAATATATATAACAGACAATAGATAATGTTTGGATTTATTGCAGCAGAGGTGTGTCTTTAGTCTTTCAAGTTTAAAGCCTAAATGAAGTTTTAGAGAAAACTGAATTTTAACATAATTTAATACCTATTTCCAAAACCAATAAAAAAAACAACCGTGAAGAAGAAAATGGCATCAATTTTTCAGAAAACAACTGTTACAGATTCCAATTGAGAAACAAAAAGATAAAAGTAAAAAAGAAAGAAATTTCAAACAGATGGCATCAGTTTCAAGATGTGGACAAAAGCATTAATCAAAGACACAGAAAAATGATCTCTACTAAAAAATATAATACTCTTAAGGACCCCATCAAAACCAAAACAAGCCAAGAAGAAAGGGAATGGAGGGGCTGAGGCTGAGATAGATTTGTTCTTGGATACCCAAAGAAGGCAAGAAAGTTGAGATATCCATCTTTTGAAGGGTATAAAAGTAAACTTACAAAAAAAGTTAAAGTCTTCAACTGGGTCATTGAATAGAAGAAGAGCAAGCTAGCAATAACCATGGGGTTTAGAACATTAGATCCACTACCAAATTGACCAAATTCTTTCCCAACAATAAATTCAAAATAAATAGATAATCCACAAAATTGGAATCACGAGAAAGAAAAATCATAGATGAAGTAAAAAAAAAAAGGAAATTAGGTACCTTATGTTAATGAATCCATAGGATTCTTTGTTTCTAAGATTTGAAGGTCTAGTGCTGCTAGAACAACCGTTGACAGGCTGAGGAGGTGGCGGTGGTGGTGGAGGCATAGGTGGAGTGGAGAGCTTGTCCATCAAGCTAGATCCTCTTCTTTGAATCTTACTAGCATGTTGGTGTCTCCCTTGAATTGAAGATGAAGAAGATGAATCATCAGTCAATGAGCGGATCTCTGTTCTAGACAGTCTTGCTCTCTTCTTCTGCCCCCATTGCAGCAGCACATCGCCTCCTCGGTTCGGACTTATATCAACTCGGCTGCTGCTACTGCTGCAACTGTTGTGGTTGTTGTTGTTGGTGGGGGTGGTGTTGGTGTTGGTGTTGGTGTTTTCTGAGAGTAAAGGAGAAGTAGGGACGCCGCCACTGGTATTATTGTGATGGGTTTCATGGGTTTTTGATGGGGATCTGAATCTGAAACCTTTTGTTCCTTCAAAACTGGAATCAAATCCTCCATTATTAGTGATTGGTTTTCCAGTTTCACCATCTCCTTTGCATGTTGTCCTCAAGCTGGGTTTTTTTCCATTGCTGAAAGGAGGGTAATCAGGGCTTACTCTGTGATATCTGCAAACCGAACCAAGAATTAGATTCACCATTATTATCAAAAACTGAAATTAACAAATCATACAAATCAAGATCTGGTAATCAGAAAATCAAACTACAAAGCAATCATCAAGCAAGAAACAGAATCAGCAACCACTAAATGCAGAAGCTCAGTCCTAAAAGACCCAAAGAAACCAGAGAAGAGATAGAAGAAAGTTACAACACAACCACCATATCCAAATCTCATTAGAACAACAACAGGATCTGCTAAATACAGAAGAAAAGAGAAAAACAAGCTGATCCCAGAACAGAAGATCTAAAGGTTTATGAATTGTTCAACGCAGAGCACACACCTCATCATTATACTGGAACCAAAATGGTAGTAATTAAAACGACGGTCAATTTGAAACGGTGCCGTATATCATTCTTGTTGGGGAAGCAAAGTTAGGTTGTTTATGAAGAAGAAGAAACGTTGAGAAGAAGGAGAAGAAGTAGAAACAATGGCGGAAGCCAGGAATGTTGTTGAGGCAGGCGAAGCCAAATAACACAACATATAAATATAAACATATAAATGGGAAACTAACATTTTAGTCCCTAAACATTTGTAACATAACATATTAATATATTATTTTACTAAGTTTAACATTTTAATCCCTAACTGTAGAATTATAAATTGTGCCATGTCTTTTTAGTCGCCCCAAAAATTTAAATTCATTCGTGTTTTTTTTTTTTTTTGTGTTATTCTTAAATAGTTAGCTGACGACTCATAAATTTATTAAATTTGTATTTATATTTGTGTTAAATTATGGGTTTTCATCAATTTATTAAATTTGTATTTATATTCATGTTAAATTATGGTTATGGTTTTAATTTTTATTAATTAAAATTATTATAATATCACTTAATTTGATTTATAAATAATTATTAGTTTAGAATACATTTACTATAATTTTTTAAAATAAATATTTTATTATAAAACTTCTATAAATAGAGTTTTTAAAAAAAAATTATTAATTTGATTGTTATAAATAATTTTTTAAAAAAATTTGAGGAATTATTTTAAGAAGAATTTTCATATATCTCTCTCAAGGTTTGCTAAAAATACAATTAGATAAAAAAAATTTATTAATTCACAGCTACCACCCCTCTGACATAACAATAAATACCTTTTTCATCCACCATAAGCAATGTCATTTTTATGGTGACAACATTGACACAATAGTCAACTTCAAAATCAAACACTTAACGCATAACTTGGTTTCACAATTTTAACTCTATCACTTAGCAACAACATAGTAAAGCTTGAAACCAGTTGTCTAAAGTTAATAATTTCAACTTAAAATAACAAATCGGCTCTTAAAATCAATGAAGTTAGAGGATAGTGAGATAGAGAAATAGGTATGTGGAAGGAGTTTTTCGTGCTAATTTGAGTTAGTGTGAGCCTATTGACTATGTAAAGTTAGGGATTGTAGAGGCAGTCATATATATGATGTTGAGGCTAATTTTCGCGCCAATGAAACTAATTATAGTTAAGTTTCTCTGTAAAATACAAGTACGAAGAAAATAAAGCTTATTGGTGAGGTTTTGGGTTTATCAAAAATGGAAGAAGGGTGTATCCAATAATAGTTACGTACGATTTGAAGTCTTATGACATTTTTAAGCTTCAAACAGATGTTGATTATTTGCGGTTTATCTTTAATCAAACATATTTGCTGGTAATTGAAACTCTTTGGCCTTAATCAAACATAAACCCAAGTTCTGAAAATTGAAAATTTTTTGTTGGGTTGATGTATGTAGTTTTTGGGTGTTTTTGTCAGTTGTCTTGGATGTTTTGACATGTTTATTTTCTGATAGCTTGATTTTTGGAGGTATAACTACGTATGTATTGGATGTTTGGCCTATCCACGATATTTATTTAAGTTTTGTTAGCTTATTTTCATTTTTGAATGGCAAAAACCTGTTGGGCCATAACTTGTTCATAAATATAATTTTAAGCATGTCGTTTGCTGTAATTATGATAATTACATGCTTAGCGTATTGTCATTTGTCTAAGGCAATAAGTTGAATTACATTGATAATCTGTCTTTTAAACATATCTATTTTGCATGTTCGGTGTTATTTTTAGCATGATATGTGCAATAGCTAATCTTGTACTGTTTTTTGTTGTCTTTTTTGGCAAAAAGAATTGTCTTGGATTGCTATTTGTATTGGAAAGTTTTGGTTGTGATTATGATAGTTTTGATAGAATGTTCTATGTAGTGTTAATAGTCTAAGGCAATGTGTTGTAGATTTTTGATATTAAATGCAAGTGCACGTTATCGTTAACAACTAATATATGATAAGTCAAGTATCGTTTTCACAAGAATTGATTAAATTATTAATTAATGAAGATAATTAATCCGAAATTTATTTGAAAAATTCAATTAATATATTTTGATTAACAAGAAATTACAAAAATTTAAATTTAAGTAACAAAACGAAATTATGAATTTCAATTGATTAAAACACTAAGGTAGTAGACTTTACTATAGCTAATTGAACTCAATTTCTAGAATTGTATTGTTTCAATTTGTTACCAATATTGACTAAAAATTATCCTAATTTATTTGATACACTTTCTCAAGATTTACCAAAAATATTTACACATATTAATTCACTATATCTTTATGTGAATTTAAATATATAAAAGTTCATTAAATTCATTAAACACAATGATAATTATCTTACTTCTGTATGAATCATAATAGTATATCTCTATCTAACATGTAATTTATTTTGTTCATTACATAATCAAAACACACAAATCACTTCTCAGATCAATATAGTTAACACATTATTCAAATATTCAAAAGTATTAAGCACAATAATAAACACTCAATATTAAACAATAAATCATAAACAACACAAATTCTAGAAATTGATGTTCTTTGCGAGGTTACATCTTTACCCTAGTTAAGAAAAATTAGTTCATAATGGAATTACTACACACCATAATCAAATTGAAAATCATAATGAAAAATTCAGAAAGAAAAATAAAAAGTTGAGGAAGAAAACTTTATGTAGATCAAGGACTTCAATCTGCAACAAGCTTCAAAATGTCTTCCTTTTCCTTCTCTTCTTTCTTCAAGCTTCCAAAATCCCCTCAAAATGATGAAGAAAACCCTCTCTTTTTATTCTTGTCGTGCCCCCCCTTCATTTGCCCATTTAGTCTTTAAAAATACTCTAAATTTACTCCCCATTGTTAAGGAAAAGCTATCTCCCACTTGTCTATATTCAAACCGAATTTTAGTCAACTAATACTTGACTTTTTGCTTTCTTCTATGAAAGGTGGCTCTATTATCATTATGTCTAGTTTTAAAATTATTTTGAATTACTCAAATACGATTTTTGAGTATAAAGATACACTAAAAAATATTGACTATGTTCATTACAAACGGGCCTTGTTGATTTCTTTCCAGTTTTTGGGCTTTTTGGGTTTTTCTCTTACAAAAATGAAAAACCAAGCTCAAAGTAATGATATAAACAAACTAAATAAGAAAAACTCAAATAATTAACATAAAATAAATATAAATTAACATAAAATTAAGAGTGAAAGTATAATAAATTTTGTATAAAAATTAAGCACATTACAATAATTTATTTGTTTGCTAATTTATTTTGTGTAAAATAAGTATTTTTTTGCATATTTGATGGTATTGTCAACATGCACTTTGGAATTACTAGGCATGTATTGTGTATATTTTGTGCCCTCTTTGGTAATTATCTTGGATGCTATTTGTATCGTGAAGTTTTTGGCTATGTTGTGATAGTTGTGCTACAATGTTCAATATATTGTGCATACTCTTAACTTGTAAGTTGTATTGTTGCTAACCTTTAGGTTTGAATAGTTGAACTACTCTATTGTGCTAAGCGTTGTGCATGTTAGATGTAATTTGCAATATGTTATTATAACAAGTTTAATATATTATTACAGGTTTGAATTTTGAGTATCTAAAGCAAATTCATTTTACAATATATTATTATTGTATGTATGTTATGTTGTGCTGCTGCTATTATGTTGTTTGGCCATGATTTATGTGTTGGATGCTGGTTTCAAAATCTTATTTGAAATATATTTAGTACTATAGATACCATTTTTAACAAGTTGTATTTGCATGATTGTTATGGTAGAAGATTCAATATTTTGTTTGTTAATGTTGTGTATTCTGAACTAATGTGTTGGTAATTTTTCTACATAATTTTAGAATTTTAGTTAATATATTTTAGTACATTATGAATATGATTTTTAATAGGTTGTGTCTGTGTAGTTGTTATGGTAGAAGAATAAAAAATTTGTATGCTTATGTTCTTTATTCTAAACTAATGTGTTGGTAATTTTTATGCATAATAAGAAATGTGTCCATTTATTATGACATTGGTGGCACTCTCTATAATGTCATCAGGGTTTACCCCGAGTTTTACACACTCAACAACCTATGGTAATGTTAGCAAAGTCTATAAGGGCAAAACCTATGTGAATGGGACTGTGTGCTATTTGAGGCTGAGAGCCTAGTTGGGAAGACCAGGTTTCCAGTGAAAATAAATGCTTATTTGCAATCAGTATTCCAAGATGCAAACAAAAGAGGTCTTGGCTATATGAAGTTTTTTCTCAAGCAAGTTCAATCTAGTCACCCCCACTTAAGCAACTTATTCAGAATCATTTTGTTATAGGTATTACCAATGAGAGAGAGTGTAATTAGGATAAGACAGATAAAGTTGATGAACAAGAAAGAAATTTTAGCAAACCAATAAGGTTCAATTGACAAAAAAATTGAACTAAAGTTAGCTGATGAAGTTTTTTATAGAGAGTCGGTAATGAAGATCAAAGCAAACAATTTATGGAATCTGACAAACATAAATCCCATTGATAATGAGAATGGAGACACTATTTTAGTACTTGTGGTAGAAACAGACCATGAAATAGAAGATTACGAATCATCAGATGACGGTGATGTGCAATCGAAAAACTCAAATGCAAAGGACAGAGCAAACAAAAAGTACAACAAAAACAATGGAGTATTTAAGTCTTGTATAGATGAAAATAGAAAGATGACAGTACAAGTAAGGCATAGATTTGATGATATGCACTAGTTCAGGAAAGTTCTGAAGATGTTTGCTATTAAGTAAGAGTTCAAGCTGAAGAAGGTGAAAAAAAGAAGATAAGGTCAACTGCAAGTGTGTTTAGAGCAAGTGCAAGTGGAGAATTCATGCAAGCCCTATATGGGACAAGCTATTATTCCAAATCAAGACATTAAATCCTGAACACACTTGTCCTAGAGTTGTAGACAACTATAAGGCAACATCAGATTAGATTACTGATAAGTTTTTGCACCTCTTCAAGGCAATTCCTAATATGAGTATATTAATTCTTGCTGATGAGTTTGATGAGGCTATATAAGGTGGAATCATACAATGAGGCTGTATAGGGCAAAAGCCAAAGCATTAGAGTTACTGGATGTTGATCACAAGTCTTCTTATTTTAAGTTATCAAGATATATGGCTACAATAATTAGAGCTAACCCAAGCAATGTAGTAGACCTTTAGTATGAGTGAGTTAGAAACCTTTCAGACCAAATTTCAAGAAATAGTTTATTAGCTTCGATGCATAAAGGAGATGGTTTTTTAAGGGCTGTAGACAGTTTATTAGGGTTGATGGTTGCTACTCAAGGGCTCATATAAAGGATTTTTTTCTAGTTGTAGTGACCATTGATGTAAATTATGGTGTTTACCCATTAGTATTGGTAGTTGCTAATATTGAAAATTCATATCTGGCAACATTTTCATCCAGAGGTTGTTACCAATAGTTTGGTAGCAATCAAGGCAAAGGTTTATGCTTTATGAGTGACAAATAAAAGGGAGTTTTATTTGTCTTGGAGTAGTATTTCCTAATAATTGAGAAACAGTTCTTCTGTAGGCATATTTATTCAAATTTCAAGGCTAAGTAATCGAGTGAATTATTAACGAAAAAGTTTTGGGTTGCATGTAGGGTTGGAAATATTAAGGAGTTCAATGCAATCGTGGAGGAAATAAAGCACATAACAGAAGTTTGTCACAAATATCTTATAGACATCCTACTTGGGAACTATGCCAAGCATGCCTTTATGGCTAGGACAAAGTGTGCTCACGTAAAAAACAACATGGTGAGAGCTTCAATAATTAGATAAATCAATATGAAAGGCTGCCAATTACCAAAATGTTTGAGGAGATAAGAAGAAAAATCACAAGGTTCATTCACCAAAGGTACACTAGTACACTAAAATAGGATAGGAATTTGTCCCCCTTAATGAAGAAAAAATTGGTTAAAGTTAGATAAGATCTCGAGAGTTATATGTAGTGTTTGGAAAAGATTTGAGCTTTGAGGTTATGTTTGAAAATATTAAAGTTAGTGTAGTTGATTGGGGAAAAAAAAAGAATGTAATTGTGGTAATTGGCAAGTTTCAAGCTTACTTTGCAAGCATGCTATGTGTTGTATTGATGCCATTACAGCTGATATTGAGGACTTCATTGATCCATTTCTGAAAAATGAAGAATTCCCTCAATACATACAATGAATAACTAAGCCCAATTCCAGATGAAATATGTGGCTCCCTATAGCTCGCAATAATGTACAACCATCTAAGTGAAAAAGACAACTTGGTAAGCCTAAATTGACTAAGGAAAAGGCTCTTATAAGCCCCAACAAATGAAGAGAAGCTACGGTGTTAGGTATACTATATTTAGTCAATGGGATCACAATAGAAGAACGTGTAAAGTTTGTAAGCATTGCTACCTGTACATGCTAAGAAGTTCTATAGAAGCTTACCCTTTATTTTCTTTAATATAATATTGGCTAGAATTTGGGTACCTATAAAATCTATGTTATAATTTTTTTTCGTTGCTTGGTTCTTGTAGTCAGTGTTCCAAGTAGATTTTCATATTTCATTTCATGAATCAATTTCATAACACGTTACATTGTTTATATCATAACCTTATTTGAGCACATTAAAATATTATAATAGCTTAGCTTAGAAACCATGCACAATGCAACATTTGTAAAATGTTGGCAACCAATCACCATGCAACTTCTTATATATGCATTGCATTCTCTTCACCAGTGCATTTAGCTCATCTGTTAGCATCTTCAATTCATTTAACATGTCATTTATTGTATTTTCAGCATTCGCTTTATTCTTATCTAACATAAAGAGTGCACCATCACTGAAATCATTTTTTGAAGGATATCAAAATCTGAAATATGAGCATTCATCATACGTAAAACAATAAAATAGTTTGTTAGGGTTGTCTCTTGATTAAGAAATCTTCACTGTAGCCTTCTTGTTGCATATGCACATCTTGTTCTCGAATCTAATCTTGTTGCCATTAACTTCCTTTCTCCGTTACTCCTTTCTTATTTTACCTTTGTTTGAGCTTGATATTGAGCATGAAAAGGCCATGAATGACAGACTTGATATGGATGCTAGTGAGTGATCTATAGAGTCTTTGTATAGTTGTTGATGATTAATGAATGAGTCTTTGGGTAGGTACCTTTTTTGGCAAAAGCTTGATTGAATAACCTTGCAATGTCCTTGCAATAGCTTTCATTTTTTGTTGTAATAAACTTGCTTGCTAATGTTGAAGGGACAATAGTACTGATTTGAGAAACACAGATGTGCAGGTCTAAATTATTTGGCATAATATATATAGGTGAACGAAATGGTCATTGCAATTGCAACAGTAATATGTATTATTTGAATATTTTTCTCTATTGCCAACTTTAAATATATGTTGTTGATAGTGAGGCAGTAATGGCAATTTTTTTGTTGAGTTAGGGTTGGGGTAAAATAGATATTTTACCAAAAAAGTAAAGATAATGGATAGAAAAAGTATTTGTTGTTATGTCAGAGAGGTAATAACTATGAATTAATGGATTCTTTTTATTTAGTAGTGGTTTTGGCAAACCTTAGGGAAGGTATATATAAATTTTTGTTATTTTAATAAACAAATTTTTAATATTTTATTTTAAAGAAATAATTTAAAATTTTTAAAATAAAATAAGGGAGTTTTTCGACAATTTTGTGTTTTAAAAAAATTGGAGAAGTTTTACTGCTAAAAGTTCAAATCTTAAGCTTTTTCCAATAGAAAGAAAAATAATTTTTTTAATTTCTAAAAATATTTCTCTAATATCAACCAAATGACATTAAAAAAAGCTTTTTTGACTATTAAAAATGTCAAATCAAATGAGTACTTAATACTATTGATCTATTTTAATTTTTAAATTATCTTAGAAGTTTCAATTAGTTCTTCATATTTTTGTGTCTATTTGTACGTCAATTTTTTGAATTTTTATACTTTAAAATGTGAGTTTGATATGAATTATTTTTGCATCTTATATTATCAATCCTTATTTTTTATTATTTTATATTAAATCGATATTGTTTCTTGTTGATGAAGCATATTTTACATCTTTTCTAACACCACGTTCAAACTTCAAAGGAAGGTTAAAAGAAAAGGAATATAAAATAGATATTTTCAAATATCTCCCTTAAAGTATTTAAAACTATTACTTTGGGATAATATTTAGATAAATGCTCACTTACCTTCCCTATAGTTAGGGATAAGAATAGGGTGGGTTCAGAGCAAGTTTTGTCCTCCTCGATCCCATCTCATTTGGGAAGTGTTTGTCCTTGAACCCACCTCGCCCCTGTTTAAAATGAAATAGGATCAGGGCTAACCTATCTCGCTTTTAATTAGATAAAACTTGTCCACAACCCAACCTTGTTTGACCCCATTTGACTAATCTTACTTTTAGACTATTGATTTAATTTTTTCTCTTTTAAACCAAATATAATAATTTTAAACATCATTAATTCTTTATTTATCAACAAATTCATTCTTATCAATTTTTTTTAAAAGTAATCAAATAAATCCAAAAATTAAAAATATAAAATATGTAAATTCTTCTTCAGTGATACACATTGTAAAATAATTCATATTTTTCCTATTCTAATTCAATTATATTTTGTTTTCCCCTTTTCAATTAATCATATGTTGATCTCCTTCTCTTCAATTAATTAACCATATAAGCAAATGAAAACAATAGAAAAATAGCTAACCTTTACTTTAATAATTTAATATGAATATAATCAAATCAATAAAAAGAAAAATAAATCAAGAAACACTCACAAACTTTTTAAAAATATTTTCAATTTTTTACAATAATGTAAAACCCATAAGTTTTTAACTTTTCAACATTCCAAAATAAAAAATACAATTAATTTAAATTTTTCACAACTTCATCAACTTTCTTCATCATCCTTCAAAAACAAAAAGAAAAAAGTCAAAAACCATATTAAGATCATATTAAAAAACAATTCTTGAAAGTTAATTATTATAAATAATCTTTACCTCTTCAAAATCTTCAACATCCTCTTGCATGAATGTGCTTATGGTATCTTTAACGGACATTAAAATGGGTCTCTCATCTACATTTAAAAAATATAAAAAAATAATAATAATTAAAATAAATTAATGAAAACACTAAAAATAATAAATATGAATGTAAAAAATTATATATCTTTACATAACCAACTATGAGTACACATCAAAACTTCCACTGTTTCAATATATAGCTTATTACGATGTTGGATTACAACTTTACCTACTACACTAAAAGCCGACTCAAAAGCTTCCACTGTTTTAGAATATAGCTTATTACAATGTTGGCTTACAACTTTACCTACTGCACTAAAAGCCAACTTAAAAGCAATTGTGGACACCGAAATTACTAATATGTCTTGAACAACTTAGACAACAAAATATTTATATTGATTCGCCTTCACCAACCCAAAATGTCAAAAGATTCGTGATTAGACAATACCCCATCTTCCAAATATGATTCAAACTCAATCTTTTTATGTACATTCATACTGGTATTTACAAAATTTTAAACTTTATTTTACATGCAACTTGTTTCTCAGAAAAAAAGCAATAAAGAATGAGTTAAACCACTTATAGGAAAATTGGAAGTACTTTCACATGACCAAATTTCATTTCATAATCTTTGATCAAATCTCGACAAGATTACAAACTTTCTCAAGATGACATAAAGAAATATCGAGATACAATTGAGAAAAATAAAACTCTAACAATCTCATTTTGTACCTTAGATCAAATATAACTGTCAACGCCAAAATTTCATAAACATTTTTTCAATATTTATCTAATTTCTCCAACATCCCTTTTGCAATCTCTTTAATTTTTTTCAAAAAGAGATGCATGCCACTCCTCTAATGATAATTTAATCTTACAAATATGCTCCAAAAATAAATTAGCAGTTGGACATGCAGTCACAGAAAATAATTATGTAACTTCGTAGAACAATTTCAAATCAATTGTCAAAACTTCAGCCAACTCTCACTCTTCCTCATTAGGCAAACTCCTATATTGTGACTCAAGCAACCTCAATATAGAAAATACAATCCCATACTCCAATGCAATAGAAATCATTAGATAAGTAGAGTTCCATCTAATTGCACAATAAGCACCAACTACTTAGTACATGAGGTTTTTAATTTGCGAGCAACTTCTTCAAACCTTTCTCTTCTTTTGGTTGTTACTGTCCAATATGTAACTCTATAATGAATTTTACTAACTGTGTTACCAATAACTGACATTCTATCTCTAACAATTAAATTCAGAATATGAGAAGTACATCAAATATGAAATAACAACCCACCCAAAAGTAAATCACATTTATCCAACTTCTCAAATAATAATTGAATCATATGATCATTACTAGAACAATTATTAACAATTAAAATGATTACCTTATAATCCACATTGAGATCCACCAAAGCATTGAACAAAGCATTGTACATTACATTTGTCGTGTCGGAACATTTGATATACATAAACCTATATTTATAAAAACATTCAATTTAATTAAAATTATTGTGAAAAAATAGTTAAATACATCATATTTCTACATGTATATAAAAAGTAACTACCTTAAGACTTTTCCATGTAATATCTAAGAATCATCAATAAAGTATCCAAGTAATAGCCATATACCTCATTGTTTGTAACCCACATATCCACATGTCCGTTATGAAAGCAATTCTATTCTTACTATGCTAACAAAAACTCAAGTGCATTGAATAAATTAACAATAAGTCATTGTTTTACAATTGAGATTTACCAAATATCTTAATAGATTATTTTAAAATATGACTATTTCAAAATCTATGATACAGTTGATTATTTGGGAATGCAATGTAATCCCAAAGGCACCCAAAGTCATTTTAATAATTTAAAATATTTAATATCTGATTGATAAATCAAAATAAAAATAAAATATATATATGCTATAAAACAATTAAACAAAAATAAAAAAATTGGAAAAAGAACTACTGGGTCCTTAAAATATGGTCTGATACACATTTTAATCCCAATAATTTGAAAATTATCCATTTAATTTATAATCTATTAAATAAGTTGTGCTTAGAACAAACATTAGTTTCCTTTCTCACTCATTTCTTAAAGTTTACCATGTCAACATGTAGATATATTAAAAAATTTGGATTACAATGATGTCAATAATAACTTATTTTGAACATGTCACTGATGTTCAATATATAATTTTCAAACTACTAAATTAAAATATATATTTGTCAATACTTTAGGCACTCAACAGTCTTCTTTCTTCTTTCTTTTCTTTTATATTTTTCTAGCTCTTGATTTATAGATCATTATTTTCTTAATCCTTTTAATAAGATATAGTGAAACTTTAAAAGTCATTTTCAAGTGATTACTATTAAAGGATTGTTTGCCAATAATTTTTTTGAAATATTATATATTACAAATTTACTAGTATTTAACCAAAAATCTATTGGTATCTAACTAGAGATTTATTGAAACTCTACTAAAAAATGACCTGCAGTTATAGTACACTAACTGACTGCCTTCATTGTAAAAAGAGTATTCTACCTAGACATTCAAATGTAACTTGAGATTCATGCATTTTTTTATTTATTATCAACTCATGCTAAATAAGTCATAATTCTATTGTTTTAACTATTTATTTTTCTTTTAAATCTACTAATCCAAATGTAACTTGAGATTCATGAATTTTATTTATTTATTTATTATTATTATATTATTACTCTAAATTTATTTATTTATTCTTATGATTTATTTTTTGTTTTTGTTGAATAATAAAAAAATAATGACTACTATCATTTGAAATAACAAAAAACTATTTTTTATTTTTTTATTTTTTTATTATTATTATTATTATTATTTTCATAAATTTAATATTTATTACTTTTCATTCTTCAACCAAAAAAAAAACTCAAAAGAATAAATATAAAAATAAAAAATTCATTAATCTTAAGTGACATTTGGGTTAATAGGTTGAGAGTTTAAGAGAAAAAAGTGAATAGTTAAAAGAATGGTATAGTTAAGATTTTATGAATATTTGTTGATGAGGTTATTTTGGTTATTTAATGTTCTTTTAATGGTTAATGCACAATCAAGTGGATAGAAATGTTATAGTAAGGGAAGTTCCTTAAATTTTCACAAACTTTCTCTCTATCTATAATTGTCACAAACTTCAATAGAGCTATGTGAAAATACCCATTTTCTTATCTCGATTCATATATTATACAAGTGTTTCTACTTCAAAAAATAAAAGTTCTTTCAAAATTAAATACTAGAGGTGCTTTATAGGGAAAATATATATATATATATATATATATATATATATATATGTTTTTTTTTTAATGAACACCTCTAGTACTAGTGGCTATTACTTGGTATTGGTACCAAAATTCTCCATCATTATCACGTAAGCTCGACGAAGAGGAAGATCTCAGTCAACACTTAAATTTTGTCAATTATATGAGAAGCACACCAAGGTAGCACCATATTATACTGAGGTTGCTTATTTTCTTCATTTTTCCATTGTGACAACAAATACTTGTACAAGCAAAGCATATCAGTGAGCACTGGTGGTGTTAATAGTGAAACCTCTCCTGACACTCAAGTTAGAACAAGATATACTGAATAACTAATCTTTAAATATTAATAACAATAACAACGATAATTATTTGAGTGCAATTATGAAGAGAAAAAAAAAAAGAGAGAGAGAGAGGGTAAGCTAGTAAAAGAATCCAACACCTTACATAGGGAAAACCCAAGGTTTATATAGGTGATGAAAAATATAAAAAAAAATTCAAAAAAGAGCTCTATCATGTAACCACTGTGCTCATTATGGTCAAATTCAGATACCACCTAATCTTTCCTTCTTATGTGTTCTTGTTGTCTTACTTGTGGAAATAGACTTCCCTTGCTAGCATGTTCCCTTTTTTATTGGTGGCAATTCATTATTGACTTATTTTACAATTTTATATCTTGGGACTTGAATTACTAGGCCACAATAAATGCATTTTAGCTATGGGTTCCAATCCTACTATTTATGGGATTACCGAATCTTTCTGCAACATATTGGGACCCATTATGTAACCCAAACCATTCTTATCCTCTAAGTTTAGGCAAAGCGTCTAAAAGTTTTTCATTACTGTGATGACTCTCCCAATGTTACTATAGCAGATGATTCTCTTAATGGTACTAAGGATAATTGGTCATTCTATATGCATAACGGATTACCCCAATGTTTTATAAAAGATCATTGTCAATGTATTACTATCAATAGATCCCACATGGCCACTAAAGAATGACCATCCAACACTTGGTAGTGTTTTGATAAAACTATTGAGTGTAAATAATAATTATTTTTTATTTTATGTAGAATATCATTTGAATAAAAATTAACATCATTAATATTTGAAGAACTCATTATATATATATATATTATTCTAAAATATAATTTAAACACCTTACTATTCACGTTCTTTTATATAAATTATAAAAATTATAAAAATTTATCAGCTTTTATATTTTACGAACTTATAAATGTTAAAGATAAACTAAATTAAACTTCTTTTGATTGTGTATCTTAAGTTTTCTTTATGCACTTAATATATTATTATTGTTTTTTCCTCTAGCAACGTTTTCTTTAAAAGAAAAAAAGTTTTAAGCTGTTTTTTTTTTTTAATAAGAAATCGATTTTAAATTTTTACATTTGGTTTCTTGTTTGTGATTGTATATTATATAATTTTATATTAGATGGGTGTAAAAAGTAACATTGTTTTATTTATTTATTTTAAATAAAAATTGTGTACTTTTACTCTAGCTAAAAATTATATACTTTATCGAAAATTTTATAATTTTTATAAAATTTATTTAACCTTCTATATGTAGCGAATAAGAACTTATATTTATAAAAGTAATATTATTTTTTTAGAAATTCAACTTCACATTGAAAAAGATAAATTTTAAAAAAAAACTAATTTTTAATATACAATTTTTTTATAAAACAAAGAAATTATTGAAAAAAGAGCTATAAATATATCTCAATATTGACCAATAAAAAAATGGACAATTTTTTACCATCTTAAAAATAACTTCAAAGGATTATAAATACTCCATTTTTATTATTTCTTTATTTAGTACAAAATTCTCAGCAATCTTTTTTATCTTTCATATTTACCTAATAAAGAGCTACTCAATCTATTGAAGAGTTTTTCAATCTAATAAAAAAAGTTTTGCAACAATAAAAAATTTAATAGAGTTATTTAACCTAATAAAAAAATTAGATTAATTAAGAACAAAAGTAAGCTTATTATTTATTTTTATATTAAATTATTAAATACCCTTAATTCTATTATCTTGCCAACGAGCAGTTATATGAAGTTATATGAAAACAACCCTATTTGAATAGGAGCGAAAATTAATTCAATTTGAGATTGAAGAAGGTATATGAAAATAATCCCTATTTGTATAGGAACGAAAATTAATTCAATTCGAGGTTCTTAACATTTAGATTAGTAATTTAATTATGAAATTAAAGATTACTTGTGGAATAAGCAAACAAAAAGCTTTTGGAGCTAGAAGAAAATTATGAATTATTATTGTTCCATATAATTGCCAAATTCTGAATTACTCGGTTAATAAATTAATTAAAATTACATTAAAGTTTTTATATATTAATTAAAAAATAATTAAAATATTTATATATAAGACTGAAGAAATAATATTTTATATGTTATTTTTAGATAATAAACTAAGAAATTAAAGTGTATATATGAACAAACCGTTACTATTTAAAAAACATATCGTATGACGACGTATGTTGTGTAAATATCAAACAGCCCTTGAATTTTCCCTTTTTAACAGTAATCAAGAGATTTCAGGTTTACTTGAACCTACAAGCCCTCTTTTATCAAATTCATTCCTTTACTCGAGATGTACTAAAAAGAAACATATAACTCAAAAAATAATAATTAATAAAATGAACAAAGAAAGAGGTGTAGGTGGAATTTACTTCATATTTATTTAAAGGAATTAACACATAGAGTTTTTATAAACCTATACTTAAATAATAGGTTTAAAAAATTTACCCTTATCTCTCTTAAATTATTAATTAACCATTAAAATTAAAAATATTTTTTAATATTATTATTTTTAATTTATTATATAATTAATTTTTATAAAATATTATATTATTATTCTACGATAATACTATTTTATAATATAAATTAATCTTATTTTATATAATTTAAAAAAATAAATTTATTATTAATATTTAAAATCCTTATAAAAAAATTAATTACCCATATATTCATTTAATTAAATTATATTTTATATATTTTTATTAATTGATGCATATACATATATAACAAATATAATTTTAAATTTATTATTAACTTTAAAAAATTATAATTGTAATAAATAATAATATTAAACATATAATTTTATTTATAAATTAACATAATAATATCATTTTATTTACATATATCTAATAAATTAATGTGACAATATTATATGATTTTTATAAAATTTTTTAAAAATTTTACTTTTATCACTTAAAATTTTGAATGATCAATAAATAATAATCCAATATTTTATAAAATTAATTATCTAATAAGTTAAAAATAATTAAATTGATAAAATGTTCAAAATATCTTTGATACTAATTGTCCTTTAACAGTCAACTAACGATTTAAGATAAATAAGTGTAAATTAATTCACACCTTATCATCTAAGTGTGACTTTAAGTTTTCTAAATTTCAAGAAGGTATATGTTAATTCTCTTATTTATTTATGTGAAAAAGAGAGAGTGAGAAGAGGAGACAAGAGGACAAAAGACAGCTGTTTGCAGCTTGAATTGATCAGCCACAAGCCCACAACATAAAAACCAGAAGAACAAACAAACAAACAAATCCAGTACCACTAATTGCAAGAAGATAACAATCCCCCATTTTGGTAAGGGAGGAGGAGCAGTTGCTTAGCAATGTTCTCATTGTCTTGTGTCGAGTTGTGCCTGTAACTGTAACCATTTCACTTTCAGAATAAATAACCTTTTTGGAGTATTAATCACCTATTATGCATTTACAACACATCTGAAGATCTGTTGTATGCATATGAAAAGATACAAATGAAAAGTTCGAAGTCCAAGCAGAAATCATACATAAGTGTGAATATCGGCTTCTGTTGATTTCTTGTGCGTGTATATCTCAAGACATGAGGCTAGAGCATATGATACTTGTGCTTTAGGAACTATATAACGACCTTGTGAACATGCTCTAGCTTTGTGCGTACCTGAGGTAGTCAGAAGATTTGCATCTTGGTTAATCTACCGGAAGAGCCTTGAAACTGATCGCTTTGGTACTTTGCCTTCAAGTTTTAATCTTCTATATGCTTCTCTGATGTGGCAAGGCCTGATTGGCCCAGAATCATTTCTCTCGGTCATAACCATTCTAGCTGCAAAACAATATTGAACCAGTAAAAACACACAAGACAAGCTATTCAACTTCATAATACGAACTTTCACGTGGTTTAAACCATGTACCGAGTCAGAGCTTCACTACAAGGGTTTGTAGAAAATATATCTGAAAAGTGGTGAACCACTACTATCAAGTACTTTTGCCATAGCCATTTATCATCAAATCTAATTCTCTAGTCACAAGGCATCCATTATCTTATGCTTTTCCTTTTGAAAATGATATTAACATAAAAATCAACAGATTAAAGGTTATAAACACACCTGTTTCAACGAGTTCGCCAACAAACATTTTTGCAATCCCACATACCACAATTGTCATTGGCAAAGAAATTTTCTGACTTCCAGTGATGCTCACTAACAACTGCATTCACACAACAAGACTGTAAGCTAATCTCAATACATGAAAGAGCCAATTCGAAGAGTTTTACATGGAAGAACCATACATCCAAAAGGCTACACAGAAAGTAGTGGGAAAACCTAGACAATAATATCAGCCCAAAGAAATCTTTTGACAACTCGTTCTTGCAGGCTGAAATTTTCAGGCAGGTAGACACTCATACTACAGCCAAGAGGAATTAAATGTAACCCCGCAACCAAAAAAAATTTGTAATTCACCATTTTTATCATTTAACACAAGCACAAAACCAGTACATCATGCTGAATCCAGTTCGAGGGAAGAAAATATACAATAATATAGCTGGGCACCTACCAATCCACGATCTCCAAATGAGAGATTTTGAAAAACGGAAATTTTACAAGAAAAAATAAAAAAAGATGAAAAAACAATATGGTGATCATCTTCAACTCAACAAATACGTGACTGCAAGTAGAAAGAAGGGGAAGAGAGAAGGTCACCATCTTTCAACTCAAAAATTAAGCCATAGAGCAATGTATAACATAGAAAGTATAGAAAAGGGGATGCAACAGAGAGAGCTGAAAAGGAGGCATACCCTTCTCATGTTAGACTTCTGAAGTGCAGATCTCCGAAAGGATTCGTATCTGTTCATCTGATCCTCTGTAAATTGAGATAGAATAGCTCTGAAAAAATAAGCTGGCATGTCAGCAGCAGATAATTTTTAATAAATTATTGTGTTAGTTGATCTAAAGTGAAAGATATTAATGAGCTTTTGATGAGAAAGGCTGTTGTCCATTGTTTCTCAGAAGACATTTCAGGTAATTATATAGCTATTTTCCTTCTTGAAGAAACAAATCATGTTCATTCTGAACTGTGCTGTGATCAGAGAACTCAATCTACTGATCCTATTATATCATCTCCCAATCAAAACCAAACCAAACTATAGCCATTCCATATGAAACAAAACTAGAGAGCAATGATATCTAAATCATATTTAATAAACTAATTAGCCTGTAAAACATGGAGTATGCTTTGAGGAAGGATACTTGTTGAAAAATGAATGACCAAATAAACTTCATGTGACATGTACCAACTAGACTAAAGAACAACCTCATGGTGATGAAACCCAGAGGATACCTGAGGATTCTAAAAAATGAAAAATCAACTGAGCGCACTGAAATTGATCTGATCCAACAGATTAATTGCCCATACAAAAAGCATTAAACCCATCAATATCACTTACACACACTAAAATACATAAATTGCCACAAATTGGAATAACAACCAAGAGTTTGTTTTCTACTTGTTATTTTTAAGAGAGAGAAGCCAATCGTCAACTTCAGTCGGTCAATTGTTACATTGCCCTGCCAACTTCTTCTAGAATGCAAGATATAAACATAAAAAGAATAAAAAATATGCTCAGTGCTGTTAAATTTGAAATCACAAAAGTTAAAGTGTTTAGTAACACTAACTTTACTAAAAACACTCATTTTTCTATTTTGACATTTAGTGACTTCAATTCGATTCAAAGATACCCTACAACAATCAGCTTAGGTGCGAAGTTCCAGCGACCAAAACAATAATATTAAAAGATTAGCATTGGATCCACTGGTGTTAATACAAGTAATCGCAATAAATCAAACAATAAAGTTCAGGACAACACAAAAGGCAACGGAGAAGAATGTTATACTCACTGCATCTTGGCCATCTTAGCAGGGTCAGCACTGGATGGAAACTTGGCAAGGTCAACATCCATGTTCTCTTCCTCTTCCTCATCATCCTCCTCTTTGTTCTTAGCAACCACCGCATTCACATTGGTTCCACCAGAGACCGACATTGGAGTTGACAAATTGTCAAACTCATCTTCTAACTCCCCAGTAGCATTCTGATTCTGACTTTGAGTTTCTAACTCATCAGGGACAACTGGGGAGTTGGGCGGCGATTCCTCCTGCTCCCCTAGCGCAGCCTCAAATGGGTCCTTTGATTGTTTCATCACCTTCCCTACTCTGTAATCTTAAACCCAAATCAATTCACAAAAAAAGAAAAAGAAAACAACCCATTAATCATTTTTAAAATTTTAATTAACAACTTGTATCAATTGGGAACTAAGTAAACAATAGAAATAAGTTTGGTAAATTATCTGAACTCGCGACATCAAACCCACACGGTAGAAATTCAAGTTTAAGTTAAGACTAACCGAAATCACAACCAAACATCAACGAGAATATAAAATGCAGATGATCCAACTTAAGCAATTAATTTGCACTTATTCAATATCCATTCCACATACCAAAATAATGGATCCAAAAGCCCAATTACACAGATAGCTTTTCTCCCATTAAAATCTATAAAACTGGCAGAGCAGATTTCTGTATTCTCTCACAGTCACCTGTTTCACTTGTAACTGAAATTCTTCAGTCTAATCTCTAATGGTTATATATGCATACTTCCCTAAAACCAACACGAACACATAAAATATGTCCAAATCATCTCATTCACCAACATAATCATCTTAAGTCATCATTTGAACATTTAATTAGCAAAAATAGGTTAAGAAAACAAAAAAACGCACAAGTGAACTTACCGTCACCGTCGTCGCTGCCGCTGCTGCCGTTCCCACCGTCGACTGTCGCTGCCTCCGATTGCAATCAACCCCGATCTGTCGCGGAGGCTTCCAGCTTCTTTGATTTCCCAATTTGTTATTTCAATTTATCGATTTAGGGTTTGAGAATTTGGAAAAAAATTTCGAGTTGGGAGATTTTGGGAAATTTAGGGTTTTTCAAAATGAGAAATGGGGTAATTTTTTATGCTGTGTATAAACGCCAGTTGAGGGGATTTCCGCCTTAGATTTTCTCGAATTACCACCCAAGATCCCCTGATTTTATGGCTCACTGTAGTGTTGCTCGTCCTTTTGCTTTGATGGCTCCCGCTTCTGCTAGATGATGATGGTCAATGTTTACAAATGAGAATAGACGTTCCCAGGGTTTGAGATTATGAGTTGTTTGGGGGTAGCGAGTTGTCGCAGAATTAATCTTCGTTCTCCACGAGAATAGCGAATCAAGGTCGCGAAATGGTAATTTTGTTTGCTGTGAGTGAGTCTGAAGGCATGCAGATTTGCTTTCTTTTATTTTTTTTTTGTTGAAGTTCTTCCTTAATTGCTCAGAAGGCACGCAGATTTGCGGCCTCCAAGTTTAATTCCTCCTCATGGTTTCCAACCTTACCGCTGGCTGCTGTTTTTTTTTTTTCAATTGATTATCTTCGATGAAAAAGAGTTGATTGTTGATGTGGAATTGAGTCTTAGCACCCTGATTTTCTATTGCTAGCTGTTGCGCTAGATTAGCTTTATCTACAGCTTACTGCTGTTTTTGCTTATTAATTCTGCAATTTTTTGCTGGTTTGCTGCTGGGAGGACTTAATTTGGTGCTGATTTTTTGGTTAAGTTGCTGCTGTTTGCTGCTATTATTTTGTTGTATAAAAATCTGCAATTTATTGCTATTTTGAATTGCAACTCTACAATTTTTAGAACTAAATTATTGTTTGTATTCAAAACCTACGAATTGTTCTTATATTCTCCCTCTTTTTTATTCTAATAATATATAAGCTTTTTTTATCATTTAAATTAAAAAAATTGCTTCAAAATATTTATCTACAAATTAATTAATCTTTATTTAAGATAATTAATAACATAAAATTTAAATTATTTTATAAATAAGCATTGAATTATCAATTAATTAATTTAATTATTTGATTAATAAGTCAACTCAAAGTCAATAGAGTTATGAGGATAATTTAGTAATTGAGTTAAACATTAACAGATTTTAGTAATAGAAGTAATGTTAGGGGGGGTAACGGGATATTAATAAAAAAGTAAGGAGATGATGGGATATTAGACTTAAAATAAGGGGGCTATCAGGTATTCTCCCATATTATATATATGGTCAATTAAATTCCATAAAGCATGCAAAAGAATGTCATTAATATTCACCAGAATGAGAATATATAAAAGTTGACAAAGAAATGCATATATCCTTGAGATCTCTCAAGTTCAAAACTATTTGAATGTATAAATTAGAATGACTAAGAAAATTTACATTACATAAGAGAAATTAATGTTGCAGAATATTATTACATTTTTTTCCTGAGATTTAAAATTATATCACTTAGATAAAAATTATGAAAAATGTATCACTTACCTCTCTTATAATTATATTTGATCATTAGTTAACTGTTAGATGTAAAGATAAATACGTAAAATATCATTATTTGATATTTATTATTTTGTTTAAAAAAATAATTTTACTTTACTAAATTCTTATTTAATGAAAGAGAATCCAAAAAGAATTTATTTTTTTTCTTTTTTTTAATCAATTTTATTAACTATATGTATCTCTATATTTTATTTAGAGAATATTTATTGAAAAAAATTATAATTTAAATCAAATTTTTAATTTTCTTATCTTTTATTCTATTTTATAGTTATTTTATTTATTTTATATATTTGAATTAATTAACACACACAACAAATCAAAAATAGATATTAAAAAATATATTTTAATAAAAATAAATAATTAAGGGCATTTCAATAAATTTATTACTTGGAGTTAATTAACTAATACCATAGGAGAGGTATGTGATACAATGTTTATTCTTTAGGGGAGGAATATGATAATATTTCTTAATGCTGCCTTGAAAATTGAAAACTGAAATTTAAAAATTAATATGATAAAGCAATTAAACTATTAGTAATTGAAGATTTCAGTTTATTTATTATGCATACAGATAAAGATTATTTGATGGTGTATGGCTGTATACATTATAAGATATGATAAAGCAATTAAACCATTCTAAATAAGATTTCAGATGAAAATAAATATGATAAAGCAATTAAACTATCAGTAATGGATGTATAAATTATAATCTGAAATCTTCAGAAAATTAAACAATGTACACCCAATGTGATAGACAATATCCTCGAAATGGTTCAATCCTTACAACTCTTTTGTATTGTGGTTCAATCCCTGAGGTTTTTCTGTTTGCATTGCTCTCCATTACATCAAGATGTTTGTTTCTATTACTGAAGTAATCATTTCAGGTGTTTTCTGTTTCTCAGGTTCGAGACTGGTATTTGGACTCTTTTCATGACCAAGGTCCTTTCCTGACATGAAGGATACAAGTGATGAGAGGGATTTTATGCAAATCATTAAGGCTATTAAGGTGAGACATAATAATGTGGTCCCAATGATGGCTTTCGGGGTTCAACAGTTGAAGAAAGGAATGGATCCCAAGATTGTTTATGAGGATCTTCATGAGATTCATCAGTTTCTGGATCGGTTTTACATGTCAAGAATTGGATTCGTATGCTTATTGGTTAGTTTTGACTCTCTCTCTTGTTCATGATATGCTTTGGCTAGTCTTGATGGTTATCTTCTTCCTTTAGCTTTGTATTGTGTTCTTGTTTTTGAAGCTGGGTCTTTAGTCCTAACATCTTGTTTGTGCTTCAAATTTGGATGAAATTCAAAGCAACATGTGGAATTGCACAATCCCAACCCTTCTCATTGTATTGGCTACATAGAAACAAAAATGTCTCCGATGGAGGTTGCAAGGAATGCTTGTGAGGATGCACGTTCTAGTTGTTTGTGGGAGTGTGTAAGTGCACCCGACATTAATACCAATGGTGACCCGAATTTTACATTCCCTTTAAGTTCTTTTATCCTCACTTGGATTACCATGTACATTTTAGTTTCACTACAATTTTTATTCGATCCTATTGTCTCTCTGACTTAAAATCCTGTGAGTAACAATTTTGTGATTTATATTGAAAAAAATATCATATCATTACTATTATATATACAAATTTATCGATATAAATTGATATAATAGGACGATATTATATTACTACATGTTCTATATTTTTATAAAAAAAAATTAATTTGAATATTTTTTAGTTGAGGCACCTATGATTTTAGTTTAAAATATTATTTTTTTTAATTATGAAAAAAATTAATAACACATGAATCCTTAAAATTTGGCCCATTAACTTAATTACATGCTAGTAGTTTTAAAAATACTCATAAAAATTTCAAATTATTATAAAAATTATGCCCTTATTTAATAGTAGTTAGCTAAAAAAATAAACAAAAATATCAAATTTATAATTAATTTTATTTATTTATAATATTTATGTAATATTAAATTATTAATATATTATAAAATTTTAAAATTATATTATAATACAATAACATAAATATTGTATTATAACACATTTTATTTATCGATTAGTATTTTTTATAATTTATTATTTTATAATACCTAATTAATATATTGAATTGTTAATCTACCGTAAAATAAATAAAGTTATATTTTAGTTATAATATATCAATTAATATTATGTTATCAATGTGTTATAAAATAATATATATTATTATTTTATATTTTATGTTTACACAGGAATTGAAAATAATTTTTTAGTTAATTATTATTATATAAAGATATAATCGTAATTTTTTATGAATATTATTAAAATTATTATCACTATTTAAGTAATAGTTTAAATTATAAGGACTCACATGTTATTTTTTTTAACAATGTTATACAACTGAAGGAGGAATCAGACTATTTATAAAATAACAAGAAAAAATGGGACATTAGGTTAAATAACAGAGGGAAAACGGAAATTCTCCCTTCTAACTAATAAGTTTGGTCAACTACCTGTTCATAGAAGATGTATGTAAGTTTCTCTAATTTTTCTATTTATTTATAAGTTTGGCAAACCTACACAGAGATATTTGTTAATTCTTTATAGTTTATATTATATTTTTAGAAAATAAAAAAAGTATAAAACTCATATTCTGCTTATTTTCAGAAAATTAAAAAAAAATTAAAAACAGAACGAACAAGCAATTATATATGTTAATCCCTTTTTTTTTCCTTTTGGCTATAAATTATTTTAAATTACTAAAACAAAAAAAAATAAATTAGAAGTGCTATATATTGGATCACAATATTTTATTATAACAATATTTTTCAATTTTATGCGAACAAAATCTAAACCCTAAATTTTATTTATTTGTTTTTATTGAGACTACAGAGATTAGATTTTTTAATACAAAAACGAATCTTTTAATTGGAATAAATTTTCAATTTAAATTACAATAAATTTAATCTAATTAATTCTAGTAGATTCTTAAAGAAAAATATTATACAAAATTAAGAAAAAAAGAAAAAGAAAAGAGTTAGACAAGCTGTAAAATTAATGAGTGAAATAGAGCAAATTTCAAATCATCTAGTCACAATCAGATATAGTCACACCTTCACTATGATAACACAATAATGAACTTCACAAGTACCATCAAATTTAATACTTTACAATACAAACAATATAAGAGAAAAAAAATAAAAAATAAAAAGCACCCAAAAATTCTATATATATATTATAATTTTAATAATAATCCTAATAATAAAAATTAAAACAAAAGTTTATTGTATATGAAAAGTAGTTGGTTGTTGAGCTTGAGCAAGCATTTGAACAACTTCTCTCATGGTTGGTCTCTCCACACTGTGTTCTTGAACACATAACATAGCAACAAAGAAGACTTGCATTGCTTCAATTAGTGGAATATTGTTATAATTATTATTGTTATTGTTGTTACTGCTAATTAGTCTTTGATCAAGAATCTTCATTACTCCTTCTTCTTTGCTTGAGTTGTTGTTTGTTTGCATTTTAGTCCATTGAACTATGTCTAATCCTTCTTCTCCAAAATCACCCACTGGTCTTTTTCCTGTTATCAGTTCTAACAGTACTACTCCAAAACTGTATACATCGCTCTTCTCGTCAACTTTCAATGTATATGCATACTCTGTCGAAAACACAATATCACTATCACATATCATATGCACATAAAACATTGTAAAGAATGAATTTTTTGTATAATATATATATAATATTCTTTAATTTGGTTAGAAGAGGAAAAGGGTAGAGAGAATTTTCAATCTTCCAGGTTAGAAAAAGGGTGAAAACAAAAGAAAAGTGGTTGTGGCTTTGGTGTAGTCTACGTACATATGATACTTTTCTAGGGTTTAGGGAAAGTATTAAAGGTTAGATCCCAATCAGCAATATCCTTGGATTTGGTGAGAGTAAGCTTTGGATTCATATTCATGTAGATATAATAACCTTGGGTTTGGTCAAAAAGTTTACTTGGTGATTGGTTTCAAATATGAAATGATTATTAAAAACGGGTTTAGGGTTTAGGGTTTGGCTAGAGAAAAAGATTGCATCACATTTGTGATTTGTGTGTGTGTGTGTTTAGACGAGTGAAACAGTAAAAGGTAATTCTCTTCTATTAGTAGGATTTATTTTTAGTCTTTTACAGTTTTATTCTTACAGCTTAAAATTAGTTTTAAAGTCAAATCGTCAGAATATTAAACAGAACATGGAAGTATATTCTTTAAGTGTTTGGATTTATGATCATTGTTTTCTATATCAACTCATGATGTATATAAAAGTAGTTAAAATGATCATGTATGGAATCAATGATTCGATGTTTTCTATCTAGGGGAACAGAGCTCATTTTACCCAAAGTCAAAAGTTGTGCTAGAAGTGCTTTTGTGCATAAGCATTCATAATCATGATTATTCCAGCTAAAAGCTATAGAGTTTGGATTAAATTTTGGGATTGTGATAAAGATAATTGCTTCAAATTATGTAGGGAAAGAAGTGTACCTGGAGCAATATAGCCATAAGAACCAGCAATGGCAGACATGCACTCTGATGTTCCAGTGTCTTGCAAGAACTTAGCTAGCCCAAAATCTGCTACATGAGCTTCAAAATCTGAGTTCAGTAGGATGTTATTTGACTTAACATCTCTATGAATTATGAGAGGCGAACAATCATGGTGTAGATAACACAATCCTTTTGCAGCTTCAATGGCTATTTTTAACCTTGTTTCCCACTTGAGATAGCCTCCTCTCTTCCCATGAAGCACTTCTCCCAAGCTTCCATTTGGCATGTATTCATAAACAAGTAAATTTGTCTCTTTGTTGGAACAAAATGCCATCAATCTCACTATATTCCTGTGTCTAATCTTTCCCAATGTCTGAATTTCTGCTGATAGACCATTATCATGGGAAGAACCTTTTGTGATTCCTAGCAGCTTCTTCACTGCTACTTGTTCTCCATTTGGCATAACTCCTCTGTACACAACTCCAGCTCCACCTCTGCCAATCACATTGTTATCCTTCACACATTCCAGGATGTCTTCACTTCCAAATTCCAGCTTTTGGAATGCTGTGAGCTTCCATTTATTTGAACTTCTTCGTGTCTTTCGATTTTTTATGACTGGCTAAAACAGCAAATACTAATGAACATGCCAAGAGTCCCAGTGCAAAAAGAAGCTTATATTTTCCAGGGACATGGGACTTGCTGCCATTTTGGTTGTGTATTTGCGAAGATGAAGCTGATGAATAGTTGCAGGGGTTCAAGTAAGATCCACAGAGCTGGGGATTGCCAACAAAGGAGGTAGAGTTGAAGAATGAATACTGTCCAAACTCGGGTATAACACCAGAGAAATTGTTGTGGGAGAAATCTGCAGAGGTCAGGCCCTTCATGTATCCAATTTCCTTGGGGAGGCTTGCATTCAATTTATTCCAAGAAACATTGAGATAATTCAATATGTGAATTTGTGTAATTTGAACTGGAATTGGCCCAGAGAGTTGGTTTTGGCTCAAGTCTAGATAAGAAAGCAAGACACAGTTACCTATCTCAGGAGGAATGTTTCCAGAGAAGTTGTTTCTGCTCATATCCAAGTGTAGAATATTCTTCAGCTGACCAATTTCAGACGGCATTTCCCCAGATAATTTGTTTCCACTCAATAAAAAAATCTGCAAGCCAGAGAAATTGCTAACAGAAGAAGGGAGGGGTCCTGCTAGCCGATTGCTGGAAAGATTCAATCGGCTCAGCTTTGGGGGCGCCTTGTTGGCTTTCTTCAGGAATTCTTCCTGTGAGATAATTGTTCTGCAGCTCCAAGAGTGAAAGCACTGGCAAGTAAAGTAGGCCATGTGGTATGGATCCAGTCAGGTAATTCTGGCTACATTCGAATTTTAACTAGAGATTCACACTGACCAAGATCATCAGGTAGAGGACCAAACAAGAAATTGTTGAACAAAATCAGAGTTGTCAGGTTCCTTCCAGAGCAGAGAGATTTAGGAACTAATCCCGTAAGCTTATTAGTTGACAGATCAAGCACTTTCAACCGACCGTTTTCTCCAAGCTTTGAAGG
Source organism: Melia azedarach (assembly GCA_028052125.1). Classification (NCBI taxonomy): domain Eukaryota; kingdom Viridiplantae; phylum Streptophyta; class Magnoliopsida; order Sapindales; family Meliaceae; genus Melia; species Melia azedarach. The sequence goes on from CM051406.1 coordinate 3,496,920, forward strand.
AATAGACCCGGTGAAATTATTCTGCCAAAGCTGTAAAACTTCCAGATTAGGAAGCTCTGCAATGAAATGAGGAATCCCTCCATGAAACCTGTTGGCAAATAGTTGCAAGAGGGTGAGTTGATGAAGCCCAGAGAACTCAAGTGGGATTTCTCCAGTAAGGCTATTTTTCGAAAGATCAAGAGCTTTCAAGCTACTCAGATTGCCCAGTTGGGGAGGAACTGAGCCGGTGAGATCGTTTACTTGCAAGAAGAGAGTGTCCATCTTGTTGAGATTGCCCAATTCTGGTGGTATCGAACCCTTCAAGCTGCAATTCGCAAGGTCTAAATGAACCAGGTTGATCAGCTTACCAAACTCAGCTGGGATCCCACCATCAAAATTGTTGTAATATCCCAAGTAAAGCTGCTCAAGCATAGTAAGGTTACCAAGCTGAGCAGGTATGAAACCATTCAAATCATTTCCTCCAAGATGGAGATATAAAAGCTGATGAAGATCTCCATAGCTTGGAGGAATTCTTCCAGAGAAGTAATTCCCTCCTAAATGTAAATGCTGAAGCTTGGAAAGTTGAGTAACACCAAATGGAAGTGAACCATTGAATTCATTGTTATAAGCATCCAGCACAAACAGATCTTTCAGATGAGAGCAATCCAACTTATTCAACTCTCCACTAAACATGTTGTTGGATACATTCAAGACTTGAAGCTTAGTTAGCTTGCGAATATCTCCGGGAAGCTCACCGGAAAAGCTGTTATCAGCGACAGAGAGATACACGAGGCTTCTGAGTTCCCCAATAATGGGAGAAAGAGAACCAGAGACATTGAAACTAGCAATATCAAGAGAAACCACAGAAGTATTTGAGGTATCACATTGGATTCCAGGCCAAGAACAAAGGGACATGTAGTTTGAAACATTATTCCAAGCATCCAAAGAAGGATCAAAGGATTCAAAACCTTGTTTAAGAGAAACAAGGATTGAAGCTTGCCTTCTGAAACGAAGAGAAAAATTATACTGTGAAGCAAGTGAATGAGAAGCAGTAGTCAAGCAAAGCACAAGAAGATAAGGGAAGAAGAAGATAACTGATCTCATCATAACATGATGATCCATTGAAAGCTATTCTTTTAGGGTTTAGAGAAACCAAGGTGATATATAATATCAATAGCAGCGCCATCCAAGGCCATATTCTTTCTCTTTGTTGTTGTTTCTGATCAGTATATTTTGGTTTCATCTTTTGCTTTATAAAAAGAGAAAAGCAAAAGCAATACATTTGCATAAAGAGGTGTGACTTGAATCACTTACACCAATTTTTATTATTCCATTTACCTTTTTCAACACAAGTTTGCACTAGTGCTTCAGCTGCTGCTTACTTTTTTTCTTTTTTCCTTTTTAATTTTTAAATTTATACTGTTTTCTTCAATCCTATCCATGTGGGCAGCAGAAACCCAGACTGTTTTGAATCTTCAAAAATTGAAGGATAACTTTGAATATTCTAAATACTTTGTCTAGGTAGTATATATATGTTGAATATTCCATTATTTAGTGTGTGTATATATATATATATAGAAAACTTTTCACATGTAGATAGACGTCAGAATTTTGAATATACGAATTTGTGAAAATTTACATAAATTTAATGCTAATCTAGGGTGATTTATATAAAATAAACTTCGTGTTTATATTAATTTTGTATAAATTTATTAAATTTTGTATTTTAAACAATATAAACGTGTAAAAAAGAATGTTTATATGTTAATAATTCTTTTATTATATTCAATGTGTTATATATAATTTTTTTTTTACTTAAAAAAATGCTAAACGTTCGGATTTTAAAATATATATTTAAGAAAATTTACATAAATTGAATATCACACGATGGTAATTTATATGAAATAGTATTATTTTTACATTAATTTATATAAATTTAATTAAAATTTATATTTTAAAAAGTATAAACGTGTAAAAAAAATGTTTATATGTTAATAACTTTTTTATTATATTCAATATGTGTTATATATACTTTTAAAATGCTAAACGTTCGAATTTTAAAACTATATATTTGAAGAAAATTTACATAAATTTAATATCACGGCGACGTTGATTTATATAAAATAGTGTTATTTTTACATTAATTTATATAAACTTAATTAAAATTTGTAATTAAAAAAATATAAATTTATGAAGAAGAGAAACGCTTATACGTGTGTGTCTATATATATATACACAAAAAAGATTCACTTCTAATAATTTCTTTTATTTTGATTTGACATTTAATACAATATTTTACTCAAGTTAATTATAAAAAGGGAATTCGTTACAAAAAAATATGTATATATGTATGATTTTACATTAATTTTTTTTAATTTTTACGTAATATGCTTCAAATCTTATATTATAAAAGTAATAAATATATTATATAAAATCTATCAAAAATAATGAAAACAGACCTGCAACTTTGCTGCATGCATGCATAATGAACATATTTAATTTGTTAATAATAATATAAAAGAAAGGAAGAATAAAATCAACATAGAAGATGAAGCAAAGCAGAGATGTTGTCCTTTGAATTTGAATCTTTCTTTCTTTTTAGGTGGACTTAAATAAATAAAAAAATAAAAATAAAATTAATTAATTAGGTCTTGGCATGGGGACCAATGTTCTTTGCTATTTAATTTGTAAAAGCAAAAGTTAGGGTTGTAGAATTTGATGAGCCCTTACTTTAGAGAAAGGGAAAAAGAGAAAAAGCAAAGCTGCTTGCTGCTGCTTGCTTGTTGATTTTAGGGCATATAAATGGGCATGTAATATACATAAGTTGTTGGGAATCCATATGTAACTTTAATCTTACTCTTTGCGTGGACCTTGTCCCTCTTCATTTTAGGCTAAGATTCAGCACTGATTTTCTTTTTAATATTACATATTATATATATATAATATACTGATAATATATATCAAAAAAAATTTAAAAGTAAAAATTTAAATAAATCTTATTATAGTACACTCCAGAAATTTATTCACATACTTGATAAGATTTTATATGATAAATTTATGAAAGAATGCTCAATATCCCCTGTTTTTTTTTTTCAATACCCTATTATCTCTTTATATTTTTTTAAAATACCCCATTATTCCCTTGTATTTCGATTTAACCTTTCAATAATTTAAATATTTTCGATTTTACCAATCACTTAGTTTTAAATTATGCTTATGAGCTTAATTTTCTTTTGTCTTTTGAGTATAACTCGAATGGTCTGGATATATATATATATATATTAAAGCAGTTCGAATAATTTAAAACATATTCAATATTTCTAAATTATCTCAAATTCGAATAACAATTAAAAAATAAAAATTTAACATTTCATAAATGAAATTTCTCATTCTTGTACAAACCTTTATATATATATATGCGCGCGCAATATAAAGAACCCTAATAATAAAAAAATGAACTATTTAGTGGGATCATTTGGATTACTTGTTTAGAAAGGAAGGTAGCCCCATTTACTATATTACATTACATGAGGATGGGACTCTTCTACTTCCAATTTGCGCCTGAAAACAAGGACATAGATATCAATTGTTGATGGGGTCTCTTCTATAGGTCAAAATAAAGTAGTATAAAACTCAATGACAATAGACTATAAATTATTGTAATTATTACATGTATGTATAGCTATGATTTTGAATGCCTCACAAAGAGCTAGCTAGCCTCATTGAAACCATAGAATTATATATAATAGGAAGGAAACATACTTGATCATTTTCCAAGTTTTAAAAAGATTATAATAATTGTTATAATATATGTGCGTGTGTGTGTCTCTTGAGAGGATCATAATCATCACATTCTTTTATAGCCCACGTAGAGCATCTTAATTATAGTTTTCATTGGACGAATACATGGCTTTTGATTATATGTATTATTAAAAATTTAGATAAATATATACTTTAGTGTTATTAGTTTCAAATAATTTGTACGGATTTTGTCTATGAACTTAATTCGTTAATTAATTTATACACAAATAAAAGTATTTTTAAAAAAATGGTGATTAAGAGAATATAATATAACTAGTTTCTTAGATAAATGTTTATATTATTAAATTAAAAAATTAATTAATATATTAATGTTTTCATATTTTCATTTCTTCCACTTATAGTGCTACTAAAAACTTAAAAAATATAAAATTTTAACTCTAATAATATATTAATTATTTTTTTAATTTAAAATTTAAATATATACGAGTCCAAAGAAATCAAATATAATGCATAATATATACAAAAGAAGTGGGTATAATTAACATATGTGCTTGCATTCTTTATGGTTTGAAATTTAACTATTTGGAGAATATATATATATACACACACACACACACACATATATATATATATATATATTTATATAATTAGTTAAATAATGATATATAGTGTCAACTTTAAATTTTATAGCATGCAAAAATTTTTAAAAGAATTTTAATCAAATATAGGGGAAATGATATATACCCTTGAGATTTCAGTTAAAATCATGTTTGAATTTTACTTATTTCAACAATATCAATTTAGACTTTACTTATTAAAAGAAAAAGATAATTTTGAACTTTAATTACTACTTTATAAATAATCTTAGTTTTTTAATAACCATAATGAGTAATGTCCTTTATTTTTTGATAAATAATCAGTAATCCTTTAAAAAGAATAAAATAACTCATTTATTCCTTATGATATTAATATTGTGCATATATTAATAACAATGCCCTTTACTTTTGTCTTTTATGCACAATATTAATAACAATAAGGATATGAGTTATTTTATTTCTTTTAGAGACATTACTAATTGTTTGTCAAAAAATAAAGAGTACTAGCTGAATATTATTAAAAAATTAAAGTTATTTATAAAGATTGTTAATAAAACAGTTAATAAAATTGAAAAATTACTCTTAAAAATTGTTAATTTAGATTACTTTTTTTATATTTTTGTTGTAAATATAATAATAATTTCTTAGTAATATTTATTTAAATGTTAAATGTACTAAATTACCATTTTTTTGGGTTCAAATTCATAAATTAAACTATCAAATAAGGTCTCCATAAATATTTTTAAAATTAATGAGACAGGAGTAAGGCTGGAGCCAAAAGTAGAGAATTGAAGGGGTCCAAAAGATTTTAAGTCAAAACTAGTAAGCTGAAGCTTTAAAAATAATAAATAAGTTAAGGAATAAATTGATAACTTTTAAAGTTGGGAGGCCAAGACATAAATAAATATACTTTAAGGTATACATTATAAATATTATATATAAGAATTAAAAGATTTTTTTTGGGGCTATGGAAGGCTTGGGTCCTCCTAGGCTTCTATTGTAGTTAGGGGTGGGTATGGGTCGATCACGTATGAGTTTTTTGAAAATTGGACCAAATTAACAAATTTTAGGGTTTTTATTTTTAAGATCGAGTCAGATCAAATATAAGAAAAGAATTGAACCAAATTCGAATTAATTCGATCTGTTTCTGAGTTTTTATTTTAAATTTTTTAATTTCAAATTGAAACCAAAACGACATTTATTTATATATCGACATTATTTTTTCAACTTAATAAATATAATTTGACTTTATAAATACTCAAATCTATTAATATAATATAATTAATTAATTAATTTGATAAAAATAAAAAAGATAAAAATATTCTGTCTAATTCGTGTTTTTTAGTGAAGATCAAAACTTAATAAAAAATTCTTGAATTTTTTTTATGTTAAGATCGAAACCATATTGAATTACACGTAAGATTGAATTGAATATATCCGTTCTGGTTTGGGCCTAGTCTAATTTTTTGGATTCTAATATTTTTTTCCTCAGTCATAATCTTAATTGAACATCTAAATTAAAGTTAATATTTAATTATATTTCAGGGATACATATATCTTTTTCTTTAAAAGATGAATGAAAATGTGCTTGAATATGAAATAAGACAAGTTTTGTTGACCTAATCTTTGACTATTTACAATTAAAAATAATTTCAATCAAACTTTTACTAAGCATTTTACATGTCAAAGCCAATCTTAATTGAGTGGGTAGCACTATCACTACGACTACATCATGCTTTATTGTTTTCCATTTGCAACCAAACCAAGAATGGAAGTGCTTTGTGTATGTGGGTGGCTTCTTTTTCTTTTTCTTTTATTTGTTCAAAAAGAAGTTTTACAGTTGGTATTGGTTTTAAAATAACTTTTTTAAAATAGGAACTATAATAATATTTTTTAAAATAGGAAATATATTGATAATTTGCTTTTTAAATATTTTTATTTGATATATTTTTTAAAATAAAAATAATAAAAATATATTTAATATATTTTTAGAAAATGATTTTGTGTTAAATAATAAGTATTTTTTTTATGATTTTGGCATTTTAGAATAATTTTTTTATACTTTGGCTCCTACAAAGTTTTAATTATAAAGTTAATTACAAACTATTTTAGGATAGACGAATTATGTCAAAAATTGCACCCTGCTTATTAGGGATAAATTGTTATAATTTAGTAAATAATGTCCTTGATTTATTGTTTTAAAATAGTTTGGGGATAAACATGTTATTTCACCATATATTATTTAAATTTTGAATGGATTTTTTTTATTTATAGTCTCTATTTAGAGGTAATTTTATATATAGTCACTTTTGTAAATTTCTTTCATAATTAATCAAGAAATACAAAATTAGATAAAATTACCTCTATATGAAAAAAAACACAATTTTGAACACGTTTTTACTAATTCATTATTTTGCACACGAAATTACAATTTTAAGCATATATTATTTACATTACAACGCTAAAAAATATACGTTTAGAATAAAAAATAAATATTCGTTGAGTATAAATTTTATATACTTAAATGTTTGTTTCTAAGTGTAAACTCGAAATAAATATTTATTTCAAATACAAATTCAAAATAAATATTTATTTCTAGTTTAAACTTTAAATATATAATTTGTTTAGTCATTCAGACCTAATTTAGACGGTGAGAACTCATTCCCTTCATAAGGAGGGAATAAGTTCGAATCCTACAAAAAATTTCACTAAATTTTTCATACAAATTTGTGTAATCTTCTTCCTCATATTTCTGGGCATGTAATATTTTAAAAAAAAAAACATACAAATTTGTAGTATTTTATGGTTATGGGGATATTTTGGTGCAATCATGTGTTTTTTGGCTAGTTACGAAAAAGGATCATTATTTATGAAAATTGATGTAAAATAAGGGTCAAAATGGGAATTCCAGTTTAAATTAATAGATACACTGTAGTTATAAAATATTAAAAAAATGAAAGACGAAAATGAGCGAATTTGATTATAGTTGTAGATTCCGTTCGGCCGACTGTTTCTGCAACCAGGGAGCAGTTGAGCAGCAGCATCAGCATCAGCATCAGCATCAGCATTCGTTCTTTGTTTCTTTATGAATAATCCAGGTAACGTGTTTGAACGCGGTATGAATATTTACATTACTGCACGCCAACTGTTTGATAAAATTCCGCAACCAGTTCGCGTGATTGATTTTCTTTTTGTTATTTGTTCTTTGTCATCTGGGATATATTGGATTATCCCCAAAACAACTGGGATGACGTTGGATTACTTGAATATTTACAGACTTTTGACGGGGTTGAAAACTTCGTTGCAATTTCATGACAGTTTACAGTGTTTGATATGAGGGAGATGATACATTTTTCATTCTCTTTTCTCGGTATCATATCATAGATGTTTTAAGTGCCATGTTTTAGTTTTGGTGTCTCTCTTGTGTATGTTCTGGTTTTTGAGAAGTAAAATTTGTCTTGATGCTTGAATACAGAAGTTGAAATCATGGTTAATAATCTATGATCAATTTTTATTTTCCTATACCATGGTCACATCCTTGATATTTGAAACTAGCAAAATGTTAAAGATTATTTCAGTTTTTTAATCTATTTAATTAGATGATTTACAAATACTTGTTGTATATAGATAAAAGTACTATTCAGATTGAATGTGGCATTGGCTTATTATATAATCAGCCATTGCTTTCTCACTTTTGCTTTAGGGGAAAGCTATTATATAAGTGTGGCTTTACAGGATGATCATAACAATCTAGAACTAGGGATAGTAAGAAATTCTTCACTTTCTACTGGAACTGCCATCAAACCCTAAAACAATGAAGGACAAGGCAGTAGACCTCTAGTGCTTTATTTGGTTAATAGTCCTGGAGACCAAAATGATTTGTGCTAAATGCAATGTTCAAACATGTATTACAGGTATATTTTTGTTAAAGTTAGACTCATTGAGTTTTCTTAATACATTATGTCAGGTTCCAACAACATGTCCTTGAGAACTGCTCAAATTCGTCTTGTTAGTTCACATCCTGAGGTTTACGAACCATGTGATGATTCATTTGCTCTAGTTGATGCACTTCTAGCAGATAGAATTAACCTGTTAGAACATCGTCCAATGTTGTGCATGGAAGTGGGTTGTGGTAGTGGATATGTTATTACTTCTCTAGCTCTTATGCTGGAGCAGGAAGTTCCTTGGGCCCACTATATTGCCACTGATATTAACCCTCGTGCAGTGGAAGTAACCCGCAAGACACTAGAAGCACATGGTGTTTGTGCAGAGTTGATAAACACTGACATTGCATCAGGACTGGAGAAGCGTTTAGCAGGGTTGGTTGATGTGATGGTTGTGAATCCACCATATGTGCCAACACCTGAAGATGAAGTGGGTCGTGAAGGAATTGCCTCTGCTTGGGCTGGAGGGGAGAATGGAAGGAGTGTTATTGATAAGATACTACCCATTGCTGACAAACTCTTGTCAAAAACCGGCTGGTTGTACTTGGTCACTCTTACCACAAACGATCCTTCGCAGATATGCCTTCAAATGAGGGAGAAGGGTTATGCTGCTAGAATTGTCGTCCAGAGATCAACAGAAGAAGAGAATCTCCACATCATTAAGTTCTGGCGTGATTTTGATATTCAAATGGAAGCAAAGGAAACTGTGCCAGTGAACAAAACAGCTCCTGTAGGAGTAATGGACACGCTGCTCTCACAAGTTCATCGACTGTCACTTTGGATAAGTGGCAACAACAGTAGTAATTGAATATATTTAGAGGTGAATATATGTGTGCATTCATTCTGGAATTTGGATGTATGATCATATTTCTGTTATTCAATTTTCACATTGTTCTTTTGAATCTTGGATATAAATATTGGGGGTAGGGAATGTGGGAAGCAAATGTATGATTCTTTTGGTGGCTTACTAATTGAAAGTCCAATGATCCAGATGTAGCAATTATATTGTCATCATTGGAGATTCATTTTGCTAAACGATATCTGTCACTCAAGCGGTTTGAAAATTTTGAAATATAAACAGCTGGGAGACTTAAAAATTGAAACATAAATTTTGACATGTATAATATTATAACTGTGGTTGTGGACTTGTAAACATTACTGCTTATTACTTAATCATTGCAAAAGAGAAGAGAAAACCTCCATTTTTATTCCCATGGATACCAGAACAAAGAGTAGCTGCATATAAATCCCAAATCTGAGGATACATAACTAAACATCACATACATGAATACATGTGCATCAATTATAAGGGTATATCTGAAGATTAATACATTGTTCGAGAGTTTGGACGAGGAAATTTACATTTTCAGTGCTTACAAACATATACACACACATGATTTTCTGAATCTGCAATAGAATGTTTCTGTTGGATTTACAAACCACTAAGAACTGCACAACTCAACTAAGAAGCTGCAAATACAGTATGTCATGTATTAGAAGGGAACTTCTTAGTCCTTTTCACAGCAGTCTTGGTGAGAGTATCAGATATCTCTCGTCTTCGTTTGGAATTGTTTTTGTTCTTTTTGTTGCTGTTGCTGTTGTCATTATCATTGTTGTTATCATCATTGTTACTATTGTTGTTTCCACCTGTGTCTCCATTACTCCTACCCGCAACTCTTAGCGCTTCTTTTACAAAAACCTTTAACCTCCATAATGTTGATTCATTCTGCAGTGATTTCAGAAGTTGTTAGAAAGAAAATAAAATATAAGTCTAACTTATGTAAAGCTTAAAAATTTTAAGTGTAAGATAAAATGTTGACCTGAGCATCTATGTCTAGGTCCACTTCTTGGGCCATTGCTTGGAAGCTAGGATTATCCTCAGCAACTATCTCCAGTGCCTTAGTGAGATCTTCGGGGGACAATCGGGTGAGAGCGGTCCCAAGGTTTTTCTTCTCTTCGGTGGACATTTTTCTGAAATAAGCGTGCATTCGACATTGATAAAATACACCAACCAAAATGATCACG